>JBAMNC010000170.1:0-380640 GCA_037902135.1 Cetoscarus ocellatus | reverse complement strand
AAAAAAAATACAAGTTGTTGGCTTTTGAGTCAGTACAGGTTAATGACAAAAATTCACCCACTTCTGCAGAGAATGGCAGATTACTGAGGGATTTGATAACTTGTATGAAGATACAGCTTCCCTGTTTGCAGAGCAGTCAGTCTATTCCACCTGATTTATCAGACACAGTTAATGAGGTTCATTGTTGATGGTCTATAGAGTGACAGAGATGATCACATAGACTTCTTTACATACTCAGAAACCCCAAAAATTCTTCCATTACAGGAATGATAAATATTCATAAAATAGTAATTGTGCAGTTTTGTCACAGTTTTGTAATAACTGCATCAGAGCTACATTATAGCAAAAACTTTCTTCACAGAGCTGAAGCAAATTGTAGCTTCTAGTGGAACCAACACCATGACAGAGCTAACACAGGCTTAAATAATTCTAGCCTGAGGTTTGCTCCTGTACTATAGAAAAGTAACACTGCTGGCTTCAGGCACCTAATGCTACTCCACACATTCTTCTATATCTTTAAAACCTAATTCTCAACCTCTGTCTTCTTCTTTTAAATGCTTTTGTCTGTCTTGTACATCCAGGTGAGAAGCCTCATCAGTGCAGCATCTGCTGGCGCTCATTCTCCCTGAAGGATTATTTAATCAAACACATGGTGACACACACAGGGGTGCGGGCCTACCAGTGCAGCATCTGCAACAAGCGCTTCACCCAGAAGAGCTCCCTTAACGTCCACATGCGGCTGCACCGTGGAGAGAAGTCCTATGAGTGCTACATCTGCAAGAAGAAGTTCTCACATAAGACCCTGCTGGAGCGGCACATGGCCCTGCACAGCACGGGCAGTGCCATCCGGGGCTGTCGGGGACCGCCGGCACACCGGGCCCCGTCTCCATTCCCATGCCGATGGCCGTCCCCGAGCCCGGTGCCGGTGTGGTGGCCCTCGCCATGCCTGTGAGTGGAGGTGCTGGAGTAGGGGCCGGGGTTGGAACAGGAGTGGGTGTAGCTGCAGAAGCGAGCTGCCAAGAAGGGACCACCTACGTGTGCTCCGTCTGCCCTGCCAAGTTCGACCAAATGGAGCACTTCAATGACCACATGCGAATGCATGTCTCCGATGGATAAGTACTTATAGATAAACTCCTTTCAAAAAGAATGACAAATAAATGGCACTAGATTTTCCTTTTCTTGTTTTGAGGTATGAAGAGTAATGAGTATAGACACTGGCACATTAAGTTTCCCAAAAAAAGTTTTTTTTCTGTTATTCTAAAAGAAAAAAAAAGATGGTGGCCTTAAGGCTTAGTAGTTTGATATTGATCTACTGGATGGATCCTAACTACAGGCCTCTAAATGTATGCTTTCCTAAAATACTGATTTATGTGTTGAACACTACCGAAAGCCTACGAAAGAAACACATACACACAAACACACCTTTAGTGTAGATTGTCTGATTGAATATACATGTGCATATGTGTGTGAGCGTCCGTGTATTTGCATGTGTTTGTCTCATTTCGTGTGTGTGGTGTGGGTGTGTGTGTGTGTGTGTGTGTGTGTGTGTGTGTGTGTGTGTGTGTGTGTGTGTGTGTGTGTGTATACGTACATTGCCATGAAAAATAAATCATGGCAGTTGTGAACCCATACTGACCAGTTTGGAAACTTTAGATGTCCAAGCTTACTGTGGTATAATTTACAACAATAACAAAAAGTCATCTGGGGTCGGGCTACATATTCCCTCTTAAAATATTGATGGTCACAAGATTGCCTTCTTCTGTAAAATAAAAAAAGGAGAGTAGTTAATTTGATGATGGGCTTTATTTATTCCTATGGTATTAAGGGATTATAATGCAGCTTTTGTCAAGGTACCAGTTTCAATCATTGACCTGAAATGTGACTTCCTGTCGATCTGTGACTGGGACGAACATTTCTCATACATTTTGTAATTGCTGTCCATGCATTTGATGCCTCAGTTTACTAAATTTGGGTTTGTTGTTGAGACAGTATTTGAGCAAAAACATGTTTCTTTTTTTCTAAAGTTTGGAGTTTAACTAATTTGCATACACTGCCACTATATTTTTAAACGACTGTTAGGCTTGTAGACCTCTTCCATTTCAAAAACGTGAAAAAAAGAAAGATTCTTTGCTGACATTTGTTGAAGCCTTTCACATCCACAGTTATGGCAGGCCGACATATGCGACTCAACTCTCTCCTTCATAATTGCTGCTCTTCAGCTTGCACCTGACTGTTAGGGATGTGTGATCTTAAAATCAAGGATTTCTCACCTTAGATATTGTCATCCCTTTAGTTAGCCTACATGGTCAGATTGAAATTGATAATCAAATAATTATACCGGTTTGGGCTGTATAGGTAAACAGTGTAAAGAGGGAGGGATTTGATTTGAATGGAATTTGAATTGGAAATTAAATGCCGCCCTCGTCCTAAAACCCTGTACGCCCCCATTCAATACTGTTGCAAAGCTATTTGAGCATGTTGGAGCCAAATACACAACCCTTCATGCATTTGCGCCTCCCTCGATGCTCAAATTGCATGCAACGCTGCGGAAAGGAAAACACAGCTTCAAAAGCAAGCCAGTAGCTCCACTAATTCACTGTTCCTGATCAAACACACCTTCAGTGGACTTTCAACACAATATTATACATCCTGATTTTTCTAAACAACAATCTGAAGCACAGCATGTACAGAGTAGATTATTGGAAGCTGTGTGAGCAAGTTGTCATCCACTCATCACATCACTTAAGGCTCATTTCTGATATTTGAATTGTTTTGTAATTGCTTTCTATTCTAAATAGGACACACACACACACACATGCAACTGCCTGCAACTGCAACCCTGAAGGATTTGCTCATATCATGTTTGTGAGCAAAAACTTTCATAGGTTGTATCTTTAAAAGAATAACTGCATACCAGAGGTCTTCAAATGACCTGCTGTTGATTAAAAAAAATACAAAGTGCTATTTTGCACATTTTCTTAAAATGCCTGTGCTTAATATTTAATCATTTTACTTAAACTAAACTTCTATAATTCTCTTATTCAGTTTCAAAGGAAAAAAAACATTTTTTTAAAATCTTGATAAGTGGAACTGCATTATTTTCTTGCATATATGTTGCACTGCTTAACCAATAAGTGCACTACTGTTAACAGAGATATTATAGTTTTAGAAAAGACTTTTTTTAATCTAACATTGGTTGTAGAGTTCACAATGTAATAGAATAGCTTTGTTTCAATTTATTCATAAAGTAAATCAGCGGTTCTTGGCTTTTGTTCTTGCTTGCAGTTACCTACAGTATATTCTTGTGCCGTGTTAATGCAAGCATCTTGTTTTTATTTTAAATATGTACCATTACGTGTGCTCATACTGTTTTGAAACCTTTGAGTTCTATTCTTTTATGGAGTCAGTTCCCCTATAAAAGTCATTCGATTGCATTTCTTTGGAAACAAAGGAGAATATCCAAGCCAAACAACATTTACAGTGAAACATCAACAGTAATAATACACACAGCTCCGTCAGCGGAGGTTCTAATAATAACTATTATTAAATTATTAATAATAATATAATACATTTATAGTGTGTGTGTGTGTAACATAGAGGATATGTGTGTCCTGTGGGTTAAAAGGTTGTATGGAGGTGATGGAATGCAGCTTCTTTGATATCTGTGCGTCAGTCGTGTCCCTCTCCTTAGTGTTTGTGCGTCTGTGAGTGTTGTGTGTTTGGTATAAAGCCTAATCAAGCTGTTGATAGTGGACATATCTGAACTGTAGGGCTTCCTTTGCAATATGCAACGCAGGTACTATGAGAAGCAGCTCTCCAAACCTTTTGGGCTAATAAGGCACCTGTGGCGTTTGTTGTGCGATCCAGACTGGAGGCCACAATGACACTGTTGACTTCAGGTGTTCAAGTCTGAGGAGTTTTGTCCCTCATTCGGATGCCTTAAATTTCTCTAACTGCTATAAAGTGCAGACCCTTGTCGAATCAGCTGGAGGGAGGTCTGTGTTTCAGTTTCTCTCGCCTTAGTAGGAACTATTGACCACACATGCGTAACAGCGTGAGTTTGTCCGCCAGTAAAAGTAGCACATTATTAAACATTTGATTGGGCCTGTGTCCTCTGGTGTGCATATAAGCCTAAACTGTATGGTTCCTGTTTGTAGCTGTTGTTGCCTGGATGCAATATTGCTGCATGCTAGTGCTATATTTGTCTCTACACAGCACGTGGAGGGTAATCTCATGCCTTAACAGACAATGCACTAAAAAGAATATGTAAGCAACTGCCGAGATCTCTTTTCCAACAGTACTGCCACACATACGGCACACAGCTCATTGTGTTGGTGTTTGTTGTCTGTTCGAGTTAAACACTGCCAATCTAACATCATCACTTCTTTGAAAGCAGAGGCAGAGACGAAGTTGTTTTCAGTGTAATGTTTGTATTCAGTGATCTAGCATTCCTTCATGGCACCTAAATTTTACATATTTTGTGTAAACACATATATCAAATGCACTATTGACTGTAGCTAGATGAGTACAAACCAGCTTTGTGGTATCATTGGTCTAAATAGTAGGTTAAGTAGCTCAATGTTGGTTTTTTGAAACATTTGATTTCAGAATTACACTATCAGTCGTTTCTCTATCTTTTTATTTTTTGGAATAACAAAAGTAGGCCAATCTCAACGTTATCTGGAATGAGGCTAATAACTCGTCCCATCGTCAGTTGACTTCTTGTATCATAAGGTGTTTGATAGCAAACCAGGCTCAGAGGAGAGAGGAGAACCTTCTCTCCAGGTGCGTCATTTACGTGCTTTAGCATACCCCGGCTTTTTCCCCTGTTGCATTTGCATCACATGCTCTTTCACTGTTCATAGTTATATATTCCTTATACTGCTTCTGCTACTCGTGGTGGTGCTTAATTCTCTTTTCTCTCTCTCTCTCTCTCAGTGTTGCAGAAAGTCGGTTTAAAACTTGTTGAAAGTCGCAACATTATCCAGAAAATAAGTCCTTCTCTCAATCGTGCTTCTTCTAGTTGTTAGTTTAAGAAAAAAAAAAAGAAAACGTCTAGACTTTATGTTTGCAAAGTGTTTGCATATTTTCCAGAACAAAACATATTAAAAAGTAGATAATAGCCTTGAGCCTGCAGCTGTTTGTATTGTGTTTCCAATATATTACTGTTCATGTTTTGTTTATCTTAGTGTAGAGACACAGGGTCTACAGTACATTGTTGTCCTTCTTGCAGTATGTTTAATTCATCGTTATACTTCTTTATTTCAGGCTTCCTCCTGCTTTTTGTTATGGTGATCATAGTGCTGTTGTTTATACATACATACATACATAGCTTCACGCAACCGGATAACGCATAGTCAGTTATTGAGTCATATTTCACAATTGTTACTATATATATGCTTATACGCTTTGCATTGAGATGAAAACAAGAAATGGAGAAATGGTAATGGTGAGGGTCATGTCGAGTAAGAACAGGTTCATTTTATTCTGATACGCATGCGTCCGTCTCTCTGTTTGTCCTTTCGGTCTGTCTCCACACATTCAAACATCAGATTTTTTTATTTAAAGCTGAAGAAAGTCACAAAGTTAAGAGTAGATTACAGAAAAACACCAGTCAGATAATACTTTACTGCATCTCTGGCCTTCTACAGTACACATAAGAGTGAAATATCTTACAAATATACAATATAATATATTTAACCATCCTCACGCAGACTGAAGAATACATACTCAGATAGTTTGATAAAGACAGCTAGAGTATTCAGAAACCTTGAGGGATATAGGGAATATGCCTATCAAGTGCCTATCAGTACATACAGCAACTATACAGAATATTCATAGTTTTTCTCCTCCAACATTGCACAGATACAGTATATACACAATGGTCTATAATAAATATACTATTTATACTATTACTGCTAAGACCTGCTGGTTGTGAGGGCCATCTAAGAGAACCCTTAAAAATCGTCTATTCATAATATACACGTTAAAGCTACATCTGTGAGTTTTATTTTTTATCTTACATCTTCTACAGCATCGGAGGATTCAAAGATATAAAATACAATCACATTTAATTTATCTCTAAATGAAATATATTTATAGACGTAGTGGCTTAAATGGTAGTAAGAAGACCTCTTTTAAGGACGCTCTTTTTTGGTGATTTCTTTCACCTGCCGTTGTGTGCTATTTGAAATCAAGCCATATGCTGTACCGTGTGCTTGTGCGGGAACAAGGGGCAGTGGCACTTTGTGACCAGCAGAGGGAGCCACATTCACCTTGAAGTGGTGGAGTTAACCTGCAACACTGTTGGGAATGTGCATATTCTTTTGAACCTCATTGGAGATAAATTCTTTATTTATAACATCAAATAACATCCCGTAGTATGATCTATAAACATGCCATTGGTTCCTTCTATTGACACGTACTGTAATAGAATAATAAAGCCTTGCTGGCTAAAGTTGCTGGCAGCTGCTTTAATGGTGCTTTACCAACCTACACCATGTTTCTTTGAACTCGATAAGAGTCCCTGCCCATTACCCCACAATAATCATCAAGGTTTTATCTTATCTGACTCACCTTTATGCTCACGTACAGCTTTAAATATCGTAAAGGGCAAGCAATGAGCAACCATAAAAGAGGCGGTGGTCACTGAATGTTAGACACCGACAGATATTTATAAACTACCTGCAGGCAGATTGAGATTAAAAAAATTCAAAGTTTGGGCTAAAGAGAATGTACTTTGAGTATTTAAGTGTTTGGTTTAACCACAGGAAATTTAACTAAGAGATAATAGAGTAGAATAAAAACCGATAATCAAGTTTCAGGACGAGTGGCTGTGAGATAAAAGGTTTTGGCGAACGGCTGATGTATTCGGCTCCCTGTGGACCTCATTACCACCAGTTTTCTCTCTACCTTCCCCAGCCTAGTTACTGTGCCAAATTTAGGGGTAAAAAGACACTTTTTAAATTATACCCTATTGTTAAATTTGATGTGAGAACAAAGCAAAAAGGAGCACTAGAATAATCATCTTAAGTAGGAATTTGTGTAAAGCCCCTAACATTAACACCATATAAATGAAACAAGACAATATGTCACAACTGGAGGCAAGTGATTGCCTTTATTTTGAATCTTTAAATCCTCCATCAAACATAGTGTTCAGTAAAATAGGAGAAAACAGCTATGACTGAGAGATGTACATTTTGAAGGCTTAGTTCCATACACGTTTAAAGTTCAAATGAAGCATTAATATTGTAGGCAATGAGATATAGCTAGTCCCTGTCATCCAACTGTCACACAAACGGCATCTGTTCAGATCGTACAGTCAAACATGCAGACTCTGTTTTGATTTCTGAGCTTTACACACACACACTCACACACCACAAGCAGCTGTTTCAGAGTTTAAAGTACAACACAGCTAAGCTAAGCTAAAACCACATCTAGATAATATTATTTCCTTTCTCTCTACATGCAGTTCCTACACTACTTTAATGAGGTTTTAATGCAACAATCATCAGGAAAGCAATCAGTGCACATGAAGCATGCAGTCCAGTCCACACGGCCTCTTCCTGCTCGTAGGGGGGGGCTTTGTTTTTGATGGAGCACAAACTATGTTTTGAGTGTCCCCTGATAACAGGCTTTCTTTATCGTTTTTTAATCACAATTGTTAGGAGACCGAGGCTCTGAAGACTAAACATCAAGCCTCTTGTGTTCTCCAGTCTCCTCTTTTTTCAGCCTGCTAAACGAGACGAGTAGTTATAAAGTGTGCAGTGGTGTAACTAAAAATCTAAAAAAGCATTCCTGTTCAAGTCCAGAGCATTCCAACTCCTCGTCTGGCGCTCGTTTTTGCACACGTAAACTAACCCGACATTGAGTAGGATTTCCAGCGCTTCATCATTTCACCAGATCTGTTGGATATTTGGTCATTAGTAGCAAAAACAAACACCCATCCCTGATCAGATTCATTACTTCCCACAAAAATGTATTTTTGAGATTTTTACTCAGATGTCATCGTGCTTATATGACCTGCTTTTATAGACAACATGCACTATGCTAACACTGTTAGGTCTCTTTTAATGGTGCACGTTTAAAATAGTTGTTGATCATTGCTGTAACACTGGTCTGTGAAGCCTGCCTCTGTAATACATAATGACACATTATAACATACCATATAGCACAATGTTGCACTCATATTGCTATGTAATCAGAGTTAAAGCACTTGTGGTTATTTATCATGCTTTATGACATAAAATCAAACTATAAAAGGCAACACAACGTACACATGATAAAAATACATAATGTGAGATTTAAGTAAAAAAATTCAGTTCATAAAAAGGAAAAATATATTTTTATAAAAAAAGCTACATGATGTACTGATATTCTAAACAACTGACAATGAAAAATTTTTCTTCATTTTTATATTTAACACACTTGAGACATCAGTGATTTACTGGCAAAAATTAATTTGGGTGCATTTTATATATTTTTGCTGTCAGTTTAAATAGGTCACTCGTAGCCCTATGCGCCTTAAAGGCAGACAAATCAGAAAAATGCCATAAAAATTACAACATATATGGATATTGAGTTTTTCTTTTAATGTTTAAAATATTTTCTCCCAACTTCAGTCCCTTTCATAAATCAAAGAAAATGATTGTTTACTTAAGTTAAACCCTTTACATGGCATGTTTTGTACATAATGACGCTAATTTTTTTTAAAGAACAAAAATCAAAAATTATTGTTTCCCATGAACAAAATGCTTGAAGGGAATTTTTTTTTGGATTATTATAGTCTGGGTAATGCCAATGATTCAACCATATTTGGTGCATTTATTTATTTGTTGTTTGTTCTGTCAGCTTAAAGAAAATTTAATATCTGTTTAAAGTTCCTTTGTAATAAGGAGGAGTGGAAAAGTATTTTGCCCTGGTTGTTAAAATTAGGAAGCAGGGCCATCTACTGGAAAAAAAGAAAGAATGCACATTTGAAGTCTTGGCTTGAGCATGTTGTAACAGATTACATGTTTTTATGCTTCAGAGGACAAATGGTCCAAAATCTGAGTCGTGGTGGCTTTAAATGTGGCTGTTTTCTGGCCTGAGGGCCTAAGTGTGATTATTTTGATTACACAGAGCACAATAGGCCCTTTTCAACAGATTCATGGAGTTTTAATTCCAACCTTTTGAAATGAAGATTAAAAAAAGCACATTTCTCCAAAATGACATGTCATACAGTTATCACTGAAATACCACCTTAAAAACAACCACGTATGCATCCCTTAATCGGACCGAAGGGACCTGTGGGTTAAAATAATGAAGTCTGTGTTTACGCAGATTTAATCCACACCAAGCTGGTTATAAATCACCATAAAATTAAATCAGTGTTGTGACAGCAAACACGATTTAAACTATCTGAGTTCTGTCAATAATTCAGATTTTATTGTCAAGCTCTATCTCTAAATGTTATTGTCTCTTTTGACCAGCATAGACCGTTACACTGCCTTGGATTTCAAAAGATAAAAGTAGCCAATTTTCCAGAAATTAAATTTTTATATTACAAATATTACAAAAAGTGTTGCCTCTAAATTTCATCCATGTCAGAAATGCTGATCAACAATAAGTTTAAATGTTTAAGTGAATTCTAAAGCAGTTCATTTGCACTATAATTGTATGATAATTGTGTTTATTATTTGTTTTAGAATGGGTATTATGTTCTGTAGTTATCATTATTTAATATGTTTGATTTTAAGATACATTCAATTTGTTTGTATTGACATCCAGCCATTTAAGTTGTTATTAATTACCTTGTAGTGTGTGATAATTATTGTTTAAAAAGCATTTTGAATATTAATGAATGAACTATATACAAAATGTAAACACAATATAGTGTGTTTATCGATTTATTTCAGTCACTGGATCATACAAGGGTGTGATTATTGTTATTGGTCATTAAATATAACAATAAGTGCTTTTAAGTATGATTTTAAGGCAATACAGGCACATGACATTGCACTATAAGTATGTTTATAAAGTGTTTTTAATGGCTCACAGAGGCTGGCTTCAGTAAATGTTACAGGTCAGACTTTTTCAGCCAGCATGTTTCTGCATAACTAACAAACAGACGTGGATTTAACTCCCTTCACTGTAATGTTTCTAAAGCGGCTGCTGGTGGTCAATTTGAAACACGGGGGCCATGCTAATCATTAAAGTTTAATTCAGAAAAAAAAAAAACTTTACTAGACAATGTTTGTGTTCGTAAACCAAAGAAGGGTGAAGATAATTTATCTTTTCTATGTGTGTGGGGTTCCTGCCATCGGGCTTTAGATTGCTACAGTTAAGTTTTTTTGTTTTGTTTTTAGTTTTTTTTTTGAGTTTTTCTTCTCATTGCAAGGTGCTTGGTGAAAATGCATCTGTGTGTTTGTGTGTCTCGATCGGTTGTTCATAGTTTTGTGGTTTTTGTTGATTTGCCTATTGTAGGACCAAAATAGACTCTTTTTATAAGAAATGCAACAAATATAAAAATAAAAGTGGACACAGTAGCCTGTGATGTAAACTATCACACAGATTGTAAATGTTGCATCATTTCTCTCACAAAACACTCATACTCAGTAATTCATCAGTTATGCTCTTCTATACACACAAACCGTTCACAAATCAGTGTAAACCTGTTCACCTTCACACATTACAGCGCAATAGTTTGTTTCATTTTACTTGCAGTTTTCTCCAGATACTGGCACCGTGTGATATTTTTAAAGCTGTCCCTGAAATACTAATCTGAGTACATTAGCCATTTATACTTGAGATGGACCAAGATGTTAAGTTTGGCCACATATTTTGTAGGTTGTTTTTAAGCCAAAAAAAGAAGAGAAAGAGAATAACATTACTTTCAGCAGTTTCAAAGAGGTTTTCAAAGTCTTCACTGAAAAGCATCAGAGCATCAGCACACCAGTATAAAGAAATCAAAACCAAACTCTAACGTGGTTTAAACATCACTGCTATACGGTGATGACAAGATGATATATTTTTCTAATAACACATCATCTGTACGCAAAATGTTAACCTATTTGGCAAAATTTGACCCTTTTTTTATACTGTAAAAAGGCAAATCTGCTGTATTTTTCTCATCCTTTGTGTTCAAAATAGGAAATTGAATTACTGTAATCCGGAGGATGTTTTTTTTACCTGAAGTGAAGACGCAATTTTCCTCCAACATCGACAGTACAAAATCAGACCATTACGTGTGTCCTAATCAAAGCAGCTTAGGTTTTGTTTTTCTCATCTGGCGTTCAGGCTTTTTGCTGCCATATCTTGTATGTAGAGGCTTTTTGTAAACATGCACTTGAGTTGAACTATGAGCTTATAAATATGTGTCTATTTTGTTAGGCTTCTTTTTTGTTGGCTTGATATTTTATTATTTCCCTTATAAAAACAATCTCCTATATAGTTCTGAACTTGGCAAAGGTGGAGCTGTTGTAGTAAAGGTAGTTAACATCAAACTAAGCAAACCCTGAAATATATGCTGCAGTAATGTGTTTTCAGTTTGTTTTTGATAATTTATGCTCCAAGTTGGTTTGTATTTTATTATTATTATTATTGTTGTTGTTATGAACAAGCTTGTTTGAAATGTATTGACTGCTGTTTTGAAATAGGGGATAAAGTTTTTTTTTTTTTTAATGTCTGTGCAAGGACGTTTTTATAATATGATTTGTCAAACACTGGACTGGAGTGAGTTTTTCAACATTTCCAAGTTGAGAGATGTATTTGACAGACATAACTGCACAGACGACAACCGTTAGCCACAGAAAAAAAAAAAAAAAAGAAAGAGAGCACATCCTCCCTGTTTATACATGGGAGGGTGAGTAAAAATGGCCGCCATCCTCCTGCTTCAAAATAGGAGTAAGAACATTTCCTTTGTGCTGGTTTTTTTTTTTTTTTTTTTCTTTTTTTTGCATTGATTGGGTGATGGGTTATATATGATAGGAATATTTATTATTAGGGGTTTCCCTCCAAATAGTCGCATGGCATCCAGTGGCGACAGTTGTGTTTTTTTTTTCTTTTCTGAGCTAAATAGTCAGAAAAGTCATAAGGGATACCACTTGACAGCTGTGTAAAATATCAGCTGGAGTGTTCGTGCTATGTCGAGCAGATATGACAGTCGAGTCTCATGACACCAACCACCACTTCTCAAACCAGAAAAGAGATTTGCACTAGACTTATTTTGGTCGTCTTCTATCAAAAAGCAATATAATTCACTCAACACATTTTTTCAACCATAGTATGTGATGGTAGTCTCGCACCGTGGCAATGCTGGTGATATTTGACTCGTTTTTTGATTTGTCTTTTTGTAATTAAAGGTACAGGATCAGTCACCTTTTTAAATGCACGACATCCACACCTTGTTGTTGTTATTTTTTAATTTCTCTTACCCAGCAGTACCCTGAGTATTAGTGTCCAGATTTGAGGGGCATTAAAACTGTTGTTTCCTCCTGTGATTGTTTTGGACAAATCACGCAGCTCTTACAGATCTTAACAGTGAGAGACGGGATGTTAAGGGAAGGACTTCATTCGTTTTTTTCTCCAAAACAAACACAAAAACCAAAAGATAACCCCACGCCTTTCCCCTTAAATAACACCTGTCTTCTCTGCATATTTGGTCACCCTTTTTTGGGGTTGTTACATTTTAGAAAATGCTTTAACCTGATGGAAAAAAAAGCACCTTTTTGTGGTTTAAACAGCGTCATTGGTCACGTACGTACGGTAAAGAATCCACCAAAACGTCTCATATTCATCCTTCAACGAGGTCATTCACAACAGCAGAAACTACGACCTTTAACTTTTGTTAAATGGATACGTGTAAAGAAAAAAAGATTCCAATAAATCACAAACAGCACCATTTTTATCTGGATGTAGTAGCTTTTCCTGTTTTTCACCGCTTTGTGGTGTTGTTGAAAGATGTTGCGGTTTGTCTAAATATGTTGCGTGTTAGAGGAAGCATAAGTATGTGCCTTCTTGTAATCTCCTTGGTGAGCTTGTTATTATTGAGAAGCTGAAGCCAGCCAATTGTGTTTGCACTAAAACCAAATTGCTTTTGTGATGTAGACTATTTAAGCAAGCTTGTTGCGTCACTTTAACCGTACAGTATGCATGAGGGTGAAATTGGTAAGTCTAGGGCTAGAGCTCTCATCTGTTGACCTGTAAAACCAGTGCAGCTTAGAGGATCTTGTGAATATATCTTGGCTTAGTTTCGCATTCAGTTTTTCAATTCCATCTCCTTATTCATCCAGTTTGTCACAATTTCAACAATTAAAAAATAAAGTAAAAAAAAAAAAGGAAAAGGTAGGGATGCACGATATTGAATGTTTTCTGATATCTGATTCCAAATTAAGTTTAGTCCTTACAATTTTATGCAAAGTTGTTTTTCATCCTAGAGAATACCAGGGCCTTCCTGCATCAAAAAGCTGAACTGTTACTCTTTTAGTGACAGACTATTTGTTTTTAGGAACAGTCATAAAACATCTGATAGACATGCAGTGATAAAAAGAAGTAATTTCTTTGGATGTACTGTAAAATCTTTTTAACGGGTCGCAGTTAAACTCGAGCTTCATCTGTCTTTTCAGTTTGGTTAATTTGCCTGGCCTTTCAAATTAAAATCGTTTACTTATTATAACAGCAGGTTTTCCGTGTTATTCACTGCAGCAACATTGATGTTTAACACAAAACATAATTTCCTCTCAAGAGCAAGCAGTAAAACTCACTCTAGTTTGAATCTAAAACTTCAGTCTTCAGAGCAGTGGTTCTCAACTGGTCGGTCTTCACCCAGAAGTGGGTCGCTGAGCTGTTTTCACTTGGTCACAAATGTGCGCCGAGACAAAGCATCAAAGCACTAACAGTGGGCATTTTATTTTACTTCCTTTTACTGTGATTACATGTTCATTTTGGTGTTTTTTGCTTGGGTTTTGTTTGTTTATCTGGTAAACTTTGAATAGAGAGACCACAAATTATCAGGAATGAATGCATGAAACTCTGCATCTTTTCATCATAGGTATTAATAATATTACAACAAAGCTTGTTTTCTCTTATTAATGTGTCATTTTATTGAGATCTCAAAAAAAAATAAACAACCAAAATGCACATGTTATCACAAGAAAACCGACCATGTCTTCTGTCTTC
This sequence comes from Cetoscarus ocellatus, assembly GCA_037902135.1. Taxonomy (NCBI): domain Eukaryota; kingdom Metazoa; phylum Chordata; class Actinopteri; order Labriformes; family Labridae; genus Cetoscarus; species Cetoscarus ocellatus. The sequence continues at coordinate 366,483 of JBAMNC010000170.1, read as the reverse complement.
TGATCTGTTGTCCTTTTGTCAGCATTTTTTGGTCCTGTCCCTGATAATCTTTTGGGATTTAGGGCATGATTTATAATTAAGGGTCACATATTTTACTTTTTTAAGAAGTTCACATTGGTTCCAGATGTCCCCAAATCATTCTTTTGAAATTTCCAGAATATTTTGGCCTGCCTATTAACCCCCTGCCTTCCCTCTTCAGACAGCCTGTTCTAGTGTAAGTCCTCATGAGCCATGTCTGACCAGGCCCTTTCAAGATCTGAACAGGTTTTCACTTTCCAGCACTGTGCTCTAATGTTTACAGTGGTTGCGCATAAATGCCACGACATGCTTCTTCCACTGGAGCTCCCTGTGGGCTGGTCAAACACTGACTCATGTTCCCTGATGAGGGTTTGTAGGCAGACTAAAGACATATTTTTGAATAGAAGCCATAAAAGAGTGTATTTTGCATTATTTTTGGGACTTGAACAGTTGAGAACCACTGCCTTATAACCCGCTTTAAAGTTTTTGATTGAGTTTTAAAAGAAAATAAACTTAAGCTGAAGAAGGCCTGCTGGTTCTGCTTTAAAATCCACAAACAATTACGTTTATACTTTCTTCTAATAATTGCAGCCAATGTATCTACTTTAAAAATCAGCAGAAATGGTCTAATTTGTTTATTCTGATATCGAAACAATAATATCGTGCAACCCTTAAAAAGAGCAAATAACAGATACCATAACTACAATACAGCTTTTACTTTCACATGCCACAGTTTGAAAGTCACACATCTGCAGTAGAGATCTTCATTTCTCTGAAACCATGGGAACGCATGAGTATACGAGGTCGCCTCAAGACTTTTGGTCAAATCAGTTTAGGTTGTTTTTTTGAAAAATCTGTATTTATTACATATTTTGTTGACATCTGAAAAGGCCTACATGCTTTGAGTCTTACAAATGCACCTTATTCATGTCAGTCCATGTGGGGGAAAAGAAAAAAAAAGAGGCTGGCAATGTAATATCTGATTTAGCACCTTACTACACAGCATGTTTTCACTTTATGCCAGTTTAGCTATTCTTCCATATGTATGATTTCAAAAGTACAAAAATCTCATATTTTGTGAAATTGTTTTCATGGGATGTGCCAAAGTTTGGAGGCGATCTCACAAGTGTTTATGCTTATCATTTTCTTTTCCTCCTTCAGTTATAACAATGGTATGTCAAAACTTTCCTATAACAGTGTGTGGAATCAATTTATCTCAGCAAACAGTATCATTACTTGCCATTTTACAATAAGCCCTGTATTTCACATATATTTACCAGTGATGTGTATTTGTTATTATAAAGAAAATAGCCGTAAAAGCTTCATTATGTTACATAATATTGTGACTTTTTTCGAAAAACTGTGAAGACTTATCTTGCATATACTTTATACAGAAGTATTAAGCCTTAATACAAAAGACTAAAAAAAGTGTGGAAGAATAAACTGATTGTTGCTAAGTAAGGATGATTTTTGTAAATGTTACCAGCACTTTTTTTGTAATTTTCACTCTCTGAGGTATTGTACAAGTTCAAGCTGTTTGTGAAGTTTGATTATGAAGGAATAAAAACTAGTACTTTCCTGTACTTCACAGAAAGTCTTGTTGCTGTTTTATTTTTCTGCTCATTCTCTTGTGGGGTTTTTTTCTCATGAATAAACTGCCTGGAAATATTTACAGAAAAGTAACTTTTGACTTTAAAAGGGTAAAGTTGTTGCAGTGAGACGTCCACGCATGACCTTTCACATAACTGCGCTGCCAGAACCAACAAGCGGACGTCCAGCGAATGCATAAAAACACACACAAACATCCACAGATATTCTTGGAGTGAGCACAATCAAACAAATGAGTTGGGTTAGCTAAAATTAAGCCCATAAATAATATTAGCCTGCGTGTTTGTGGAGTCCAAATACAGTTGGATTTGATTCTGCAGATCCTGAACAACAGGCTGGATGGTATCCCAGAATGCACTGGGCAGAAGGCAGGAAACACCCGGGACGAGCTGCCAGTCCATTACAAATCTGACGAGGATTAATACACAATCACAGCCGTACTCCTCTTCACACCTACTGTACGGGCGACTCAAAAGTGAAAACCTCTTCACATGCTCGAGTGTTTTGGACCGTGGGAGGAGGCGACGCAGCCAACATGTAAACTCTGAATGCAGAAACAGGAACTAAAGCAGAGAAAACAGGCGGCCGCGGTGCTGTTTAATTCTCTGATTAACCTACACACACGTACAGACTGTCTGCTGCAATTTGACTCAGATGAGGGAGATAATCAGCTTTTCAACTGAACTGACACAATTCATAACAGAGAGCACTCGGAGAGCGCAAACCTCCCCCACATCTATACGTTTATGAACAAATAGTTTCATGATAAAGTTACCCTCATAATATGATTCCTTGACCCTGAAAACCCACACCTAGCACTCAGAATCATGTTCAATTAATCAATCTTCAGTCAATCTTTATTTGTATAGCGCCAATTCATGACAAGTGTTACCTCAAGACAAACTCTTCAATTTATAGATACACATACATGCATAGATACTTATATAAAATACACATACATATATATACTAATCATACATCCAACACCCAACATGAATCCATATAACAAATAATGAATCCTTCCATCATGGTGGCAAGAAAAAACCTCTGTTTAGCAGTAGGAAATCTTGATTTTGGATCCCAGTCTCATGCTGAACAGCCATCCACACTGTGCTGTGTTGAGTGTGAGGGTGAAGGAAGGGAGGTGGGCAGAGACAAGTGGACTAAAATAAGAACTAAAGCTAGTAACAGATCCATGGGCCAATCATAGACCTGTCTTCATCATATTTGTCTCTGCTGAATATAAATTTATTAAAGGCTAGCCCTTTGAGATGCAACATCTCGTTTTGTTGATAACATTATTAGTCAGACAGTTATTGAGCAAAAACAATCGTTTGCTAATGGCGGTTATCTGGGTCACCAAAATCTAATCATTTTTAAGTTGGGCCATCACCAACATCTCCTGAAAATTTCAGATGAATCGTCCAGTAGTTTTTGCAGAATCTTGCTAACAAATAAACGCTGGCAAAAACGTAACCTCCTTGGCAGAGGTAATTAAACCAATGCCTATTTGATTACATGGCAACAAAAACAGAGGCCCAGAGGACTCAGTATTAAGTGAGTCACTATTTCTTATTATCAGAATCTGTAGGCAAACTCGTTCACACGTCAACAAAAGTAGATTTGTGTGTTCTAGATCATATCCAGGGTCAGACAACAGAGTAATTAGATGAGTGAGTTTTGTTACCAAAAGGCCACATTATTATTATTTCATCTGAAGACCAGAGGGACACGATTCAAAGTCTAAAATGAACATAATCAATAAGTTTGACTTCTTTTAATTAAACAATTAGAAAAACACTCAGAGAGCACAAACCTTCGGCAAGCAGCTCAGTTACGCCAGTGGCTTTTCCACAATCCCTGGAAAAGAAACAATTCCGGACCACCACATGCTCCGATTGGACTGCCGAGTCTCCGCTCATGTCTGTCCATTTGGAGAGCCTCTCCGCCGGCATTGCAAAGGAAGCTGGCAAATGAAATCACATAGACTTGAAAAACATTGACATCAGTTTGCAAATAGACTACAATTCCCATAATGAAGTCAAAGGGGTGAAACTCTCACTGCAGCCGAGGAGAAATGAATGGGATTTGCCATTATAAACAACAATGTTTTTTTTGTGACATCAATCTGAATTAGATCCACATGAAATTTATTTTGATGATAGAGACTTATTATATATGTTATCCTGTAAATTTTGAAGTGAATCCATTACGTGAAGTCAGAGATATGATTTTTTAAAATTTTGCCCAATGTTAACTTACGGAATTTTTTGAAAACTTTGGATTTTTTGTATCCAGACAAATATGGAGAACACCACCAAAATTTACTGGCTTCTTTCTTGGACCAAACCACACTTCTGGTAAAATTTTCATGTAAATCGATGTAGTAGTTTTTGCTTAATCTTGCAGCAGACAAACAAACAAACGGGACCAAAAACATAACCCCCTTGGTGGAGGTAAAAAAGGAGTCAGTAATTTAAATTTTATTAATTGCCCGGCTGTTTCACAAGTTTCTATCATTCAGCTGAACATATTGATGATTTTTGGTCTGTGTTGCCACCCCAGACTGCACTTATTACCTCCGCTAAGGAGGTTATGTTTTTGCCAGGGTCTGTCTGTGTGTTTGTTTGTTTGTCTGTTAGTTTGTTTGTTAGCAAGTTTACGCAAAAACAACAGGATGGATTTATATGAAAATTTTACCAGGGGTGTGGTTTGGTTCAACAAAGAACACATGACATTTTGGTGGTGATCCGCACATTTGTTTGGAGGCAAAAAAATCCCCAAAATTTGTGAAAAATCCCACAACTTAACATTGGGCTGTATTTTAAAAACTCATATCTCTGACAACACTTGATGGATTTGCTTCAAAATTTAAGCGATAATATGTGTAATATAACTCCATAATCACAGTGGATCTAATCCAGACTGATGTCACAAAGACCGTTAAACTTTATAATGGCAAATCCCATTCATTTCTCCACGTCTGCTCTGACAGCTCTGCCCACTTTGCGTCATTATGGGAATGGTCGTTTATTGACCAACTCACGTCAAGGTTTTTCAAGCCTATGTCACGACATTACCCCGCTTCCCTTGCAATGCCAGCGGAGGACTTCTCCACATGGACAGCCATGAGCGGAGATTCGGCTGTCATACAGGAGCACTTGGTGACTCAGACTTGTACATTGGCAAAGGTCCGAAAAGGAAACAAATTCATATGTTAGCATGTGTGTTTTTTCCAGATCTGAGCTGAGGGAAAAACGCCCATAACTCATATTTTGGTGAACTATGACCCGACCTTCTGCACCAGAGTCTTCTCCTGCCTGTAAAGGTCCCAAAAATTAAAGTTTTAACATTTTTTTTTGGAGGGTCCGAAACCTCAAAAAGTCATGTGTTAGCATGTTTGTTTTTTTCCAGATCTGAGCTGAGGAAAAAACGTTGATAACTCGTTTTTTAGGTGAAATATGACCAAACCTTCTGCACCAGAGTGTTCTCCTGCCTGTAAAGGTCCCAAAAATTCAAGTTTGAGCTTTTTTTTGGGGGGGGGGTCCGAAACCTCAAAAAAGTCATATGTTAGCATGTGTGTTTTTTCCAGATCTGGATGAGGGAAAAAATGCCCATAACTCATTTTTTAGGTGAAATATGTCCAAACCTTCTGCACCAGAGTGTTCTCCTGCCTGTAAAGGTCCCAAAAATTCAAGTTTTAGCATTTTTTTTTTCGGGGTCCAGACCTCAAAATAGTCATATGTTAGCATGTGTGTTTTTTCCAGATATGAGCTGAGGAAAAAACGTTGATAACTAATTTTTTTAGGTGAAATATGACCAAACCTTCTGCACCAGAGTCTTCTCCTGCCTGTAAAGGTCCCAAAAATTCAAGTTTGAGCATTTTTTGTTTCCGGGTCCGAAACCGCAAAAAAGTCATGTGTTAGCATGTGTGTTTTTTTCCGGATCTGGATGAGGGAAAAAGGCCCATAACTCAGTTTTTAGGTGAAATATGTCCAAACCTTCTGCACCAGAGTCTTCTCCTGCCTGTAAAGGTCCCAAAAATTCAAGTTTTAGCATTTTTTTTTTCGGGGTCCGAAACCTCAAAAAAGTCATATGTTAGCATGTGTGTTTTTTCCAGATATGAGCTGAGGAAAAAACGTTGATAACTAATTTTTTTAGGTGAAATATGACCAAACCTTCTGCACCAGAGTCTTCTCCTGCCTGTAAAGGTCCCAAAAATTCAAGTTTGAGCATTTTTTGTTTCCGGGTCCGAAACCGCAAAAAAGTCATGTGTTAGCATGTGTGTTTTTTCCGGATCTGGATGAGGGAAAAAGGCCCATAACTCAGTTTTTAGGTGAAATATGTCCAAACCTTCTGCACCAGAGTCTTCTCCTGCCTGTAAAGGTCCCAAAAATTCAAGTTTTAGCATTTTTTTTTTTCGGGGGTCCGAAACCTCAAAAAAGTCATATGTTAGCATGTGTGTTTTTTCCAGATCTGAGCTGAGGGAAAAACGCCCATAACTCAATTTTTTAGGTGATATATGACCAAACCTTCTGCACCAGAGTGTTCTCCTGCCTGTAAAGGTCCCAAAAATTCAAGTTTTAGCATTTTTTTTTCCGGGTCCGAAACCGCAAAAAAGTCATGTGTTAGTATGTGTGTTTTTGCCAGATCTGAGCTGAGGGAAAAATGCCCATAACCCATTTTTTAGGTGAAATATGGCCAAACCTTCTACACCAGAGTGTTCTCCTGCCTGTAAAGGTCCCAAAAATTCAAGTTTTAGAATTTTTTTTTTCGGGGTCCAGACCTCAAAAAAGTCATATGTTAGCATGTGTGTTTTTTCCAGATCTGAGCTGAGGGAAAAATGCCCATAACTCAGTTTTAGGTGATATATGACCAAACCTTCTACACCAGAGTGTTCTCCTGCCTGTAAAGGTCCCAAACAGTCAAGTTTTAGCATTTTTTTTTTGGAGGGTCCGAAACCTCAAAAAAGTCATATGTTAGCATGTGTGTTTTTTCCAGATCTGAGCTGAGAGAAAAATGCCCATAACTCATTTTTAAGGTGAAATATGACCAAATCTTCTGCACCAGAGTCTTCTCCTGCCTGTAAAGGTCCCAAAAATTCAAGTTTTAGCATATTTTTTTTCGGGGTCCGAAACCCGCAAAAAAGTCATGTGTTAGCATGTTTGTTTTTTCCAGATCTGAGCTGAGGAAAAAACGTTGATAACTCATTTTCTAGGTGAAATATGACCAAACCTTCTGCACCAGAGTCTTCTCCTGCCTGTAAAGGTCCCAAAAATTCAAGTTTGAGCTTTTTTTTTGGGGGGGGGGTCCGAAACCTCAAAAAAGTCGTATGTTAGCATGTGTGTTTTTTTCCAGATCTGAGCTGAGGGAAAATTGCCCATAACTCATTTTTTAGGTGAAATATGACCAAATCTTCTGCACCAGAGTCTTCTCCTGCCTGTAAAGGTCCCAAAAATTCAAGTTTTAGCATATTTTTTTTCGGGGTCCGAAACCGCAAAAAAGTCATGTGTTAGCATGTTTGTTTCTTCCAGATCTGAGCTGAGGAAAAAACGTTGATAACTCATTTTTTAGGTGAAATATGACCAAACCTTCTGCACCAGAGTCTTCTCCTGCCTGTAAAGGTCCCAAAAATTCAAGTTTGAGCTTTTTTTTTGGGGGGGGGGGGGTCCGAAACCTCAAAAAAGTCATATGTTAGCATGTGTGTTTTTTCCAGATCTGGATGAGGGAAAAATGCCCATAACTCATTTTTTAGGTGAAATATGTCCAAATCTTCTGCACCAGAGTCTTCTCCTGCCTGTAAAGGTCCCAAAAATTCAAGTTTTAGGATTTTTTTTTTCGGGGTCCAGACCTCAAAATAGTCATATGTTAGCATGTGTGTTTTTTCCAGATATGAGCTGAGGAAAAAACGTTGATAACTAATTTTTTTAGGTGAAATATGACCAAACCTTCTGCACCAGAGTCTTCGCCTGCCTGTAAAGGTCCCAAAAATTCAAGTTTTAGCATTTTTTTGTTTCCGGGTCCGAAACCTCAAAAAAGTCATATGTTAGCATGTGTGTTTTTTTCCAGATCTGAGCTGAGGGAAAAATGCCCGTAGCTCATTTTTTTAGGTGAAATATGTCCAAACCTTCTGCACCAGAGTGTTCTCCTGCCTGTAAAGGTCCCAAAAATTCAAGTTTTAGCATTTTTTTTTGGAGGGTCCGTAACCTCAAAAAAGTCATATGTTAGCATATGTGTTTTTTCCAGATCTGAGCTGAGAGAAAAATGCCCATAACTCCTTTTTTAGGTGAAATATGACCAAACCTTCTGCACCAGAGTGTTCTCCTGCCTGTAAACGTCCCAAAAAGTCAAGTTTTAGCATATTTTTTGGGGGGGTCTGAAACCTCAAAATAGTCATATGTTAGCATGTGTGTTTTTTCAAGATCTGGATGAGGGAAAATTGCCCATAACTCATTTTTTAGGTAATATATGACCAAACCTTCTGCACCAGAGTCTTCTCCTGCCTGTAAAGGTCCCAAAAATTCAAGTTTTAGCATTTTTTTTTTCGGGGTCCAGACCTCAAAAAAGTCATATGTTAGCATGTGTGTTTTTTCCAGATCTGAGCTGAGGCAAAAAAGCCCAAAACTCATTTTTTAGGTGAAATATGACCAAACCTTCTGCACCAGAGTCTTCTCCTGCCTGTAACAGTCCCAAAAATTCAAGTTTTAGCATTTTTTTTTTTCGGGGGTCCAGACCTCAAAAAAGTTATATGTTAGCATGTGTGTTTTTTTCCACATCTGGATGAGGGAAAAAATGCCCATAACTCAGTTTTTAGGTGAAATATGTCCAAACCTTCTGCACCAGAGTCTTCTCCTGCCTGTAAAGGTCCCAAAATTTCAAGTTTTAGGATTTTTTTTTTCGGGGTCCAGACCTCAAAAAAGTCATATGTTAGCATGTGTGTTTTTTCCAGATCTGAGCTGAGGAAAAAATGTTGATAACTCAGTTTTTAGGTGAAATATGTCCAAACCTTCTGCACTAGAGTCTTCTCCTGCCTGTACAGTCCCAAAAATTCAAGTTTTAGCATTTTTTTTTTCGGGGTCCGAAACCTCAAAAAAGTCATATGTTAGCATGTGTGTTTTTTCCAGATCTGGATGAGGGAAAAATGCCCATAACTCATTTTTTAGGTGAAATATGTCCAAATCTTCTGCACCAGAGTCTTCTCCTGCCTGTAAAGGTCCCAAAAATTCAAGTTTTAGGATTTTTTTTTTCGGGGTCCAGACCTCAAAATAGTCATATGTTAGCATGTGTGTTTTTTCCAGATATGAGCTGAGGAAAAAACGTTGATAACTAATTTTTTTTAGGTGAAATATGACCAAACCTTCTGCACCAGAGTCTTCGCCTGCCTGTAAAGGTCCCAAAAATTCAAGTTTTAGCATTTTTTGTTTCCGGGTCCGAAACCTCAAAAAAGTCATATGTTAGCATGTGTGTTTTTTCCAGATCTGAGCTGAGGGAAAAATGCCCGTAGCTCATTTTTTAGGTGAAATATGTCCAAACCTTCTGCACCAGAGTGTTCTCCTGCCTGTAAAGGTCCCAAAAATTCAAGTTTTAGCATTTTTTTGGGGGGGGGTCCGTAACCTCAAAAAAGTCATATGTTAGCATATGTGTTTTTTCCAGATCTGAGCTGAGAGAAAAATGCCCATAACTCCTTTTTTAGGTGAAATATGACCAAACCTTCTGCACCAGAGTGTTCTCCTGCCTGTAAACGTCCCAAAAAGTCAAGTTTTAGCATATTTTTTGGGGGGGTCTGAAACCTCAAAATAGTCATATGTTAGCATGTGTGTTTTTTCAAGATCTGGATGAGGGAAAATTGCCCAAAACTCATTTTTTAGGTGAAATATGACCAAACCTTCTGCACCAGAGTCTTCTCCTGCCTGTAAAGGTCCCAAAAATTCAAGTTTTAGCTTTTTTTTTTTCGGGGTCCAGACCTCAAAAAAGTCATATGTTAGCATGTGTGTTTTTTCCAGATCTGAGCTGAGGAAAAAACGCCCATAACTCATTTTTTAGGTAAAATATGGCCAAACCTTCTGCACCAGAGTCTTCTCCTGCCTGTAACAGTCCCAAAAATTCAAGTTTTAGCATTTTTTTTTTCGGGGTCCAGACCTCAAAAAAGTTATATGTTAGCATGTGTGTTTTTTCCACATCTGGATGAGGGAAAAATGCCCATAACTCAGTTTTTAGGTGAAATATGTCCAAACCTTCTGCACCAGAGTCTTCTCCTGCCTGTAAAGGTCCCAAAATTTCAAGTTTTAGGATTTTTTTTTTCGGGGTCCAGACCTCAAAAAAGTCATATGTTAGCATGTGTGTTTTTTCCAGATCTGAGCTGAGGAAAAAATGTTGATAACTCAGTTTTTAGGTGAAATATGTCCAAACCTTCTGCACTAGAGTCTTCTCCTGCCTGTAACAGTCCCAAAAATTCAAGTTTTAGCATTTTTTTTTCGGGGTCCGAAACCTCAAAAAAGTCATATGTTAGCATGTGTGTTTTTTCCAGATCTGAGCTGAGGGAAAAATGCCCATAACTCATTTTTAAGGTGAAATATGACCAAACCTTCTGCACCAGAGTGTTCTCCTGCCTCTAACGGTCCCAAAAATTCAAGTTTTAGCATTTTTTTTTCGGGGTCCGAAACCTCAAAAATAGTCATATGTTAGCATGTGTGTTTTTTCCAGATCTGAGCTGAGGAAAAATGCCAATAACTCATTTTTTAGGTGAAATATGACCAAACCTTCTGCACCAGAGTCTTCTCCTGCCTGTAAAGGCCCCAAAAAGTCAAGATTTAGCAAATTTTTTGGGGGGGTCCGAAACCTCAAAAAAGTCATATGTTAGCATGTGTGTTTTTTCCAGATCTGAGCTGAGGGAAAAATGCCCGTAGCTCATTTTTTAGGTGAAATATGACCAAATCTTCAACACCAGAGTGTTCTCCTGCCTGTAAAGGTCCCAAAAATTCAAGTAGTATTTTTTTTTTGGGGGGTCCTTAACCTCAAAAAAGTCATATGTTAGCATGTGTGTTTTTTCCAGATCTGAGCTGAGAGAAAAATGCCCATAACTCCTTTTATAGGTAATATATGACCAAACCTTCTGCACCAGAGTCTTCTCCTGCCTGTAAACGTCCCAAAAATTCAAGTTTTAGCATATTTTTTTGGGGGGGTCTGAAACCTCAAAAAAGTCATATGTTAGCATGTGTGTTTTTTCCAGATCTGGATCAGGGAAAAACGCCCATAACTCAGTTTTTAGGTGAAATATGACCAAACCTTCTGCACCAGAGTGTTCTCCTGCCTGTAACAGTCCCAAAAATTCAAGTTTTAGGATTTTTGTTTTCGGGGTCCAGACCTCAAAAAAGTCATATGTTAGCATGTGTGTTTTTTCCAGATCTGAGCTGAGGACAAAACGCCCATAACTCATTTTTTAGGTGAAATATGTCCAAACCTTCTACACCAGAGTGTTCTCCTGCCTGTAACAGTCCCAAAAATTCAAGTTTTAGCATTTTTTTTTCGGGGTCCGAAACCTCAAAAAAGTCATATGTTAGCATGTGTGTTTTTTCCAGATCTGAGCTGAGGGAAAAATGCCCATAACTCATTTTTAAGGTGAAATATGACCAAACCTTCTGCACCAGAGTGTTCTCCTGCCTCTAACGGTCCCAAAAATTCAAGTTTTAGCATTTTTTTTTTCGGGGTCCGAAACCTCAAAAATAGTCATATGTTAGCATGTGTGTTTTTTCCAGATCTGAGCTGAGGAAAAATGCCAATAACTCATTTTTTAGGTGAAATATGACCAAACCTTCTGCACCAGAGTCTTCTCCTGCCTGTAAAGGCCCCAAAAAGTAAAGATTTAGCAAATTTTTTTGGGGGGTCCGAAACCTCAAAAAAGTCATATGCTAGCATGTGTGTTTTTTCCAGATCTGAGCTGAGGGAAAAATCCCCGTAGCTCATTTTTTAGGTGAAATATGACCAAATCTTCTGCACCAGAGTGTTCTCCTGCCTGTAAAGGTCCCAAAAATTCAAGTTTTAGCATTTTTTTTTGGGGGGGTCCTTAACCTCAAAAAAGTCATATGTTAGCATGTGTGTTTTTTCCAGATCTGAGCTGAGAGAAAAATGCCCATAACTCCTTTTCTAGGTAATATATGACCAAACCTTCTGCACCAGAGTGTTCTCCTGCCTGTAAACGTCCCAAAAAATCAAGTTTTAGCATATTTTTTTGGGGGGGTCTGAAACCTCAAAAAAGTCATATGTTAGCATGTGTGTTTTTTTCCAGATCTGGATCAGGGAAAAACGCCCATAACTCATTTTTAAGGTGAAATATGACCAAACCTTCTGCACCAGAGTCTTCTCCTGCCTGTAAAGGTCGCAAAAATTCAAGTTTTAGGATTTTTGTTTTCGGGGTCCAGACCTCAAAAAAGTCATATGTTAGCATGTGTGTTTTTTCCAGATCTGAGCTGAGGAAAAATGCCAATAACTCATTTTTTAGGTGAAATATGACCAAACCTTCTGCACCAGAGTCTTCTCCTGCCTGTAAAGGCCCCAAAAAGTAAAGATTTAGCAAATTTTTTGGGGGGGTCCGAAACCTCAAAAAAGTCATATGCTAGCATGTGTGTTTTTTCCAGATCTGAGCTGAGGGAAAAATCCCCGTAGCTCATTTTTTAGGTGAAATATGACCAAATCTTCTACACCAGAGTGTTCTCCTGCCTGTAAAGGTCCCAAAAATTCAAGTTTTAGCATTTTTTTTTGGGGGGGTCCTTAACCTCAAAAAAGTCATATGTTAGCATGTGTGTTTTTTCCAGATCTGAGCTGAGAGAAAAATGCCCATAACTCCTTTTCTAGGTAATATATGACCAAACCTTCTGCACCAGAATGTTCTCCTGCCTGTAAACGTCCCAAAAAATCAAGTTTTAGCATATTTTTTGGGGGGGGTCTGAAACCTCAAAAAAGTCATATGTTAGCATGTGTGTTTTTTCCAGATCTGGATCAGGGAAAAACGCCCATAACTCATTTTTAAGGTGAAATATGACCAAACCTTCTGCACCAGAGTCTTCTCCTGCCTGTAAAGGTCGCAAAAATTCAAGTTTTAGGATTTTTGTTTTCGGGGTCCAGACCTCAAAAAAGTCATATGTTAGCATGTGTGTTTTTTCCAGATCTGAGCTGAGGACAAAACGCCCATAACTCATTTTTTAGGTGAAATATGACCAAACCTTCTGCACCAGAGCCTTCTCCTGCCTGCAAAAGTCCCAAAAATTCAAGTTTGAGCTTTTTTTTTTTCGGGTCGGAAACGTCAAAATAGTCATTTATGTTAGCATGTGTGTTTTTTCCAGATCTGAGCTGAGGGAAAAATGCCCATAACTCATTTTTAAGGTGAAATATGACCAAACCTTCTGCACCAGAGTGTTCTCCTGCCTCTAACGGTCCCAAAAATTCAAGTTTTAGCATTTTTTTTTCGGGGTCCGAAACCTCAAAAATAGTCATATGTTAGCATGTGTGTTTTTTCCAGATCTGAGCTGAGGAAAAATGCCAATAACTCATTTTTTAGGTGAAATATGACCAAACCTTCTGCACCAGAGTCTTCTCCTGCCTGTAAAGGCCCCAAAAAGTAAAGATTTAGCAAATTTTTTGGGGGGGTCCGAAACCTCAAAAAAGTCATATGCTAGCATGTGTGTTTTTTCCAGATCTGAGCTGAGGGAAAAATCCCCGTAGCTCATTTTTTAGGTGAAATATGACCAAATCTTCTACACCAGAGTGTTCTCCTGCCTGTAAAGGTCCCAAAAATTCAAGTTTTAGCATTTTTTTTTTTTGGGGTCCTTAACCTCAAAAAAGTCATATGTTAGCATGTGTGTTTTTTCCAGATCTGAGCTGAGAGAAAAATGCCCATAACTCCTTTTCTAGGTAATATATGACCAAACCTTCTGCACCAGAGTGTTCTCCTGCCTGTAAACGTCCCAAAAAATCAAGTTTTAGCATATTTTTTGGGGGGGGTCTGAAACCTCAAAAAAGTCATATGTTAGCATGTGTGTTTTTTCCAGATCTGGATCAGGGAAAAACGCCCATAACTCATTTTTAAGGTGAAATATGACCAAACCTTCTGCACCAGAGTCTTCTCCTGCCTGTAAAGGTCGCAAAAATTCAAGTTTTAGGATTTTTGTTTTCGGGGTCCAGACCTCAAAAAAGTCATATGTTAGCATGTGTGTTTTTTCCAGATCTGAGCTGAGGACAAAACGCCCATAACTCATTTTTTAGGTGAAATATGACCAAACCTTCTGCACCAGAGCCTTCTCCTGCCTGCAAATGTCCCAAAAATTCAAGTTTTAGCATATTTTTTTTCGGGTCGGAAACGTCAAAATAGTCATTTATGTTAGCATGTGTGTTTTTTCCAGATCTGGATGAGGGAAAAATGCCCATAACTCATTTTTTAGGTGAAATATGACCAAACCTTCTGCACCAGAGTCTTCTCCTGCCTGTAAAGGTCGCAAAAATTCAAGTTTTAGGATTTTTGTTTTCGGGGTCCAGACCTCAAAAAAGTCATATGTTAGCATGTGTGTTTTTTCCAGATCTGAGCTGAGGGAAAAACGCCCATAACTCATTTTTTAGGTGAAATATGACCAAACCTTCTGCACCAGAGACTTCTCCTGCCTGTAAAGGTCCCAAAAATTCAAGTTTTAGCATATTTTTTTTCGGGTCGGAAACGTCAAAATAGTCATTTATGTTAGCATGTGTGTTTTTTCCAGATCTGGATGAGGGAAAAATGCCCATAACTCATTTTTTAGGTGAAATATGACCAAACCTTCTGCACCAGAGGGTTCTCCTGCCTGTAAAGGTCGCAAAAATTCAAGTTTTAGGATTTTTGTTTTCGGGGTCCAGACCTCAAAAAAGTCATATGTTAGCATGTGTGTTTTTTCCAGATCTGAGCTGAGGGAAAAACGCCCATAACTCTTTTTTTAGGTGAAATATGACCAAACCTTTATAAAGGCAAATCCCATTCATTTCTCCTCAGCTGCTCTGATGGTTCTACTGCTCTACGTTATTATAGGAATTGTAGTTTATTTGCAAACTTACTGAAACATTTTTCAAGCCTATGTCACTTCATTACCCAGCTTCCCTTGCAATGCCAGCGGAGGACTTTTCCACATGGACAGACATGAGCGGAGATTCTCCCGTCATACAGGAGTGCATGGTGATCCAGAATTGTATCTTGGTGGAGTTCTTCGGGGGGCTTTTCTAGCTTACCTTTTTGTTCAAAAATCAAAGTCAGACACACTTGAGGTATGGAGCACTTCCAGAGGCAGAGTGAGAGTGAAAGTGTGATCCAGTGTCTCCTGGTTTGGTACCAAATGAGTCAAGTGATTTTTTTATTTTTATTTGATTGTATTATTGCATAAACAATGTACTCAGCCCAAAGCAGGATTACAAAAGACCGTCTTTAGACCAGAGAGCAGGAGTAGACCCTTGACGATGATGAGATGAATGAAATAAACCGTCCTGATGTTTCCTCTGGGCTGTGGAGACTAAAGTAAAGTGCTGTGTTTTATGATCTTATATTAAATAACACTCTGGTTTGATGATATAGAATCTTACATTATCTTCTTTAACATGTCGAAGTAAAGATTAGAGAAGAAGCAGCTCTGTATTCAGGTTGAATCTGAACATTTGTTTTCATTATTTATCCAGCAGAATAAATCACCAGTGTTTATAAATTCAGAAAGAGCCTCTCTGATAAAAAAAGAGGATTTTTTCTAAATCTTCTGATTATTTGTTTTACTCCAGACTTTTTAATTTTTCTGAGCTTTCATCATTATAAATTGGGGCTAAAGAGAAAAAAACCAAGCTGATGACGTTAATGGGAAATACAGTGGCAGCCTAATTACCAAAATGATTTGTTTTCTGCAAATTTTCATAAAGATAAAGTTAATCATGGTCTTTGCACCTGATCATAAATTCAGGCCATGCTGGTGAAAAGTCTGTGACTCACATATCAACTCATTCTCAGGTCATTTGATTTAAGATTCTTGACAAACATAAAATGAATCTGCTTGTTTTTTTTTATCTGATCTTCAGTCATGTTCGTGCCTTCATGGCAAGTGCTTTGCAAATGAGACACTGACTCTTTTTTATTTTTTATTTTCACAAGCAAGACACATCGATCACATCATTACAGGTAAATAAAGCAGCCACAGCACACAAGTTCAATGTCAAAGAAAGGAAGATCAACTTTACATCAGTACATTTGATACTACACGCTGACTTAAATCCCATGAAGGTCAGGGTGAGTCCGTGAGGCCCACACATCCATTTTAGACATCAATAAATCATAAACATCAGAAAATAAGACAAACATGCCATGAGAATTTAACTTGAACAGCATATACAACATCAAGCACACAGAACAAATCCATTAGAGCATTGAAAAACTTCAGTATCTTTCTAATAATCTGAAAACTGTCAACAAAGAAATGTCCTTAAATGTTTCAGTAAAGCTCAACCTTAAGCACCACTCATGAATTCAAATAAAGAAGAAATGTAAGTACATCATCAGTAAAAATTCTGATCATTGCAGAGAAACGCAGTCTGAATTGGCTCCAAATCTGCATGAAGCTCATCAAATTAAGCATTAATGTTTGCAGTGGCACTTTGAAACTATAAATGCTGGTGTGATATATTTTTATAAGCTTTTATGCACTTCTTTTGTTTAATTACAAGGTGTCATCACAGTCAAATTTAGAGCATCCTAAAATGTGTAAAAAGTATTTCCCTCTGGCAGCGAGAATAAAGTGAATGAAGCTCTCAAATGGGAGATTTTCATCCCTGCCAAGGTCAGAAATGAACTGTAATATGGAATCAGTGTGTTTCTATGAAGTCTTTATCGCTTTGTTTAAAAATATTAACTCGTGCAATACATTTGTGTTCAAATAATATGTGTTCTTCATTGAAAGTAACGGGGAAAAAGTAAAAAGTGACCGTGTTCAGTTTAATAATGAAACTTTTTGCTTTTTCTACAAAGAATCACAGTAATCTCAAAGAAAAGAACATTTTGGTACCAAAATCTGCGGTTTTCAGTCAATTAAGTGTCCTAGATCATAAGTACATGTTAGATTAGGTTATTTTTGCACCCCCCCCCCCAAAAAAAAAAATATATATAAGCTTGAGAATTAATTCAGATTTTTGGTACATATGAATATTTTAATTGTGGCTGGACCTCCCAGAGTCACGGCCTTATGTTTGAGCTATAGCTACACCCTCCTCTGAAAGGACCGGATCAGGTCTTTGTCAGGAGTCCAGCAGCTTCTGCGTGTGCACGTGTTCACAGTCGACTCCTTGAAGCTGTTCACAAAGTGCTGCAGCCCCCCCAACAGGCCCCAGAGGTACTGCAGGGGGGGCAGCGAGAGGTCATCCATCCATCAATCATTTATATCAGGGACGGGCAACTCTGGTTATCACGAGGATATCCTCTGATTCAGGGGGGCCAAAGTGTTACAAATTAAAAGATGCTGTCAGTAAGACAATCAAAAATACTTGTTTTTTTAACTAAAAAGAATATTTAGTGTTCATCAAAATTCACATTTATATTTTCAAGCAGAAAACCAAACAGCAAAGCAGAATATTAGGCAAATACATTAAAAAAAGAAAAAATAATTAAATATAATATTTTATTGCAAATAACAAGTTAATGAACTGATGATTTGACCAGTGAGAACACTCATGAGCATGTTGGTTACTGATGTTTTTGAAGTTCGTTGACTCGCTTTTTTTTCCTCAAATGCATTAAAAATGCTTCATAAAATATCATAACAGATACCACTACAGCAAATTATATCTGATCATTTCTTGTAAGAAATAAATGAAAAACAGTAATTAAATACCATTATAAAAATAATGCATTCTGCCTGCTTGGCCGGCATCAT
Source organism: Cetoscarus ocellatus (assembly GCA_037902135.1). Classification (NCBI taxonomy): domain Eukaryota; kingdom Metazoa; phylum Chordata; class Actinopteri; order Labriformes; family Labridae; genus Cetoscarus; species Cetoscarus ocellatus. The sequence goes on along the minus strand of JBAMNC010000170.1, from coordinate 348,940 downwards.
GGAGGCAAATCAGACTGAAAACATTTTTTTATCTTCACGGTTGCTGCTGCTTTGAGTGACGAGGAGAGCCGCCAGTTGCTGACTCCTGATCTGTATAGTTTTATCCCTTTTGGGGTTGCAGGGGGGTGGAGCCCATCCCAGCTGAAACTGGGCAAGGCAGGGAAAACCCTTGAATGATCGCCAGCCAATCAAAGGTTGTTGTGCAGAAACAAACATCTTCACAAACACACACACAGCTGAGGGCTACTTACAGTCATCAGTTAACCTGACGAGCATGTTTCTAGTCTGTGGAAGAAAACAGGAATAGACCAACACAACACCCATACACGCACAGGGAGAACATGCAGACTCACACAGAACGACTAAAAGGGGAAGATTCAACAAATTTCTTGCTGTGAGGAAACAAAACCACCTGTTGCACCACCATGCAGCCAAGAAGTCATGTATAATGAACATCATAGTCGAACATTCAAATTTACTGTAATCAAATAAACTTGATTTCAAATATTTGCAAATTCAGTGTATTGACATAAATTGTCTGTGACTGTATAGAGAAGGATGTGGGTTAAGGCTGTTCTGAGATTTGCTTGAATGTTTGTTCATTATGAATCTCAGTTATTTAATCCAGCTGTCAGTTTTATTGTTCTGTTTAGCTTTTAAGAATAATTTCTTATATGAGGATTTCTGAATGATGAAAGATGTACTTTGAACTCTGTGTCTGAACAAAAGTCTGGTCTATCCAAGCACACATCAGTAATTTCATTTTCTGTTGTTATTGTGGTTTTGTCTGCCCTGTTGTACCACAATTTTCTATTTAATGATGAGGGATGAAAACATAACATAACACACTGCAGTATTAAATATTAATGGGGGTGAAAAGAGTATGAAAACATGATCCAGTGAAATAAATTTTTCTTTGATTAAAAGCATTTCATGAATCTCCACAAAAAAATGTTACTTGATTAGACTATTTTAAACAAACTTGGACAAAAAAATCCAACAGCTGGAGAGAGTCAAACAGTTATTTTTTTGAATGTATATTAGTGAAGTACAATGGCATCAAGTGGTGGCCTGGGGGCCACATTAGTTCCCTCAAAACTTTCCATCTTGTTCCAAGAATATTTTTAAATTCTAAAAATTTGAGTGGGGAAAACCTGTTGTGTTCTTAGGTTATCATTTTGTTGTTTTGTTCCCTTCATATATTTATAAAACCCTAAAACAATGACATTTAAACCAATTTAATCAGGAATGATTTCATGTTTGATCTGTTTCTACCTGCCAGCCGATATCAACCAGGAGCGAGAGTATTTAAGGTCAGACTCAGAGAGGAAAACATGTCAGCCTCAGAGAGAAGAAGCCGAGACAGCCACGTGAATTATAAGGACTGAGCTAACTTTAAAGGCCAGGACCAATTCAGATTGGACAATAAATTAATACATAAAAAATATGTTTACAGACCAACATAAATGATTACAATTCAGAATTATGGTCTGCATAGTGGATGTGAGGGGAAAAATATGACCACTGCTGCAGTACATTATAACATTTTACCCAGATTATATAAAATGATCACAGAGCAAAGTATTGTTCAATACTTGTTGAACTACGTATTAAAGAAATCAGTGAAGAAGAATATTAATTCATTTTGAGGCATTATTTTGTTTAAGCACACTGTATTTGACAAAATAACTATGAATTGACACATTAATGGATACACATTGATAAATAATTTGTCCTGTTTAAAGAACTAAATGTAAACACATTTTTAAAACATGTGGTGTTTAATAAATAGTTAATTCCCTAATATGAAGAACACTTGTGGACATCAAGTGTCTGATCCAGTAGAAATTGATTTTTAAACTGATATTACCATGTCAAACTGATTAAACCTTATCATTACAGTTAAACTAAATGCTGTTATATAATGCAACGTAAATCCTCTCTATATGATGATCATTTTAGCTGTTAATGTTAATAATCCATCTATCCAAGGTTGATATTGATTTTACCACCAGAATAACTCCTTTTACAACCATACAGAGAGGAGGATAAATCTATATTCAGCATGATGAAGACAGATTTACGGTCTGGTCACCCATACATGTGTCACTATCATGACTTCTCATTTAAATCCTGTTGTCTCTGTCCACCTCCCCACCTCCACCCTGTCACACCCCCAACACGGCTCCACTGGATGGCTGTTCAACACGAGTCTGGTCCTGCTCAAGCGCTCCTGCTGCTAAACAGATGAGTTTTCTTGCCACTGTAACTGTTGCTCATTGTGGCAAAGTTCTGCACTCGTGGTGGAATCATGCGGGGTTTGGATTCTTTTAAATTAATGTAAAAAATAAATAAAATATAACAAAAATAGGCCAATAAATACAATATTTATAGAATGAGGAGTACGGCATGGACCTGCTTGTCATTAAGTGTCATTGATTTGATTGAGCTCTTTACAAATAAAGTTTGATTGTTTAATTGATTAACTAGTTTAAGTATAAGTTAAAATGTTGGCATTGCTACACCGCTTGTTGATGAAAGTCTTTTGTGTAGCTCTATATGTTTTTAGACTTACACGGATGTAAAAATATTGACACATTAAAATTTCATCAGCAGTTGCTCAAGGAGAGTAAAAGTACTGATTTAAACTAACTACTAAAAAAATTACAAGTACGCCAAAAAGATATTTAATTACAGTAACAGTTGCTTCCCCTTTCTTATAATGAAGGCTTTAATTAAAAAAAATAAATAAATAAAAAAGCATTCAGAAAAGCAGCATTATTTTTATGAAGTACTGAACATGCTGTTGGAGGTCACAGCCACTCCTCACCGACGCGCTCAGGTGAGGGCCTACGCTTTGTTTGCTGCTGCTGCCCCCTGCTGTCCGGCTTCGGTACTGCAGGACGGAGGCTGTTTACAGTGAGGCAGAGAAATGAACTTTGACACTTCTCTGGCAGCCACCTCCCAGAGTGTTTTACCTGAATTCATTTGACACTGTGGTTATATAATATAAAGTTTTATAGAGGACGGTCAAACAGACATAAGCAGTTTTGTTTTAACTTTATGCAGCTTATAAAACAAACAGCCTATTCTGTCAAAGTGTCAGAAATTGTAAGACACCTAACAATATTTCTTTCTCAAACTTTTATCAAAGATTCTATACCAAAATTTCAGTTTTAAACATAAGTTTAGTTAATGGAGCATATTTTAAATGACCAAACACAAGATTAAAGTCATTTTAAGCTAAATTTCAATGCAACAAACACATAATTTAAGAGTTTCTGAAGTATACTTACTTTGAATTTTTTTTTAAACAAGTCCAGTAATGCTTCAAAAAATTAATTACTGAACAGTCATAGTTAATAACATCCAGGTTTTCTTCTAGAAGATAAAACATCAATCAGTGATGATAATCAATAATCACTGTAGTTGCTTTATTGGCAACTCATACTTTATAAGGAACACCTGCTCAACTGCTTGTTAAAGAAGAGAAACAACAAAAAAGCTAATCAGCTAATCACATTGCAGCAACTCAATGCATCTAGACCTGTTCAGTATGACCCTCTGAAGCTCACATTGAGCATTAAAATTGGCAAGAAAGGTGATTTAAGTGACTTCGAAGTTGATGTGGTGCCTGATTGGGCTGTATGACTATTTAAGAAACTGCTGGTCGACTGGGATTTTAACACAAAACTATCTATAGGGTTACAGAGTGCGGGCTGAAAAAGAGAAAATATCCTGTTTGCAGTTCTCTGGGGGTAAAAGCCTTGCTAATGCCAGAGGTCAAAGGAGGGTGGCCAGAGTGATTTGAGATTATAGTAAGGCAACAGTACCTCAAATAACTTGTGAAAACCAAAGTATGCAGACGACCATTTCAGAATGCACAACAAGCCAGACCATCGATACTTCATAAGGCACATGGGTTACAGCAGTTGAGGACCACGCCAGGTACCACTTCTGTAATCTAAAAAACAGAAACACTGTAATTAGCATGGTCTCTTTTAAAAAAGACAACAACAACACGAAAGAGTGGATCAATCTTACTGTAACAGTTCAGGCTGCTGATGGTGGAGTGATGTTGTGGGAGATGGTCCTGGCACACGTTGGTCCCTGTAGTACCTACCGTATACCTGCATTTTGTTGCTGTCAGTGTCCATCCCTTTATGACCACGGTGTACCTCTCTCCTGACGGCTACATCCAGCAGAATGATGTGCCATGTCACAAAGATAAAACCACCACAAACTGTCTTGAACATGACAATGAGTTCACTGATGTCCAGGGACTTGCACAGCCACTGGATCTCAATCAAACAGAGCACCCTTGGGATGTGGTGGAATAGAACTGCTCAAGTGGTCTCCACGGTGACCAGGTCTCAATCCAATACTGATCTTGTGGCAGGGGAGGTCTTTATTAGATTCAAGAAGCACCTTGTTGAAGGTGTACCTAATAAAGTGGCTGATGATTATACTTTTTTTTATTTGTGAAACAGAACATTAACAGTGGTACAAGAAAGACAACAGAAGAGGAAAATAAAATAAGATAAAGTAAAATAATAATTAGTAGTTGCAGACAGACCAAATACAGACATATACGAACAAGAAAATACATTTTGTGGTTCATGTAAGGCACAATCAGGAGGGTAGATGTTCTTATTGGATATCAAGGAAGGGAGGGCAAAAGACAACAAAAAAAGATAATAAAGAAGCAGCAACAAGTAATATTGTATGTAAGTCTGAGCATATACAGACACATACAAATCTACACAACACACAAGTACACACCTGCACATAAAGATCGGGCCCCCGTCCTAACATTTAAGAGGACGAGGGCCTGCATGTTCTCCACTCGCCCACTTCTGCTGTAAAATGCTTTTATAATAACGTATACCTGGTAAGTCTGCCTAGACTGTAAAAGCAGGATTTAAACTACAGACTATACTTTCAGGTGATTGTTGCATTCCTGTTACTTTTTTTAACCATCCTTTTCAATCGGCTCAATAAAAAATCTAAAGAACTTTTTTCTGCAGAGATTATCAGAGAAGTTAAAAGACTTCCTGCAGATATGACTATGAAAGGAAGTATTTATCAGGCCTGTTAACCAAACATTCAGCATTCAGTGGTATCTGCCCCAGCTTGTAATCATATCTGTTCAAACATGTCAAAGTCAAACCAGGACACACACTTCTCAGCTCGTTCATGCACCCTGGAGGAAAAAAAATCCGTGTGAACACATAATGGGACTGATTTTAACTCTATAACTCAAGTTATTTGCACTGCAGCTTCATGTAACTCTGACATGAAAAATAAAAAAGGGGGAGAGAGGGTACAAAATATCAGTATGTATCAGTGACTACAGCCTGATAGAAACATGCACATCTATTTCATACAGGTGTGCAGGAAGGCAACACGTCCATTACTTCCAGATGAACTCCCTCAAACCTGCACCAAGAGCATTTATTCACACGTTTGGTACTGGACCTTCATTCCATCCATCAAATATCTACACCTCTTATACCTTTGTTTTGTTGGGGGGCAGGAGCCTATCACAGCTTACACTGGGCGCAAGGTACACACTGGACTGGTTGCCAGCCAATCATAGGGCCACAAAGAGAGACAGATGACCATTTACACTACTCACTCACACATATTAAGAGTCACTTGTTTATCTCATAAGCTGGAGTGACCGGAGAAAACTCAAGCATGCACAAGGAGAATATTGTTGCTGTGAGGCATCTCCGTTTTTTAGGATTTTTCTTTCATAAATCTGCTTTTATAAAATGACCAATAAAGGTGCTATGGGACACATTTCACGTTGAGGAGTGGGTTTTTAACTTTTAACTTGAACTGAAAAATAGAATATCAAATAAATTGTAATCAGGACTAAACAATACTATCAACGACCAATTACATTCAGCGGTGCAGCATTTGTTCCTGTCCTGATAAGGCCCTGACTGACATGGGGCTTGAACCAGCAACCTTTTTGCTGTGAGGCACATGCACACTTTCTGCCGCCCTCATTCATGCTTGTGTTTCCATAATTTTGGGTCTTTTGTGGTGACATTCTGTGGAGTTTAATGAGGGTTATTAACTCACTTTGATGATTTATTGTTATTTTTCTGTCTTTCTGCTCCATTATTAAATATAATAAGATGAAAAGTAGTTTTGGATCTCCTGTAAGGCTTTTAGTCTTTCACAATGATGTCCCTCTCAGCCGGGAAGCTGATGTTGATTTGTTACCCTGTGATTTCAGACCTGATGTCACTATGATGTCTGGTTGCAGGAGTGTAGCCACTGCTTATTTAAGATATCCTACCCTTTCCAACAAACTGCTGCCTGATGAATATCTGTTACCAAAGTGATGAAAACAAATGAAAGCCAGTTGGATGATGACAGGAGTTTACATAAGAAGTGTTCTTTATGATGACGGCATGAAGCTTCTGGAGTACACAGTCCGTTGAACGGTATCAACATGGTGCTGACACCACATAATCATTGTTGAAAAGCATGTCTTCTTACTATTTATTATCATTTGTCGCTGCTGGTTTATCACCCAGATTCAAGTACACACACTGGCCACTTCATTAGGCACACCTTACTAGTACTAGACTGGACTCCTTTTGCCTTCATTCTTTGTGGCATAGATTCAACAAGGTGCTGAAAACATTCCTGAGATTTTGTGTCCATATTGATATGATAGCTGCAGATTTGACAGCTGCACATCCATGATGCAAATCTTCCATTCAGCTACATCCCAAAGGTGCTCAGTTTGATTGAGATCTGGTGACTGTGAAGGCCACAGGAGTACAGATTGTCATGTTTTAAAAAAACACTGAGATGATTTAAGCTTTGTGACATGGAGGGTGATCATGCTGGAAGTAGTCACCAGAAGATGGGTGCAAGGTGGTCATAAAGGGATGGACATGATCGGCAAGAATATTCAGGTAAACTCTGGTGTTAAAACAATGCTTATTTGGAACTAAGGGGCTCAGAGTGTGCCAGGAAAATGTCTCACACATCATTATACCATCACCAGCAGCCTAAACTGTTGATACAAGGTAGAATTGATCCACATTATCATGTATGACACATCAACATCTGCCTCTACCAACTGAATATCGCAGCAGAAATTGAGACCAGTCAACAGTTTCCTAATCTTCTATTGTGCACTTTTGTTCAGGTTGTGTGAATTGTAGCCCCAGCTCCCTGTTCTTACAGGAGTGGCACCTGGTGTGGTCTTCTGCTGCTTTCGCCCATGGCCTTCAACATTTGACATGTTTTGTGTTTCGAGATGGTCTTCTACATACCTTGGCTACAACAAGTGGTTGAGTGACTGTTGCCCCTCACTCACCTGGAACCAATCTGGTTATTCTTCTCTGACTTCAACCAGTCATTTCCACCCTCAAATTTTTCACTCGCTGGATACACTCCCTTCTTTGGATCATTTGCTGCAAAGCCTCGAGATAGATATGCAAGAAAATTCCAGTAAATCAGGAGCATTTTCTCAAATATTTAGACTGGGGCCAAAAAAGCACGCAATGTTCGGTCACTTAAACCCCCTCTCTCCCCCATTCTGGTGCTCAGTTTAAATTGTAGGTTATCTTGACCATGTCTAAATGCCTAAATTCATTGCTTTGCTGACACTTAATTTAATGATTAGCTGTTTTTGTTTATGAACAACATACTGTACACCTAAACAAGTGGCAGTTGCATGTTTGCTCCATACTGTCATGGCAGTTTTAACATAAGAGAAAGGTGGGAAATTACCCTGAGCCTCAAACATCAGGGTACCTCCAGGCATCAGAAAAAGGAGCTGTGAAATGTGAGGTGTTCGTCAAAAACTATTTCATTATTCAATATTGATATTAAGAATTTAACTAAGGTTACCAAAATGCTTTACGCAGCATCAAATGGGAAAAAGGCTGCCAATTGCACTTCCAAAAATTATAACCATGTGGGAAAATCTCAGGGCACCTCACCAAAACTAAAACCAATAACTGAACTAAATAAAGTTAATTTCTCAGCCTTTATAATGAAATTATGTGAAGTTTCTACAGTATAGACCTAAAGCTTCAAACACCAGTTGTCCTTGTTCTCAAAAGACAAATGTATGACATTCAGAGGAAATGCTTTGATTTAAAAGACCAAGATATATACTGGAACCGAGTAAATACTTTTCAATAATAACTAAATTAAAAAAAGAGGGAAATCCCTGACATGGCATTTCCTGCAGTAACAAATCACTTGTATGTGTCTGTAAAAATATTGCTCACAAGTGACAACTAAGGAAAGGAATTACTCTTAAAATACATTACTATTCCCAGTCACAGTAATGCTAAAATACATTATCTATGATGCAGGGTGGGCTAATATATGTGCAGACTACCTCAACGCAGCATCGAGGGTGAGAGGGAATGACACAAAGTCTTCTGTTTAATTTGACTTTGAGCGCAAGATGTAAAAAATATAGCCCACTGTAAACTTCACTGACACTGCCACAGCTCATTTTTACGGACAGAAAAGTAATGTACAACTCCTGATCCTACATAGTAGGTTAATATATTTCACGAGGAAACTATTACAACTCGAGCTGCCCATATATGAATCTATATATTTATGTATAAAATGCAAATGGGGAAAAATGTATCCCAGAAAAGTCATCCTTGCATCTTAATATATTATCTTATATATCTTTTTTAAATTACTCTCAAACTTCTTTTTGGTAAAATTTCTAAACTTTAAACACTTGAGTCATGTAAAATGTTGCTTCTGATGACTACTGCCATCTTTAGAGTTTTGAATCAGGGGTAGATGTGATCCCACTGACAGTGCCATTGTAGTCCGTCTTCTGATTTAACTCCTTCAGAAGGCCCTACAATTTTTAAAGGCTGGTAAATTGGATCCATGTCTATATACCAGGCCAATAAAGCTACACAATGGGATGTGTCACAACCAAGAGATTGTTAAAAGCAGCACCTACAATAAACATTTTTGTCATTGCATTTAATCACCATTGAGAAGTGGAAACTGACCCCTGACAAGTATGCACTGCTTGCTCAAGCACGTCCTGTCACTATTACGTTGCTCTGCAACAGAGTTCCCAAAATCACCAAAACCACCCATTAACACCGCTTTTGATTCTGCAAGTTAAGCAGTGTATCAGTATGTATTCATTTATAACTGAAACCTTTTCTTTAGGGATTTGTCATTTAAAAACACTAATTAAGAACTAAATCAGTATGCTCTACCAGCGGCCTGTAAAGTCATTTCAAGGGCGCCAACACTCAAGTGTTCTACTCTACAATCCTAGTAGTGAGCATGGTCAAAGAGGAAGGCTCAGAAGAGATAAGCATGAGTAAATATAGCAGTCAGGTGTAATCCACTTCGTGCATTTCACTATCCACTAAGTGCTCATGTCTTGCTTTGCCAATGGAGGAGACAGTGGACATCAAATGGTTTAGTTTGTTCCCCAGAATAGATTTATTCAAGTTGGGACCATACAAACCTAGTGAACAGGAGGAGGTATCAGATTTCTTTAACAGGAATGACATTGGTAAGGAGGGTGTGGAACGTTTAAAATCAAAGATGCACAACTTACAGCCTTCGCCCACAACTAGTGGTGACACTATAGTTTGTTCCCATAAATAAGGCAGAATGCAGAGTCCATAGAAATGGAAAGTTATTACATTTAGCCAAATTGGACAGTGATGTGACAAAATGACAAGTTAGATGACTTTCTTCAGCTCATCGTACAACACCAGCACAAAGGCTCCACCCATGCCTCTGAGCACATTGGACCAGGCGCCCTTGAAGAAAGCCTTGCCACCCTCATCACGTGCAATCTTGCGCCAGCAGTCAATGGTCCCACTGTACATGATGTCAGCTGAGGAAGGCAACAAGAGGATGAATTAGCTGCTGTACGAGCAAAACATTACAAAATCAATGCATGTGTATGAAACAGGTAAAAGCCTTGTCAATTTTCAAATGAACTCACCTCCTTTGCGTCCAGACTGCATCATCATACGTCTACGGACAGTGTCGAAGGGGTATGAGGTCAGGCCAGCAACAGCTGTCACTGTCTGCGCAATCATCCAGCTCACCAATATGTGGGTGTTCTTGGGGTCTGGAAGCATACCTGTTGGACAAAAGAGCAGAAATTACACATCTGAAAGATCCAAAACAATGTCTATAGCAGTTCAAATATGAAAGTGAAACACAAACGTACCCTTAGCTGTGTCATAGATGCCGAAGTATGCAGCCCTGTAGATGATGATTCCCTGCACAGACACATTGAAACCCTGGTACAGACCCCTAAGACCATCAGACCTGGAGATCTTCACCAAGCAGTCTCCCAGACCATTGAACTCTCTTTCTGCTCCAGCCTTTCCCACATCAGCGGCGAGACGGGTACGGGCGAAATCGAGGGGGTAGACGAAACACAGGGAGGTGGCTCCGGCTGCGCCACCGGAGGCCAAGTTTCCGGCGAAGTACCTCCAGAACTGGGTGCGCTTGTCGACACCATCAAGGAAGATCTTCTTGTACTTGTCCTTGAAGGCAAAGTTGAGGGCCTGGGTGGGGAAATATCTGATGACATTGGCAAGGTTGCCTCTCCAGAAGGAGAGAAATCCCTGCTCCTTGGGGATACGGACAACACAGTCAATGATACCCTTGTACTGCTTATCTGCGGTGATCTGCTTGCTGGCATGTTGGACCTGTAATGATAAAACAAACAGAAAGAAGAAGTTTAGAAAGACAAGCACATAGAACAAACACCAATCAAAGCAAGCAAGAGTAGAAGGACATTCAGGTGAAGCAGTTAAGACACTGAGTAAGATATTAGGCTCACAATAGGACAGCCTGTCCAGTAATTAACACATGTCAATCACAAGGTCTCCTTGTTGTGACCTTGATGCATGTCTCACTTATCGTGGCAAACCCTCTAAAGGTGCCATTAAACTGAGCTGTCAATAATTATAAGCATTAGGATTTTAAGATTATAAGTGCTGCTATGCATGATAATGAAGATAGTCAATTAACAATTAAAAATTACAACTCAGCAAAAATGAATCAGTTAAAAAGGCACCAGATATTAGTGCAGGAATGTTTAAAATGCATCCTGTGCCGCAGGTTGAGCAGAAAAGGATGTAAAACTTGTTGACCCGGCTGTGAGTGTATGTCCAGGCCTCGGTACATCCCTCCCATCAAACCAGAGCCTGAGAACATTAGCCGCCATGAAGATATCACTCAATACGCACCGAAATACTCCCCATGCTGCGCTCTCTCCACTACCGTAAAAACAGTCTATTAAAAGTATTTATAGTGTTTGTTTCTTAAAGTAGTACATGATGTTCCGGAGCCACAGCAAGCGTTTGTCCTTTGTTAGCTACACCGGCTAAGGTTAACGCGTGAAGCTAGCAGCGTTAGCATTAAGGCTCGTGTAGGTCATTTCTCATCCACTGGTGACCTTAAATCCTTGAACTCATCACTGATAAAGCTCCAATTAATCCTACAACAAAATGCGCTGCACAGCTTTATAAACCCAGGGCCGGTGCACACTAGATGACAGCCAGCAGGGTTATGCGCTAAACTTTAATCAATGGTATGACACAAGCTAGCCGGCTAACGCGGCGAGCCTCCCGGAAGCCTGCGCCTCCTTACCTGAAGGAGAAGCTTCACTCTCTCGATGGGGGCGACAGCTGTTTTGGAGATAGCAGCAGAGATTCCGCCGGCAAGGAAATCCTTGGCGAATGAGATAGCTGTGTCAGTCATGGTGCGATGTTCTTGACGTGCCTTTCAGATAGACCAGTACTAGATATTAAACCCCGCTGCCCTCTACAGCTGCTGGCCTGCACCGACGAAATGGCCGATTGGAAAGCAGTGGTACTGATTTATATAACCCGCTGTCTCGCGATACAAAACGAGAACAGCGCTCCGTGGACATTGGACGCTTCCTCGGCATCACGTGCTGTTCCACCAATCAGAGCCGCTAAAGAGTGATGACGTAGCACTGCGTAATTTTCTGGACCGTGGGTTGTAAATCCTAATATTACAAAATACACGTGCAGAAACTAAAATTAGATAGGAAATCAGTGAGCGAGCAGCGTTGTTCTTATTTGGCCTCCTGCCCGAAGTAACACCCAGATAGACCAATGAACAGTGAGGCCCGTGAGAGCCCCTTTTACACTCTGAGGCATTCAGGAGGAAAGTCAAAGGGTCGCACTGACCAAAGGCCTTCAAGGACTTCAGACACAAAATAAACACAGATCAACTCTTACCTCAGTTTAATAGTGAGAAACCTGTGGACCCTTTCAAAAAGAAAATGCTGAATAATGTCTGCTGCTTTGACAGCATGCATTTTTCTGATTCAAATCTGACTTGTTACCTCTGTTATTAATAGTTAAGTTTATTCTGAGTCCTGTTGTCTACAGCACAGGAGCAACCATTTTCACCAAAGGTCCAGAATACTTGTTGTGACTATCAATATTATGAAAAAACTCGTCTTACTTACTTAGGTCTTTTGACTTGCTGCCAAACATCTATCTTTAGCAGAGATGCACAATATTGTCGGAGCAATATTGGTATCAGCAGATGGTTGTCTTAAAAGTTTTTATTGCTTCACATCTGTGTCTAACACAAAAAGACTGACGCCATGAAAGGAACTGGTCAATTTAATTTAAGCAATGGCTTTGTTGCACAAAGTCTTTCTATTAAACTGCCATTGTTTTATGGATGCTCTGCTTATAGTCCATATATGTACATCCCTTAGTCTGCTCCTTATTGTAACCACTGCTAAATCCATACAGGATGTAAGAATCTGAAGGTGTCTTTGGTTTTGTCTTTACTTGGACTCTTCTGTTTAATTATAATTTGCACTGTCCATACCTCTTATGTTAATGTGTGTGTGTGTGTGTATGCGTGCATATAAAAAAGTATTATGGTTCAAGCTATTTGCATCTGCACTGACTTTGTTTGCTATCAGCACTTCATTGCAGCCTGCCTACACTGTACTATAAATTACTAACTAAACTGCACTAAAGGTCAGTTCTCTGGCTTGAACATTTCAAACTACCTCATTGTACTTCAAGTTTTTTTTTTTTTTTGATTATGTAAATAATATTTATTGTGTTCTTAGCATCTTAAACCAGGTACAATGTAATTTCGATCCACTGTGTACTGTTGGAATATAGTTTGAATGACAAAAAAGAAATATTAAATCTTTGTGCTCTTGACAAAATATACCGGTGTCAACAATAATGAGTTGGAAATACCAACATATAGGATATCGGCAAAAATCCAATGTCATGCATCCCTAATCTTCTGTCATATTTTGAAGCTTATTCTTTAGATGAGTCAAGTTTATTTGTATGGCATCTTTCAGCAACAAGACAGTTCAATGTGCTTCACACCATAGGCTATATCAGAGCATAATGACAAAAGAAGAAGAAAAACCAGAATATAAGAATATCCATCCATCCGTTATCTATTCTGCTTCTGCAGCCCTGAAGCGGTTGCCTGCCAATCACAGGGCCACATAAAGATACAGACAACCATTCACGCTCACACTCACACCTAAGAGCAATGTGGAGTCACCAATCAACCTAATGAGCATGGTTTTGGTCTGTGGGAGGAAGCTGGGGTGCCCGGAGAGACCCCCACACATGCACAGGGAGAACATGCAAACTCCACACACAAAGGCCCTGACCGACCCGGGGATCAAACCATTCTTGTTGTGCGGCACGTGCACTACCTGTTGCACCACTGTGCCTACATCAGATCATAATATATAACAATTAAATTAAAACAAAGATAAAGAAACAAATCCAGGGTTATCTTCAGGCCACAAAACAACCACAGATTTAAGCAGACTTTTCTCTCATTTGAGCACATCACCGTGGCATACACTACCACAGTTTAAAATGAGAAACTATAGGCTCCCATATTACACAACATCATATAAACCCTTTTGGCCCTACAGGTCCACTAAATATTGGCCTGCCTGTTTAAGTGAATATTATACTGTGCATATCAGAAGTTGGCAAATGGTGGCCTGAGGACCACATTAGACCCCCTCCTGTTATCTGTGTAGTCTGCCAGTCAACTTAAATATCAATGAAATGCATAAGCCTTAAGAAAACATGAACAAATAAAATAAAATATATACATTTCAAATAAATAAAATATCAACATTTCATAGAAATAGAGCAATAAGTGTCTGTAGTTGTTACTGCTGAAGTATATTTTTATGTGTTATTAAATGCATTTGTTAAAATAAAAATGAAAGTACAAACCTGCATTAAAAAAGTAGCTAAAGCAGATTCTAATTCTGTGTTTGGGTGAGCAGATAAAGTAGTGCTACTTGCAATAATGTTTTTATACATATAAATTCTGATAATATACATTAGTTAGAAAGCTCTGGCCTATTTTTGGCTTTATATTGTAAGATTTAGGTGTCCTTCAAATCGCAACAAAATGTCCCTCAACATTAAGGATAAAAAGTTTGTCGTGACCAGTATTGCCAATCCCTGATATGCACACATGCAAACTTTGCCTATGTACACAGTCTGCAAGTGCATAACTGTTTTATTACCTACAATATGTCTATTCCAGATTGTGAGTGATTATCAAATGTGCTTGCTGTGATACCTGCATTCAAAACTCAATCAACATTCATGACCCAAACAGACAGCACACAGAATCTACTTACAGCTATGTGTTCACAGGGATATCATCTTTAATTCAGTATGTTTCCAAATGTCCAGTGTTTTCTTTCCTTTCTTATCTTTTAGTACACGCAGCGACTCAGTGGACTGGATTTAATTATCAGACATAGAGCGTGCCCTTTAAACCACAGACGTCACGTGCGTACACCTGCTCTGCACGAGCTCACCTGCTGCAATGCTACAGCTGGGCTGCTGCTGCAGACGCCTCCATCTTGAATGTTGACAAGTGGTGCATAGGGGACGAAATTACGTAATAACGGGTTCATTCATTGAGAGACGGCGTACAGGAAACTCGCCACTAGGGGGCAGCACGAGACTGATACCGAACTAACAGACGTCACTACATGGCCGACAGCCCTGGAAGTGTCATTTTCAACTGTGTGAATTAGTTTGTATATTGGACTGTCTGAGCTCATTTTCTGAGGGGTACAACAAGACAGAAGAAGAGGAGGGACATTTTTTTTTCCATTTTAGGGGGTTTGTAGACTGGCCCTGGACACTGCACACACAACACTGTTGAAGTGCACATGATCAAACATGGTCTGAGAAGGTAAGGAACAAAAGCAAATCAATAAGAAACATAACAGAAACAACAGTAATGACTTAAGTTGCCTTGCTTACCCAATTTATGTAACTGCATCAGCTATGTAAGGGGTGGGAAATTGGCAACCTGGGGCTACCTGCAGCCCATTGCAGTCATTTCTAGAAATCAACACATTGTTAAAATGACAAAAACAAACAATGCCATGCACAAATTAGGATATGCAATATTTCTGTACAACCTTACTTTGCAAAAATTGTTGCTCTAAATCTCTCTTATGAAGCATTAGAATAAAAAAGAATTAGTAAATACTATTTTGGGAAGAAAAATAGTAAAGATAAAGTATTTGTACTTCAAAATACAGTCACCACGCTGCTAATTTGGCTGTAATTTTGTGTCAGGCTCATTAAATAATGCAATTACTATTTGTGTTTGAGTTAAAAAACATAAATGAAAGTTGGTATAATCAATTTTTATGAAACCTTTATGTGTGCTATTTTTACCTTTGTCAAGGAGGTTATGTTTTTGCTGACATTTGTTTGTTAGTTAGCTATTTTGTTTGTTGGTTTGTGAAAAGTTATGAATAGATTCTGAAGGCATTTTCAGGGAGTGTTGGTCATGAAACCAAGAAAAAGTGATTATATTTATAATAAGTTATATTTATAATCACTTTTAAATAATTATATAATAATCTAAATCCAGATGAGAATCAAGGGATTTTTAAAGGGATTTATTAACATTAAAAGACAAACCCCCGTAATAAAAGGCAATTGATCTGAAGTTTGTATAATGATAGGTCTGAAATTTGAGTAGTGGGTGACAAACAGATGTTAGGAGGTGGGAAATTCCACAGATGAAGACCCATGCAAGAGAAAGCCCTATCCACAGAGAGTCTTGTCGAAAGGTCATAAGTCATATGATCTTAGTTCTCTGTAATAATTGAAACATCCATTCTCTGTCTATTTTTATATAAAGGCAGGAACAAAAAGTAATTTTTTCCATTCACTGTCAGCTCTGTTGCACCAAATGTCTCAATGTGACAGTGTGTTGAAGTGGATCATATACTCCTCCAGCGGCATTTTATGAAACTCCTTATGTTTTATTTAAAGCCTCATTGAACAGCAGCCCCGGGAGCACAATATGTTTGTCATTAAGAAGAAGCAGCTGTTGAATGGTCTCCAGGGCTACGTTGATAGCTTATTATGCTTAAATTGGTCACAGAGCTCTGACTGACTGCTCTGATTTAAAGTTTTACTCTGAATTAAACACCCAGTATCAGAGTAATAAGTAAGTAGCCAGTACTTCCACTTCCTGTGTGTTTGACCTTTGTGCGTCTTGTGTAATGCACAGAAATGACCAGAAGGAGGAGCTGCTGTGACGTCATATGCTGCCATGAGAGTCCTAAAAAGCTGAGTCAACTCTGAACAAGTTGTAAAAGAAGTAATTCAACATTTGATGTGACAGACTGTTGGATGTCAAAAGCTTCTAAATCAACAGCAGATTGATAAGAGGTCTTCATATGCTGCCAAGATGAGCAGCAATGATCACTGAGTGTCATCACAAGTGTAGCTTTGTTGTTTTGTTTGTCTAAATGTGGATTTTAATGACAGTCACTGTCCACTTGTGCTTCTGTCCTCAACTTGAGTATGCAGGAAGACATGAAGTGTAAATTAATTCACTAATCCCTCTGCTGTCTAATAATTACAATGACAACAGCAGCTCAGTGCCAAGGACTCTGCATATTTTTGTACATATATTTCTGTTATTTATTTAGTAAAGTTCAGCAGCAAGGTTTCTTATTAATCACTGGTGCATTGTTTTGCTGGCAGTATTCATATATCCAGAGACACTTTTCAACAACAAAAAAAAGCAGTCACCTTGAATTAAACAACACATAGAAAACGTTGGCAGGGAAATAGATAAATTCT
The DNA here is from genome assembly GCA_037902135.1 of Cetoscarus ocellatus. Taxonomy (NCBI): domain Eukaryota; kingdom Metazoa; phylum Chordata; class Actinopteri; order Labriformes; family Labridae; genus Cetoscarus; species Cetoscarus ocellatus. Next base: position 331,754 of record JBAMNC010000170.1, on the reverse strand, counting down.
GCAATAGATTTTATTTGTTTATATGCTGGTGTTGTTTTGAATAGTGAATACCCTTGAGATGGTTTGGTGACATCTAGATGCATTCAGAGTGTGCAGTATTTATTTTGTTGACAAAAATATGACTGGAATAATGTTTGTATCATTGGTTTAAAAAAAAAAGAGATGATGAAAATTAAACATTTTACAATATAAGCTGTAATAAAATGGTTGTTTATTTTTCTGTAAGTTAGATGAGATAAGGCTAAAATTTTAGGGTTGGGCTGCCTGACATTCAAAATGATGATATTTCAGTGGTTTTGAGGAGGAATACTAGTGCAATAGAGCAACGTACAATGAACACAAGCACTTTAGCACTTGGCACTTTTTCTCGCACTTTAAATTGTCGAATGTCTCTGTATGTCTGTATGTCTGTGTTGGCATTGTAATGTGTGTCCTGTTTTTAGTCCTGGTTTAGTTGTCAATTCCTGTTTTTCTTTTAGGTGGTTGTTATATTATTTATTTATTTTGTTATTTTGCTGTAAAGCAATAATGTAGCACAACGCCCAAGACAAATTTCCCTTAAGGGACAATAAAGTTTACCTTGACCTTGACCTTGAACATGTTTGTTTACCAGCAATATATAATAGTTTTGTTTTGTACTGAGCAACTACAACAGAGTAGAGAGGTTAACCGATCCGAAAAGACTGGACTAAAGTTGAGAGAGGGGCTCAAAGCAACAGAATGTTCTGGACAGAGCGAGAATGGAGGTGGATCGGGGTAAACACTGGCTGTGCATTAGCATTTGTAAACTTACTCTGACAGTCATTCAAATCTATCATATTAATCCCTGTCAATGCAAAATACAACTAAACTTGAGCTACGGCTCCAACATTACCTACCTGCTCAGAAAATTAGAGGCTAACACCATGCTGTATTGACAATGTACACCCCTATCAAAGCAGAATATGTACTCCTTTGACAAATCTAAATACAGTGTGAGGTATTTGCTAATCATGTTATGAAGGATAGTCTACAGCAACGTGTCATATCCAACAAAGGCTTGTGATGAGCTAATAGCAGTTGCTGGTGGATCCCTGTTTAACAAACAAGCTGTTACAGACTGTGATCTTGCTAATGACTCTTGGTGTAATTTCTCTTTAAATAAATGTCTGATAAGCATGTTAAGTATTTTAATTAATTACTTGTTTTTGAAGAGGGCAGCTAACACTTTGGTTTGTTGTAAGTTTGTAGCCTGTTAACTGAAATGTCACTAGTTTCTGTATTTGTGAGCACTCTCGAGGCGACTCAGCTCATCTACCAGACATTCATGTTAAGTCAAATATTTGTGACCTGATCAGTTTAGTGCTCATGCCTGTGTCAATGCATGTTTAACATGTTTCAAAGACACAATGGTGCTTTAGAATTTATAACTCCTGGTTTTTCTTTTGAAAACTTTTGTTGGGCATTATCCTAAAACTCATTCAGTAATCCTTTGGAGTATGAGATGAGGTCTGTTGTATCCAAATAATATCCAGAGTTCACCAAGTGCTGCTTAACTGCTTAATTTTGCTGAATACTTTTGTTTTATCCACCTTTAGTGTTGCCAGATTGGCCCGTTTTCTGACTAGATTGGTCATTTTGGGATGAATTGTACGGGGTAAATGGGCTTGGGTTGGTGGACATATATCTACTGGTTTTCAATGAAACTCTCTATTCATGTTTGCTGATGAAAGGCTAGGACCCGAAATGTCACATCTGTGGTGATCTCCATTAAACTAACTTTGTAGCACATCTGGTGTGTGGACCTCTTTTTTTTTCTTTTTGCAACTGCTTTAGTGTCTGGTTCCAAGCATTTATTTTTTTGGATGTACATTTAGTTTTCTTCATTGTATGAGTTTTAAACTCTATCATAGACAACATTACATTAGAAATATATGGCAATAAAAGTTTGCTCAACTAAATAATGTCACTCAAAAGGCTGTATTTAGCTCTACAAAGTGATGTTCAGATGCTCACCTGTGTTCTTCACTAATGCCCTCAAGGGGAAACACTGAATATTCTGCATATTCTGTCTGTCTGGAGCTAAATCAAAGAATTATAATCATAGATAATTATTCTTTTTAACAGAATCAAAATCTGCCAAATAACAGTGCAGCATATGTGTGTGCTTTGGCGCAAAAACCACTGCGAGCATGTTTGTGTTTGTGAAAAGGGGGACAAATAGAGGTAACAGAAATATATTTCTGTTGCACCAATAAAAAGAAAATGCCAGATTTAGTTTTATACAGTACATGCTTTGCACGTCAGTGTGTTTTTAGAGGGTATATTGTGGGGGTTACTAATGGACCATTCAGTATATTTCACTAGTTCATCTCGAAAAGAGCCCATAGAAAGTGCAAGGGAATGACAGAAAATTGCAAAAGCATATCAGACAGGTGATTGGATGATTGCTCCATCAATCATATTCATTATGGGCCAATCAGATAATGTAATAGGCAGGTGCTACAGCTGCAGTGTGAAAGACAGAACGTGAGCCTCTTAGTTATACAAACTTGCCAAAACATGTCGGAAGTGGAGCAAAAATGTAGCTTCTATAGATAAGTTTGTTGTGCTGTTATTTGTTTTTTATTTAATAAAGGAATGTAGTACACATCTGATAAAACTGGTACTGAAGCTGTTAGCATCTATGCAAATCTCTGTACGAGCAGTCACTTCCTGCTGTTGTCTTGCTCATAGCTCCCATGTCCCACCTCTTCCTGCTCTGCTGATTGAGTCGTCCCACTTTGGGCTGCTCACAGTTGGTGTAGATTGGAGCTTGGCAAGATGGATCGTCACACATTTTGAGTGTGTTTTTGTCCATTTGGATGGGTTTTGGCCAGCTTTTGTCCAGGGACTTATTGGCTATCAATCTGAGGACACACTACAAGATTTTTTGCCAGATTATGCGCACGATTCCTGGTTGGGCAAAATCTTCATCAGTGCACCAGTGGGCACTAGTTGGGGACAGTTGGCACAAAAATCTGTTAGTGTGTGAAGGGAACAGGCCCGACCTGATCTCAAATGCAGTCAATCAATCATGTTTGTTTGTTTTTTTGAGCCAAATCTGGATGCATTCAGGTAGTGTGAACCGATTACCAACCCAACAGCAAACACATGTTGCCAACAGCCAATGAAAAGAGAGGGTGGGACACAGGAAACGGCATCAGAGGATGACCGGAAGTAGCAAGAATATTAAAACAAACTGTGACCCTCGTGAGAGTTTGCAGGAGAGTTTGTTGCGTTCAGTTAAATTTAGTTGGTTTGACAAATCATGTGATCTGTGATCCCTCATCAGGTGCAGTTGTTATCCCCAGTCTTTAGTCATCATACAAGAATTCGCTGAAACCAGTCTGTTTGTGTGTACTCCTCGTCTTTTCAATATGTAAAAGCTATGTAGCATCTCCAGCTTTAGTATTTGAACACTGTCCACTCCTGTTTCACAGCTGTAATGGATCTGTGTTTGAATAAATGCATATGTGTCAGTGAAAGCCCTGCAGATGTGGTTGTATTGTGGGCATAAAAATGAAGGTTTCTTTTCTGCTGCTCCAAATGCAGCCCCAAGCTGTTTGTTTCCTCAGATTGATAAAGAGAGGACACGTCATGTTAAAGGTGATTACCAAAAGCTTTTCTTCTGCATGTCGCTCCTCTCTCTGCTCTTACTCCTTTAACACAGGTCGGCTGCAGCAGTGGAACAAGTGAAGATTTCACAGTCCCCACTCTGCTCTAGGTTGATATGAATGAACAGAGACAACAGTGAGGCTGCGGACTAGTTTCAAGGCAGAGGAGGGAACATATTTAATTTAACATTTAATGTGCTCGTAAAGGCACCTGTGGGGGGAAAATGAACCAGCATTTAAAAACCTAAAACACGGTCCAATCAGAAAGTTCCAGATGGAGACAGACTGCCTCTGCTGCTAAACTCAAAGAAAAAACAGCCTGTGTGTATAAATCCCATTATTATTTTATTACAGAGATTCAGTGTGAAGGTCAGAAACATTATTGTTTCATCAGTTGGGATTTACATTAAACACAGAGAGCCTTTAAAACCATTACAACATATAAGTTTAGGAAAAACAGCTGAGGTGAGTAAAGCTCCTCCAAAAACTTTTAGCTTAAGTTGATTTTTTACTGAAGCCAGACCAGGCAACTTTTAAAGGAAATACCATGAAACAAACCACTTTTTCTATTTTTGCACTTATATTAGGGTACCCTTAGGGTCTACCAACATACAAAATGAGAGATAAGTCAAGCCAGTCCTTTGTTTGTGATCCACCTGTGTGTGAAAAGATTAAATCTGGCAGTTTGTTCAGGCCTCATTGTGACATTACAGTGATACCCATCCACTGCTATCTCCACCCATTGATCTCCACCCTACAGGGTCTATTGATGGGTACCTAAGTCTGGTGCTGATGTGGTACTAGTATCAACATGTCCAACAACTAATGAACCAAATCACAACACAGATTTAAGTGTTTTACTCATGTACCATTCACTTATTATCATATCCCAAGATGCTGAACCTTCTCTGCCATTCCTGCCCGCTGAACTATCCAGGATTGTCTTCTGGCTAAAGAAAAATACATCACAGACAACAGAAGCATAATCATATGGGCCGCGAGCAGGGTAAATAAACAAACAATACCCAAATCCAATGTTGGCACACCTCTTAGAAGATAGGGGCAGGTGATAATGAGCTCATTTGCCTTCAAAGAGGCAACATCATAACATGGTGTTGTGTTAAAAAGAGGTTTAAGGTTTTTTCTTGCCACCATGGTGGAGGGATTCATGATTGGCTGTATGGATTCATGTTGGGTGTTGGATGCATGTATTTTTATATATATGTATATGTGTATTTATATGTATATATGCATATATGTGTATCCACAAAATGAAGAGTTTGTCTTCAGCTTGCTCTGTTGTAAAGTGTCTTGAGATAACATTTGTTATGAATTGGCACAATACTGTCGCAGGGAAATAAAAAATAAGCAATGGTTTCAAACTGAAATGGGTTCTTCAACAACCCCAAACTACAGCTGAAAACTAATCAATAAAGATTGATTGGTTGATTAACTGATTAAAAAGCATGTACTGCTGACCTACGGTTGGCTCACACTGGATGCATGGGGTTGACACCCATGGCAGATTCGGCTCAAGACACTATGGCTTTCATACCAGGCGGGTCTGCTACATTGTGTCTGCATCTCCGTGCTGTCAGAGCTCATATTTTTCCTTTAATTTCCCCCCAATAATAATATAATAATTTTATTTGTACAGCACTTTTAAAAACAAAGGTTTACTAAGTGCCTTGTCAGACAGATAGGAACATACAAATGACTAAACACAAGAACTTAAGCACAAAAGAAACTAATCAACAAACAGAACAATTCAATCAAATAACCCCTACAAACAAACACAAATGGCATAATAAACCCATAATAACCTAAAAGAAAGCAGGAGTGCCTCTGGTGTCCCTCAGACCAACGGTGCTCATGGAGGCAAAACATTTCAAGGGACATGAGGGAAGAGCTCAGACCCAAGGAAGTGGGAACAAAACAATCCATTCCCAAGCACCTAAGACGGTCCAAAAAACACAAAGGGCCCTCGACCCATTGGGCCAGAAACACCAAAGACCACATCAATAATAAGCTTCTATCGAAAATTTTGGAAGAAGAAAAAATTAATTTTTCCACAAGTGGCCTGATTCGGTGAATAACTGACCCAGGAAGCCTGCAAAATCAAAGCTCTCTGATGAACAAGTTTCTCCACAGAAGTGGCAACTGCACTTCAACTTTGAGTGTCATGGACAGGAAGAGTAATTGCACAGCAGTTATTGCAGATAGATATGTCTCTCTTTTTTTTAAATTTCTCGTCTATTTTGGCTGAGACACATGCAGCTCACAGAAAAAACAGGCAAGCCTCCTATCCTTAAGAATTTTGGCACAGTAGACAATGTGGTAGGCATGCGGCTCTTATTGGCAGTCTGAGAGCTCTGACTTGATCACATGCTCACTGAAATAAAAACGCATCGCTGCCGTCATGCAAAAAAAATGCAACCGGAGTTAAACAGCCCTGATGGAGCAATCAAAATCATCCTCTGGTGATGGATGCAGATAATAACACAAATTGTTTAGACTACAAGGGACTGTGTTAAAAGACAGAAAAAGAGGATGATGTCTCATATATCACCATAAGAGCCTGATCCAGGGTGCTGGTTTGGTAGAGTGGTAAGCAACCAGGCCTGACCCGTATGCATGCTTCTGCCGGCCCGGGTCTGAATCCAGCTTGTAGCCAGTTTGCAGAGTGACCTTCACCTACCCCCTTTCGCCCTCTTTCACAAGCCAATCCACTATCTCTCTCTCTCTCTCTCTCACCTGTCAATAAAGGCACAAAAATGCCCCCCACAAAAACAAGAGCCTGGTCTAGTGTCTAAAGACACTTTGGCCCCTGTAATTGAAAGTTTTTGTCCACTACAGCGTGTCAGTGTAACCTTTTAAAATAGCCTGATTTGCCAGATTGCATGTCTGTCATCAGGCAGAGCTCCAAGCTGAATCAATGGTTCATGGTCATTAAGAGACCAGCCTTTTTAGTTGTCTTTTTAGGACAAAGAGACAGAAGGCACAAGAGTGGTTTTGTTGTGCTGGATAAAAGAAGTAACTGCAAGCCTCTGAATGAACATCAATGAGTGTGGCGTCATCATGGCAGCATTTACAGGCATTATTAACAGTGGCGGACAAAGTACACACATTCAGAACTTTAGAGAAAGTACTTGTTTAAAAGAGTACTCAAAGGTCCCATGTCCTGGTGAGTTTGACCATTGACATCATGTCTTTCGTGTTTATTAAGCAAGGATTTGACAATGAGCTCTGCACTTATAGGCTGCCCAAACGATGTCTGATGGGAGGGGGGAGGTTACAGGCCACGGAGCAGACCTTCAAGTCAGTCATGGCGTATGCCTGTGATGAGCAGAAGACACACATGTAGGTGGAGGCTGTAGAGCTATGACATAATAATCCCCAGGAAGTAACAAACAAGAAGCAGTTCTTTAAAGAGGCATAGCACATTTGGTAAAAGTTTGGTAAAAGTTAGTCAAATCTGAAAAAGCTTTTGTCTTATGGGTGATCCGTCCACACAAACCCGGCGCTTTGGGAGCCCGTTAATGCACATTTTTGAATCCAGGTCCTAGAGTAATAAATGTCAAAATGCTGCCCTTTGCTTTTCCATGTTTACAACAAATATTCACTTTTCAGAAACAATGATTGCTTAGCCCTGCTGCTTAGAAATACGTCCATTATATCAAAGTATTTTGACCGTAGACTTTAAAAGAACGTGACTTTGATGGAAGGACACCCAGTCAACAGTCTTGTGCTTTTTCTACTTCTGTTTGTTTACAATGCAGGTTTCTTATTCATATGCTCCATTTCTTCTTCTCATATTTTGGTGTATGCCTATGGCAGTGTTACAGCGCCACTTACAGGACTGGCATATATACTACACAGTTTTCAGTGTTTTCACGTGGATGGACACATTTCTTGTTATGATGCTGTGTTTTTAAAAACCCAGATAGAACAGATTATTCTCTTCTCCGTGGACAGATTTGTTAGTTATTTTATCCTCCCTCACATCTCAATTATCATGCAAACTGCTGCAAAGCCTCCTACTGATGTCCTAATGTGAATAAACAAGTCAGGGAATCTTCTGGATGGGTTATCCAGGTATTTTCCAAAAAAATGTCAGGGTTGCATGTGTGAAAATATTTCATAGTCTCATGAGCCTGGTTCATTCAGAGGTATACAGACTAATCTCTTTCATAACCAGTTATTGACCCTCACAGGAGCTTTAATGAATGATGATCTTTATGTACCGCTCCAAACATTATTGACTTTAAAACACACCTCAATTGAACACCTGCTGTTGTCCGTCAGGATACTGAACTGACTTGAATGCTCAGCATATTCAGTTTTTTCATCAGCCAATCAGATTGCGCCATGAACAGAGATGCGCCACACGGACCGTGCGCTCTGATCCTCATTCACAGTGAAACTACTGTGGAGAGCAGGCAGGCGGGCACACTGGTGCACAGAAACTTTTCAGGATACGTGCTTAACAGGTTTTAGGCGATAAATACAACTAACGGATTACGACAAATAAATGGGACAACAAAAATCGCGAGAACTTGAATCGCTCCGGCTGTGCGCGCGGTTCAGTTTGGCCAACTTTGTGAACTAGAGCCGCGCGAGCTTCAGTCCGCGCAGAGGAGCTGTGGAGGCTGGATCAGCAGCTGGATGTGGCACAAAGAGACGGGACAGTGAGCCTCACAGAGCCCAGCCGGGTGTTCGTTTCCATCTGTCCAAGTGTCCAATGTCTGCGGACAGGATGATGATCATTGGACTCCTGCTCAACGTCTTCTCACATGGTGAGCGCGCACATTTACACCTTCCAGCTGAGATGGAGATTATGTTACACCACGATGCTTCAGTCGTTTATGTTTCATGTGTGCAAAGGGATCAGAGAATTAGAATTATGTTTTACAATATGGCACCTGAAAATAATAATGGATTTCAGAGTTTTTCCCCTAGAGTCACAACAGACTGAGTTGAAGTCTAAGTAGATTGACTCAGACTATTAAATTTAACCCAATATTCCACTAGAGTAATTGTGTTTTATTAAAATTATAACGACTCCACGTCACAAATACTAAAACAACTTTTTGCACAAAGTGTAGGCAGATAATTTAAAAATTCAGATGGGATACAGCAGGACTGGGAAATATATTGAGTTCATGATTGAAGATTCATTCGCCTTTCCCTCAGGAAATTTGCCTAGCAGCATAAGATATTAGACATACACGAACAGACTTACACAGAAACAGAACAGGGAGTGTAACAGTAAGTAACACAATAAGTGCAACATTTACTCCACCCATCCTCTCATTATGCCCCCATGCTTTGCCTCAGTTTAGGAGATTCATGATATTGGGATGAGTGAGTTCTTGTATCTATCGAGGTAGTCCTTCTTGTAATAGTTCGGGATACTATAAAGCCGTCCTGATGGGATCAGCTCGAAGCGAAAATGTGGGACATGTGAGGGGTCAGCAGTGATTTTTTCGCCTGTCTGACTTCTGTCTCCTCAAAAAGCTGCCGAGGGGTGGGATGCTCCCTCATCTCCAGCACTTTCAAGGTACACTGATAATCATTTGGACAAGAAAATAGTAAAATATTTGGCCAATTAAAGTATTGTTTCTTCAGACTTTATCGTTGAATGAAGGTCAGTGGCCAGTGAATATTGTGATCCACCAATATTCCCATCAGCAACAAGATAATCTATACACCTCTAAACAAATCTGGATACATTAATTCTATCAATTATTTCTCTCCTGCAATATACCATTGATATTTTATCGTTTGAAACCCTGATTTGTCACCTTTACAATGAGGTACAACTTGTAATGATAGTACATTTGTGAAATGGGCGACACAGCTAAACAACTGGGTAGCTCCCCCAAAATGTGCCAAATTCTCCTTCTCCCCTTAATGAAAGCCTGCAGTTCCTTATTGAGACAAGGGCGAGGAAGTGGTCTTCTTGGGGTGTTGTCTTCCTGGGACCCCCATTTGACTTCACCAGTCTCATAGGACTTAGTTTGGAAATGGTACCAGGGCTGACACCAAATAATTCTGCTGCTGTATGTGCGTAACACCAGCTTCCAGTTGCAGAAAATTTTGGCACATTTTTTTGGGTGTCATCCACAGCTGTGTAGCTCATTCCACGAACTAACAGTCCTTACAAATTGTACCTTGTTGTAAAAGTGACTAATCAAGCTGTCCACTGATATAAAAGACATATAAAACACTGTCCAGCAGTATATTTGAAAGTTGTAGTCTAACAGGGGAATAATTTTTTATCCTATTTAATCATTTGAATTCATAAAGATCAATATGGTTCCCTGTTTGATACCATCGACATCCAGTATAAGAGAACTGAGTGTTTCAAATGATCAAAAATTGCAGGCATACTCCTGCACATGATTGGAATTGCTCAAATAAACCCCTTTTCCTCTTCTCCCTCTTTCACTTTTTAAATGTGGCCAACATATTTATTCTCTAAATTTTGGCCTGATTCTTGATAGTCTGCTTTTTCTTCTTTAAGAAAATATTTCTCCTCATTTTTTTCCATTTGCCCATCCCTTATACTCCTCTCTAACATGAAGCTCAAAAGATGTTAAGATATGATTTGAGCTCCATATTGCCCCGCTCTAAAAAAGTGAAAGAACTGTGGATTCAAAGCAAACTATTATTAAGACATGAGAACACATTTTTGACTCGTAAGTGAAACTTTTAATACAAGCAGTAAAGAGCCCCATTAAAGACACCTTCATTAATTTAAGGAACACCATCATATCATATTTTACGTGTGGATGACATCAGCGTGGCTTCACGTTTTATTTCAGCTTTGGACGCTTTCCAAAGTACAGAGCCGTTCATCTCCACAGTTATTGATCTCAGTGTCCCAGATTACCACACATGAATACTTAAACTGAAAAATGTTCCTCTGAAACAAGAAGCAGTCCCTTCTCGTCATCTATAAATCATTGTTATTTCACAAAAGTTGAGAAAAAATGTCAACTTGAGAACAATTTCAGAGCTTCATGGTGAAAATAAGGATGAGTTTGGTCTGATATTTGCTTTTTCTGAGAGGTTTACATGTATAGGATCTTATGGGTGAAAGTGGCTGTGATGAAGTGATAATTTCAGGGTGTTACTCTGGAACAGCTCATAAGTGTCCCTCGCTGTTTAAGCTTTAACACAATTCTTAATCATTATTTGGATAATCTATTGTTAACACAGCGTGAGACAACTCCCCTGTGTGCTCTACAATGCAGAAAAAACATTAAACACTATAATTGTCTGGATTATTTTTGCTGCAGAGAAAACTCGGCTCCTCTGCATCCAGCAGGATTCAGATAAAGTCAGGTGAGACGTTCCATTAGAGATTAGTATCATAAAATGATGAATGTTGTCTTGTGAAAGTCAAAGCTCTCAGACGCACAGTTCATCATTGAGCTGAATCAAACCCACCTGACAGGCACTTAGGTGGGATCAGTAAAGAAGCGGTTATATCTAAATGCTTTTTAATACATACATGAGTCACTGATGATGGAGACAGGCTGTCATCATGTTAAACTCTTCCACTGAAGGTTACTGCAAAATAAATGATTGGATTTATGTTTTCATATTGAAATCCTTCAGACTTTCCTTTGGACCCGGAGGATCTGATGTAGGTGTGATTCATTCCAGCAAATCTGTCTTGAGCCATATTACTGGCTGTTGGGGAGGAAGGGTTATTGCAGTTTATTTTATGATACAACATGTCCCAATACGATAAACTAAAAAACAAGGCAACATGAAACCATCTTCAGGCTGGAATAGTATATGATGTTGTATGATCCAACACACAGAAGGTATCAAAACTCATAAACCCCATAGGGATTCAGTGCTGTAAAGACATTGCGATACAGAACAGTCATAGTCATTGGTAAATTCTGTGAAAATGACTCCAAATTACTGAGCACACACATTAATCCTACAGTTTACCTTGTTTGGGTTATATTTTAGTCCTCTGTTGATCAGATGTCCTGATCTATCATTAGATAACATTCTTGCAATTTATGGATCATCTCCTCATTGCAGTATCTAGGGTGTTTTGCTGGGGTACCAACCTGGGGTTCTGGTTAGCCAAACAGGGGCATGAAGATCCGAAGTGGGGCATGATGCTCTACCCAGAGGCTATAATGTTTGTTTTTGAGTCATGATAATAAAGTGAAAAGATATCTAAAAAAGAAGGTATTTGATGAGAACATCTGTTTTTGGAACTATTTGTTGGGATTTTATCAATGAAACTGTTAAAATATAGAACACAGTTAGACATTGATGCCCTTGTTTTGTTTATACGGGCCCAGGGGGGTTTTGTCCACTTCGATACAAGTGAGGGGGGCTTCAAGGAAAATATGTTTGGCACCACTGGCGTATCCCTATAATGCTATCCCTTTCTAAAAATGTATCATCTCCACTGCCAACATGATCTCGTTGGCTTTCTATCAACCTTTTTTGCTTGTAAACTTTCATGTTTCTCCCCTTCATGTTGAAGGGCCACCATGGAAAAACAGTGATGCAGGGAGTTAACAGGAAGGAGAATGTCTTTGTAATAATGGTATATTAATATTTGGCACAAGCTTATCAATCAAGTCAGAACAATGGTACAATGTTGTATACCTCTCCTCTGCTGCTGACAGTTTATTTCAGCATCTAATTTACACCCGTGTCTCCAGCTCTATAGGTGTAATATACACAAGGAACCTCTCTGACCTGTATACCATTTCATACGCTGTTGTTTTAACCTTGATATAAATCTGCCCTCACACACACGTGTGACAATAAACAATGGCAGCGGGAACTTAAGAGGGAGGGAGCAGCCGTCCAAAAATGTCCATCACCACGGTGCTTCACAGCGCTCAGGGTGAGCCAACAAAATCTTTAATGTCGCTCCACAGGACTGAAACGTCCAAAATGAAAGAGGAGAATTGCACCTGTTTGTGTGGATTACGCATTTTATGGCTGCTCTTTGAACAGAGGCCAGATCCCATACTTTGGACCTTCATGCTTTGCAAAACTGAGGGATTATGTGTGTTGAAGAAAAGTAAAAAAAAAAAAAAAAAAAAAGGTTTCCCAACAGGGCTCATGATTTGGCTTCATGCTCAAAAAGCTTATGTGCTCCACCACATTGAAAATCTATTTCACGTTCAATTGCTTTCAGTACCCAAACTAATCTCACAAATAATATGAGATGTCCAGTAGTGATGGGGAGTAAATCAAATTTCAGTTTAGTTTCAATTCTTGCTCCACATGGAAACAAAGTTGAGATTAATCAATTACATGTTACATGTTGTGTTGGTCCAGTTAGTTGGTAAAGCAAGAGATTAAAATAAAATGTCATAAAGACATGAAATACGTAAAATATAAAATAACACATAAAATGTAAAGCAACCTCTGTCTTACGGTACCATTCTTGTTTTTAAGAGTCATGCCTGGAATAATACAAAATAATTAGCAGGTTACTTACACCAGTTGCAAACAAAAATAAATAAATAAAAAATCTGATAATGTCTTATGCAGGTACTTTATGGCCCTTATTAAACCATAAGCTTCATCAAATAGAATCAGTAATATGGATGTCTGTGTTTTGGTGCCTGTTTGTATGATTTTGGGAAGAGTTTGCCACACTGTTGAGTTATAGGACTGGAGAAAGAGATAAGGAGAGAAAAAAGATGATGTGTTTGAGTCACTCAAAATGTTGATGAGATAAAAATTACTGCTTGGCAATAACTGAAGATTTTTAAGAAATGTTGGAAAATTTATCTGAAGAGTGGCTTCTCCATAAATGCTTGCTCACTATTAACACGACTAAGCAAGTTTCCCTTTTCAAATTTCATAGATGATCCTTTTTCTTATTGAGCACAGACAGTGGTGATTCACAAGTTGTGTGTTTGAGTTATCAAGAACTAAGTGCTGATAAAACTGTAAAAATTGAAGGATTAATGTTTAATTTAAATTGTGTGAGCAGTATCAAAAGCACAAGCTCAACAAGTTTCAAGCCAGGCTCCCGTGTCTGTTTGCTGTTTGCTGCTGGAAGGGTTAAATGTTGTAAGTTGCCTCTTTAACTGGTGAGGTTAGCTGCAGACTTTGACCTGTACAGACAGATTTGTCAGCGACGTTTCTACCATCAAATTTGATTGCAAATATTAAACTGTTGCATCCCTAATCAGCGTTTCCCAAAAAATAGTTATCACTTCACAGACTTGGACATTAACTTGCTGGGAGGAGCAGCGGCAGATATACTGACCATGTGTTAAATCATGCTTTTTTTTTGTCCTCTGAGAGTTTCCTCAACTACACTATTTATCCAACACAATTAAAATGAACATCTATTCAGTATTTTATTCTGCTTTGTAACATTCCCTTTATAAATCTGGTTGATCCATGTCAGAATTGTGATCCTTGCTCTTTAGGATTCCGAATTGATAAAAAAAAAAAAAAAAACAAACATATAAAAAACAATCTCCATGCACTTCCAAGCTCCCACAAACACACTGTCTGTATATTTGGTCTCTATGGGCTCCTGTAATACATTTTTTGATGATGCTGGTAGAAGTTGGTCACACTGCTAAAGAACTTGTTGTGTTGTGTGTGTGGATGCATCTTGAATTCTTCAGTGGTAAGACAGACCTTGACATGATGTATCCAGTGTGCAGACTCTGAAAAATTAAATTTACACAACATCACCTAGAGTTAAAAGAAGATGAAAAAGGACCAGTAGCTATACTGACTGCTGACTATTGCATGATGCATAGTTTTACCCAACTTTCAGCCAGCTCAGAACAGGCAAAACCACATTGTAAATCCATCGCCTGTTTTCTTTCTAAAGGTGCGTTCACACCAAACGCCACCATCCAAGTTGTGTTGCTTGTCCATGAACAACTCATTTTGGTCACCGTCGCTCAGTGACGTCACGCCCGCTCGAGTTTCACCACGATCATATCATATCACATAATAGGATGTATTAGCTGACATTATTCCAGCTGTATCCTTTTTACTCACCTACCAACAACAAAACACTGCAGCTGCTGGCCCTGCAGCAGCATCGTCTGTGAATTCTCTCACTAAGTAATGTTCCCCACACGGACATGGATTGTTACTCTGTGAACCAGAATAAAAACAGCCTGTCACGGGTACCGTCACACACCCACACAACACTGATTGGCTGTTGCAGCACAGCCACACAATGTCCCCTGAAGAGTTCAAATTTTTCAACTTTGGCGACCGAGCGACGAGCGACCAAGTTGCCCAGTCTGTCACATTGCGATAGAGTTAACCCCGCCTCATCGCAGCTGTACATTGACTTTACATGGAGCGTGGTTACTGAGGTCGCCCAAGTCGCATTTGGTGTGAACGCACCTGAAAGACTTGCACCCCTACAGTGTTGTAAGAAGGCTTAAGATTTAGGAAACAGCTGATGAAAACTATTTTTAAATATAAAAGCTGAATTACATCCAACTATTATTTACCTTACTGATTATTACACTTCTTTAAAGTCTTGAAAACATTTTTCTGAGCTGTCTGTTAGCTGTCAAGCACACAGCAGTTGAAGTAAATCTTGATGTAAACACTCTTGGGAACAAAATGAGGTTTGATTGAGAAGCGTGAATTGGGCTGAAACAAAAAACTGATTCTGAATAAACATCAAGACCCTCAGAATGGAAATCGATTGGAATCATGACATAAGGAAAGACTTACATCAATCAATCAATCAATCGATCAATCTCTATCTGAATAGCACCAATTCAGAACGAATGCTATCTCAAGACACTTCAGAAAAGCACGAGTCTAGATCAAGTCAGTTTACTGTTTCCCCTCTGGCCGGCTCACTGCAAGTGCGCAATAAACTGAAAATCACAGTGGAAAGTGCGTTATTTGCACTTAATTTCTGCCTTGACTTTCTATGTTGTTGAAACTCAAGTGTTGTGTGATAGTGTGGGGAGGTTTGTTTTTGCCAGTCTGTTTACAGGTCTTTGTTAAACACTGAGTATCAGCATAGTCCGCATTTATGCAGTAAATCATGCATTCAATCAGTGGACGTCTGTACCGAACCGAACAGCCAGAAATGAAACAGTTCAACACGTACATATGGCATTGCACCCCGAACGTGTGTGATCTTTTTAGGAAGTGCCATGTTTGATTATAGACTAATAATCCTTTAGTTATTATAAGTTATTGTTAGGCACTGTAATGGAAAAGGAATAAAGGTCTAAATATCAGCAATTGTAGTGGTTGAAGCTATGCATGTCCACTGCAGCCATTCATTAAAAGGGTACGTACAATAGAATATGTATTTTGTCAGACTGATTTATGTTGTCCTTATTTGTTTTTATTTTCAAGCTATTGTCACATCCCTACCTGTTGATGAATGACATTAAACCTGACTTTGACCCTCAACTGAAAGCCTCTGTGGATTGCTGAAGTCCCAGTTCAAACCACAACTGAAGATGAAGTGTTTCTATTTCTGGGGCTTCATTTAGTGGACGTGATTGAGCCATAACACGGTCATCATGAGAGTGATCGAGCTCATTTTCAGGCTGTGTAAACTTTCACAGGTGTTAGGCAGACTTATAATCCACATCACGCTGCGGCTCTTTAACTCTTTATGTGCAGGTCTGAGTCTCTTGCCTCATGCTTGCAGGTTTATTCAGTCCTCTGCTTCTTTATCTCTCCCACTGCACCGGGGACTGTTCTTTTCCTCCTGTTTCTGCTGAGCCATTGTCTTTAAATGTACTCTGTTCCTGAAATTTTGTTTCGTTTTGGACGACAGCACACAAAGATTAAATTGGCAAAGCGCCCATTGGACATGGCAAAGATAAGAAACATAAATCGCAGTTTCTGAATATGTAATTTTCCCCCAAATATTTGAAGCTATACTTATAAAGAATCATTTTAATTGAATTTTTCACATCAAGAGCAACTTTCATGTTAAGATGTGTGATTCTGAATGACCTTGAAGCTATCTGCATACATTTTAAATATGACATTTACGGTTTTCTTGATTGTCACTAGCACACACAGGATGCTACAAATAATAAAACCCTCAGCCTAATAGACTTAAAACATCTGTGTCTGGCTGTCTGGCTGTAAAATTATTTATCCCATCATAATGTATGAGTGCAGCAGGCAGCAGAAGGCACCTGAAATATTCACAGCACTACGCTTACTCTTGACTCCACCTGATGCAAGTATGTATTTTACCTGGAGTAAAGACAAGTACAGCCTGTGTGATTTGGCTGCACAATCATAACACTACATATCATTAAAGAGGAAACACTGCAACTCTTTATTTACAAGATTAGATCAGGATTCTCACACACTTGCGGAGTTGTTAGTGTAGAGAGAAATCCCCAGATCATTCTAACCGAGCAAATCAAACCTCAAGCCAACAACCTGAATGTTTCTTGGTCAGGTATTATTCCCTTTTTCTTGGACTTGTTCTACTGTGTGCTGAAGTATTGAGAACAGACTCAGAGAGGTTCCTGTTCTTCTCTGCAAGTGTACAGCTTGTAGGAGTCTGCATGCAGCTACAGCCTGCTGAGATTATCTCTGTCGGGCGAGCACATCAAACTGATTAAAGGTAAAGTAAGCGTGTGCTCTGTTTTATGCCTCAGTCAGAGAAAAATCAGTCATGTTTGGTCGACCACATCCAGGAGTAAGAAAAGGTGTACACTGTCCATGCAAGCAAAGCTACAGAAGCCCCAGGACAGGGTTGGGTGACTTTGGTTACTAAAAAGGCCAACTCATTTAATTCTCAGTGCCAGAGGGTCAACGTTCAAATGTGTAGGAACTTATAATTCAAATGGAGCAAATATGCAACTTTTATCAGTTATTATAACAACGTAGAAATATTTTAACTGAAATTCAGATAGTGATACTTAAACTTTGTGATGTAAACAAAGAATAACAGTAATTTATTGGTCTATTTACAGGTTACCAAGATGTCACATTATGTTTTTTTAGACATGCATACCTTATAGTGTGTTTTACATGTCTCATCCTTTTTCTACACCGCTTATCCCTGGTGTCATTGGGCAAGAGGCGGGGTACACCCTGAACTGGTTGCCACATAGAGAGACAGACAACCATTCACTCTCGCACTCATACATACCTAAGGGCCATTTGGAGTCACCAATCAACCTAATGAGCATGTTTTTGGTCTGTGGGAGGAAGCTGGAGAGACAACTCACACATGCATGGGGAGATCTTGCACACAGAAAGGCCGTGCCCAACTCAGCCACCTTCTTGCTGAAGCACATGCACTACCTGCTGTGCCACCATGCCACCCTGTCTCATCCTTAATGAGTTATTTGATGCTCAAGACAACAAAGTTGCAGCATCAGAACTTCTCCTCCTCTGAACAGTGTTAGTAGCTGACTGAAAAGGCAGACTCCTCTGGCCCCCCTGATAAGAGCTAGGAGTGAGAGGTCCTACCATTGTTAAATCAGCAGTTCAAAACCATTGGCTCAGTCAGCAGAGACTGTAGAAACATTGCAGAGCTGTTGATGATGGCGCGAAACCTCACTAAATTGTCCATTTAAATGGTAAAAGGACTTGAGCTTATCTAGCGCTTTTCTAGTCTTTGACCACTCAAAGGAGCTTTACACACATCTACCTATTCACACCCATTCACTCTCACATTCACACACTGATGGTTCAGAGTTTCGATGTCAGTTGTCCATCAGTATCAGCTAACACATTCATGCCCTTTCATACCCATTTACACGCCACTGATGCAGCAGTGAGAGCAACTTTGGCTGGGCTTGAACCAGCAACCTTCAGATCATGGACCAAGTTCTCAAAGCAACAACTTTGCTCTGTGTATACCAGTGACTATCCCACATGCAGCGCTCCCTCTTCTCTCAATGTTCAACATTTCTCACATGAAAGAACAAATCATAGGAACAGAATAAAAATCAAACATCCTAGACTCCCTGTCGTGGACTCGAGAGGCATCCCAGACTGGTGTTTTCTTGTTAGTCACTATGACACACTACACAAGATGAAACAACCAAGTTAATGCAGATAGATCACAATAGTCTCCCGTCTATTAAATAAGAGCAAATAAATAAAGCTTTAAAACAAAACAAAAAAAAAAAGATCTGGCTCAGCTGGTGTTGTGCAATGAAAGACAATGACAGCTTTTCATGATGCCTGCTAGAAAAAAAGAAATCAGGTTTTCTTTTTTTTCTACTGGTTTTCACAGTTTCTGTTCCTTATGTGATGTTTCTGCTGTCTGTGGTTCTGATGTGACAATGAGGAAAACACAGCAGGAGCCACTGGAGGAGAGATGTGAACACCTGCAGCGAGGGAAGATTTTCAATTGATTTGGTCCAATCTGGAGACGGAGGGAAAATACTGAAAAACACTGAGGAAATACTGAGTGTGCAACATCAGGGAGCAAAATGAAAAAAGGTCTGTGTAGAAATAAGTCTTATTGCTTGGCTGTGGACTTTGCACTTTGATTTTGCTCTTGGTGTTTTAAATATGAGCTGCAACATAATTGGCTCGATGAATGAGGAAACTTGAACATGATGTTCAGCTCAAGTTTAATAACAGGTCAAGCAAGGGGCATCCTCATTGACCACTGAGGCATATAGAAGCTGCTGTATTGAATAAATGTTTGCAGTTGATGTGAAAGCATCCTTCTCAAAGAGTCATACTGAGTACATTTAAATACATTAAACAGAACTTATTCTGTTTCTTGAAAAAGAGCTTCCAGGTAGCCCCGGGCGCTGCCTCAAATCTTCTTCATAACAAAGAGAATATGTGCAAACTTTAAATATATTTTATACATATGGAAAGTTTAATGTTGGAAGACTGGGGACTGATTGGTTAAAAGTAAAAAGTAGGAGCTCAGCAGAAAGTGTAAGTGAGGGCAAACACAAAAACTAAAACCAACTCTGATGAAGCAGCTTCTTTAAAAAATAGCTCTGACCACCACAGCACTCAGAGAGGAGGCAGACACATTCAAAGTTTGTTCTCAAAACATTATGACTCAGCCAAAACAAGCTATTTGAAGGAGAAGATGTTAAACAATATGTCCTTACAACACTGACGTCAATGTAGACGTCCTGCACGTACCTGAACATCCTAAAGTGCTGCCGGCACACTCACCCTCTATTATGTGAAATCAAGTCACCTTTTAAGAAAACTATTGTAACCTTCATGTGTGGTGACTAGAATATTCCAACACATTTGATCATGTTATGAAATAAGTTTTTTGTATTGGAAAGAGGAAGCAATCTGGCAGAGATGAACCACTTTAACCTTAAAATCTTTGCTCTATTATCCTGACGCTTAGTCACTCCTTTTATGACTGCCATGTTTTTGAGCATGGTCTCTGAAGGTTAACGAGTGGGCTTACCTGCAATTTAATGATGATGGCACATTTTAGAAATGTATCAGGATTTATACCAGGTGGCAATCTGCAGTGTTTGAATGAAAGGACCTCATGCAGAAATAAAACAGCAGTTTCTCAAGTGTTCACTTAAGACTGCCTCCAAAATCTAAGCAATCTTAAATATGACTCACCAAAACAGAAGAACCTGGTACAAATGTGTTTTTGTGTCAATTAGGTCCTTTATAAACATGCAGCCACATAATTTCTTTGAACATTGGCGATAAATGTATTAAAAAAATCCTGACTTGCTGGTCCAGGCTAAAACGGTGCTTCCCAAACTGTGGGCTGGGAGGTGTGCAGGTGGGCTACAGTAGGTAATTTACAATGAATAAAAACCACATGCTTGATTGAAATCACATTGTAAATGCTTTATCATAGTTTTAAAGTCCCAGAACTGATTAAAAAAAACAACATAGGCTATTTAAAGAGCAAAGGTCATCATCATCATTCTCTCATCATCCAGAGAAAGGATGGGGCCAGGCACTGCATTAAAATCCAACATCATTCTGTAAAGGATGTTTCCACATGGGCTCAGGAACACCACACAAAACCATTGTTAGTCAACACAGTTTAAAACTCTCCCACACAAAGCGAAAGTCATATATCAACAACACCAAGAAATGCTGTCAGCTTCTCTGAGCCCAAACTCATCTGAGATGGACTGACGCAAAGTAAAAACATGTGCTGTGGTCTGATGAGTCCACATTTCAAATTATTTTTGCAAATCATGGACACATGCTCTCCAGGCTAAAGAGAAAAAGGACCATCCAGATTATAATGAGCACAAAGTTCAAAAGCTAGCATCTGTGATTGGTATGGGGGTGTGTGTTCGTTCCCGTGGCATGGGTAACTTGCACATGTGTGAAGGCACCATTAATGCTGAAAGGTAAATACAGGAATTGGAGCAATATGTGCTGCCATCCAAGCAATGTCTTTATCAGGGACGTCCCTACTTATTTCAGCAAGACAGTGCCAAGACACATTCTGCACATGCCACAACAGCGTGGCTTCATATTAAAAGAGTGTGTGTACTAGACTGGCCTGCCTGCAGTCCAGACCTGTCCCTCACTGAAAATGTGTGGCACATTTTGAAGCGCAAAACATGACGATGGAGACTGCAGACTATTGAGCAACTGAAGTCATATATGAAGCTAGTGTGGCAAAGAATTCCACCTAGAAAACTTCAATCAGCTGTGTCCTCAGATCCAAAACACTCATTGAGTGTTGTTAAAAGGAAAGGTGATGTAACACGATGCTAAATATGCCCTGTCCCAGCTTTTTTGACAAATGTTGCTGGCATCACATTCAAGATGAGATAACATTAGTTGCCTTTTACGCAATGTCCCAACTTCATTGGACTTGGGCTTTGTGTAAGGTTTTTTGAATATTAGTGATTGTGAACTTACTCTATACCCGTTATCAAAGGGATTTAAGGCAACATATAAGCTCTTTAAATTTCGTGAACCTTTAACATTTTTGTTGTCTGATGAACAGAGTCAGTGTCACAGTTTAGCGGTGCTGAATTAAAAGGATGTCTCATCACATATCTCACTGCACCTTATGGCTCCTATCTTAAGATTTTTTTCCTCTAAGTTATTAAAGGAACCAGGAGACAGTCTGCAGAGCCACAAAGTTTGTTAAAAGGAAAGTATACAAAATATAGCTAGCAGCAAAACTAGGTATTTACACTGAAATCTGACTATAAAAATGTACAGAAGAGGTAGTAGATAATTTTACTGCTATGCCATGTGTTATGTTGTATGATGGTTTTAATGGTTATTAGTTAATGTTTAGGTTTCAAAATGGGTGGTGGTTTTGAGTTTGGGAAAGGCTGATCCAGAAGATTTTCTGCTGTTTGCAAGTCAGTCGGTCGAGGGCAAAATACCAGGATTGGCAGGTAAATTGAGGGTAGAGTCTTGATGAGGAAAACCCTCTGTTCGTGTTCACAAATGCATCTCACATGGTTTAATTTGGGAAATTTTCAAGGTTTTTCTGCTTGTGTGAACGAGGTTTATAATTCATCCCATTAAGCTGCATGAGGGTGTTTTCTTTAACTACTCATCTGTTTTTAATGGAGGCTCACAACTGTGCACAAATGTGCATATTTAGTGTGGCTGAGCTCACTGACAGCTGAGTTGATAGGTATTGTTGCTGTTTATCCAAAGTCTGAAGCCCTCGACCCCATTTAATTGCTTATTTAGCAAACTGATGGAAAATTTAAAGAGTTAGCATTTTCAAGATCAATCAATCTTTATTTGTATTGCACCAATTAATAAAAAGTGTTATCTCAAGACACACACAAGATGGAGCCTACAACAGACCAGCTTCATAACAACCTTTCAGAACCATTACAGAGTGTTTCCCTCGGTGCTTTTGAGCGAAGAGGGCCACCTTAAAAAGATGTCTTCTTTGCTAAAAAACCCAAAACACAAAGGCTGAAAATTACATTTAGGGTCTAAAAAAGCTTCTAATTAGTGCCTCACTTTGGCCAAAAGCAGTTATCCTTTGTATTCAGTCCTACATGTGCGCCAGTTACCCCTAAATTTGACCTATAATAAGAACATTTAAACCCTGATGTCTCTAAAGTGTGACATGTTTCTCTGAAGTGTTTTTTTTTTTTTTAATTTAAGAATTGTTTTCTAGGAGGAAAACAATTCTGAGGGGAATGGATCAGGACCCCCATAACCAACCATCAACACCATATTTGACGATTTTCTTTCTGGAAACACTGTGTGACATCACAGTGACCAGTGACATGTTTTTTAAGGATAATATAAATCAATTCTATCAGGTCATTGTTTTTAAAGTATTTATTGGTATTTAGGGTTTTTGCTTAGGGTTACTGTGTTTTGGTTTTCCCTGTGATGCCACTCAGTGTTACATCTGTTTTGTAATTTGTGTGTTATGAAGGATTACTCTGTCTCTCTCTGGCTGCAAAAGAAATGTATCCACATGTACAAATAAAGTATCCTTAACCTGAATCTGCTGATATTTTCATCAGCAGATATAGACACATTATCTACACTCTCTGCCCATTTATCAGGTACACTCTTTCAACTACTCCATATCAAAACGGCTCCCACCCCAGAAACTTTTAAATGCCATCTTAAAACCTATCCTTGGCTTTTAACACAGCATGAGTATTGTTTGGTCCCTGTTTGTTTTGTTTTGTTTTATTGTATTTATTTGAGTGTATTTATTTATCAATTCTTGTACTTTGCACTTTGGCAACCTTGTGTTTTTAAAACTGTGCTATATAAAGAAAATGGATTGGATTGGATACTCATCAATGCAAATAGCTAATCAGCCAGTCACATAGCAGCAGCTCAATGCAAGTCAATTGGACAGAAGTTCAAACTGAGCATCAGAATGGGGAATCATTGTGATAGTGACTTTTAATGCGGCATGGTTGGTGCCAGATGAGCTGGTCTGTTTCAGTTTCTATTTTAGAGTCTAATGATCTACTGGGATCTTCATGCATACCAATCTTTGGGGAAGAGCTGCTTGATTATTAATATATTCACAATAATTTTGATTGATATTGAGATCATGATTATTAAGCACAGGCTTAATGATAATTATGATAACTTATTTTTGTGTCACTTTTAAAATCAAATGTTAACAAAGTGCTTTCACAAACATATAGGAACACACAGAGGACAAAGAACAAGAGCTAATGCACAAAAGGAATGAACAAAGAGCACATTTTAAATCTATGAACCTTTATAAACATACACAAACAGCAGTGTACCTCTGGTGCTCCTCAGACCAATGATGCTTGTGAAAGAGAACATTTTTAAGGAATGTGAGGAAAACCCCAAAACAATCCAGGCCCAAGGCATCCAACATGGCTTTCCCTATATGGTCTTTGACTGCCCAACATTTGTTATGTAAACCCCATGACAATGTTAGTAAAGAAAAGATAATAAAGTTAGTCCTTGTGTGGATAAAAATGAATATAATCACACAGTTGATGAGGAGGGAGTGGGTTTAATTTGATGTGGTGTTTGCCTGACATCTCATCAATGAGAAAACATTAGATAATGTATTTGGTTTTAATGATGTCTTGATCCTTGTTTATCTCAACACAGCTGTTCACTTCTGGTTGTCATATCTCCAAAATGTCCCCAGTGATCTCCTGAACACACTTCATATGCAAATAGTTACAGAGCTACATCAACAGCACTTATCTACAGTAAGTTTATAACTTCAGTGCAGCTTTTCTCAACAGGGGTGCCGTAGCGCCCTGGGGTGCCTTCTGGCTTTGTCAGGGGTGCCTTGGAAATACATAAAGATTCATCCAAGTGTTATAATGATCATTCAGTCTATTGGTTTATGATTTGAGAACAAATTTTCCCATACACCCTCACATTTAATCATAAATCTAAAGCCTTGATTAGTGAATTAAAAGTCTTATATGAGCAAGTATTATCAGAAAGAATAACTTTTTATTACTGGGAGGTGATTGGAGTGTTCATAATAAACTTCAGCAGCTGCTGGAAACAAACTAGCATTTTTTGTCATTATAACGCTGAAACTGAGCCATTAGCTTCATCATCTAGTGGTACTTCAGCAGTGATAGAAGAAAATATGATGATTTAGTTGGTTTAGAAAGTCAGCAACACCGACAAGTCAACTGAATTTGCTGAATGAACAGAGAAGGCCCTGGAGACTTGCTAGCTTGTGGCTGCAACAATATCAAGGCTGTGTGCATTAACCCAAGCACATTGTCCATTAATAACATTTTATAGTTATGAATTGTTATTAAAAAGTCTAATGAGAACACCTTGTGTGTGTTAGCTGGTATAGTCAGAGGGATGTGGATAATTCCTTTTTTCTGAGTTCATTTTGACTGGGGGGGGAGACTTGATATTTTTGCCATTTCTGAAGGGTGCCTCAACAGATAAAAGGTTGAGAAACGCTGCTTCAGTGGATATCTGATAAGTTTTAGTTTGCAATTTTCATTTACAAGATACAAACGGTAAATACAACAGGAGTCTGCATGTCCTCACATGTGGGGTTTCTTTTAAGCAGCAACCCAGTTACTCAAAAAATGCTTTACTGTGTGATCAAAAAGGGTTTGGATGGACAGGACAGCATTAAAAAACAACCAAGTTTCAAAAATAAATGCATTAAATGAGCGTTTTCTTGCAGCAGTACATAACTGTTGGGAGCACATCAAAAGTTTTAGCAAATGGTAAATCGCTGTGACTTTTTTATGACCGGATGATGAAACTGTAAAATCTGATGTCATCTCTTTATTCCATGAATTGTATGTCAACATTCTTGTACATGCTAGCCCTGCCCACCTGTTTGATGTCATACAAATGAGGGCAAGCACTTTTTATGCTGTGGTATCTCAGCTATGGCTCAGAGAAAAAGTCTTTATTCTGATTCACTGAGTAAGAAAACAAACCCTCTTTTGTATTAGTGTCCCGCTGAATCTTATGTCTCAATAGAGTAGAATTCACTCAGTGTATGTGAGCGCTCTGATCTACAGTCCATTAAGGAGTCCATTTGTTCAAACTACAGATGACATGAATGAGACCAAATAGTAACAACATTTTTATCTGGTCACATTTCAACTCCATCTTGTCACCTCGCTTCAGTTTCCTCTTTGAGTGTGTGATTTCCTGTGAAGAGTCCCTTCTGTCACAGACACATCGCACAGTCTCTTCCCCAGTCACACTACTGCCACACAATCTGGAGTCCCTGCAGTCAATCACACCCATTAGGAGAGATGTGAGAGAAATTCAAACCAAGTGCGCGTCCACTAAGATGTAGGTTTGTGTTTCTTTGTGTGCCTGGATTTCACCATAGTCACTTTTACCTCTTCATCAATCAATAGATTGTTGTGTTTTACATGTTACAACTGCCACTGCCAAAAACGAAGACGAAAAAGTTTTCTGTAAACAGCATTGTTCAAGAAATGTGTCCATCCACACGAAAACTCTGTAGTTTACATGCCAGGCCTGCGAGTGGTGCTGTATCGCTGCTGCAGATGCACACAAAAACCAGAGAAGAAGACATGGAGCATGAGATGTAATCAAATAAAAAGAGATGTGGCATACGCTGTTCTCCATGTCCACTTGATGCTCACGGCGGTAGTGGGGGGGCAGTAGATTTTGTTGTAAAAGGCCATAATAAGCTCAGCAGCTTTTGCAGGACGAACAGGACACTGTATTTTGCCATCATTTATATTATGGTGGGGGTTAGCGCATGTGGTTGAAGGGATGGGGGCTATGATATCATTGTTTCTCAAAATATTGGTATCTTTCATCTACATTAGAACTGGGAAGAGGGGAGGGAGACTTACATCACATCCCAGCAAGATGCGTTCCTTGTAAAGTTGGGGTTAGCTGAGTGGGAAATTCTGAGCAAAGGGGCCATTCCCAGTATCGTTATCTAACTTGTAACTCGGACAATCCTCTACTGGAACGCACCATATGAGTATTCATTGTACACACAGAAAAGCAAGGGCAGTGTTTCGAGATTTATTCACTCTTGGATCAGGGTTCAAAGATTTGCATTTCTGGGCTCCAAAACTCCAGATCCGTGTGGACAAAACGATAATACAATAAAAAACTTTTGCAAATACACCTTAACTGGTTTCTTTGTGGAGAGCCCCTAACACTGAACCAAACATGCTTGATTTTTGACTCAAGTAACGAATATGCTGAAAGTGGTGAAAACAGATGTTCACAGAAACAAGTGAATCAGTTATTTTAAAAAGAGATTGCATGTATGTGTCAGTAGAAATCATCATTTCCATAATTCAGCCCTTCTAAACACAAACTTTGTTGATTTTTTTCATCATATCTTTAAAAAGAGTAAATGCTGTTTGCTTTTAGGGGCTGATTTTTACTTTCATAGCTTTTCGATATCTCTCTCAGTGAAAGGGAATGTCTTGATAGTTTCTCTTTATCAGTAGTCTCGGGTAGAAAACACTGTGGCGGAATAAGAAACCATCTCCTTTCTTCCCAGACAGACTGAACCCATTTAAACTGCAGGTAAACGTGCTGGATGTAAACTTAACTACATACTGGCAGGTAATTGTCACCTGTACCTCCTCGAGCTGTGACCGTGACTCAACGCCGTATGTGTTTGTTGTCCCTTCTCCCCTTGTAAACTCAAAGCAGCAGCTGTGGCAGGTACCCTGCTGCGGCGATGGCGGCAGAGCCTGTGTTTATGATATGTCTAAAGCTAAAGTCAGACGCAGACCCCATGTGGTGTCTGAGATTGCAAAACATGCAGCAGTAGAATTGGATTGCAGCGGCGCTTTGTGCTGCCGGTCAGCGGGAGATTAATCAAAGTGTGTGACCGATTACACTCTGCTGTGTTTGTGTGCGTGTGTTATATCAGCACGTACAAACGTATATTTTAATGCACTGCAGTGTGTGTACATTTGAGAACAGATGAGTGTTGGTGTTTGTTAACCAGCTAGCATGAATATTAACTATATTTTTTCTTCTCTCCTGCATATTTTTAAATGCCTGCCACTCTCTTGCTTTTGTGCAGTCATAAAGTGACAGGATATAGCAAATTAATGAGATCAAGTGTTAAAAAAAGTGTGTGCATATTGCCTACTCCAGCTGTTTTTGGTGCCCTGGAATCACTGTGTATAAAATGCAATTTGTGAGGACAATAAAGTGTCACATTTGAGGAAATTAATTTCCTGGAATGCTCCATCAGAATGCTTTTTTTATGGAGAGCCTTGTTTCCCCCGGGCTGTCGTTAGCCTTCCTGCATTGTGTTTTTCATGAAGCAAAAATCATTATTAACAATTGATTTGTAGTTTTTAACTTTGAGTCATTTGAGGGAGAACAGTGCCAATCAAAACACTCTTAATGCTTAATGAGCATGGACAAACATGACTGCTTTGCCACTGAATAATGTGTGTTGGAGAGGAAATGTGGCTGCTGATAAGCATGTGAACCAGAGGACTCAGTGGCACTTGTGTAAACTTATGAGATGATTTTCCTTCTTTTAATGCAGGGTGGATGTAATTCAGTATTATCTGTAAGCAGCAGATTTTGTAGGTGGGGGATATGTTTGCAGATGAAGTGTTTGTAACTTAAGAGGAAAACCATCTCTATACTGACATGAGTCACTGTCTCACAGTGATGTCCAGGTTCAGCCTTTGTCTGAGAGCGAAATTGGAGGAACATCTTTTATTTTTTGTCTTGATGGGGAAAAAGTTGAGGTTGTTGAAAGAAATTGTTTTTGTCTGCAGCATTATTTGAGCAGACAGTGGTGTCTGGAAGTCTGTTCTAAGTGAAAAGGACCCTGCTGTAGATTCTCACACCTCTGAGTTGTTCATGTTTCCTTTAACAACAATAAAGGCAGTGGCCGTCATTTATCAAACGTGTGTATGACAAAAAGTGAGTCTATGGTCATTTACATGCATTTATCAATCTGAGCCTGATTTGAGTGTGGGGCACTGTATATGATCAAATCCAACATCAGGTCTGAACTCTTGCACAGATTTAAAACTGAAAAGAGATTTTAGATACATCATCTACACTCCACCTCTAATAGAATATTTAGTGCAAGCTTTCACGTAATTCTTTGGTTATAGCAAACAAGTGTTTTCCTCATTGATTTATTTTCAAAAAATTAGTAAGATTAACTTCAGCGATCAAAATTTCTATTCGAACAGTAAAATCTCTGCCTCAAATATTGTGGAGGATTTTAACAGGAAAACTGAAAACTGCAGTTTGACAGAAAACTTATTCGACACACACCAGACTGACCTTCAATATATTTCACAGTCAGTCTGGGCAGCAGCCCACAGGGAGTGTTATGGAACAGGCAGAATCTTTCAAAAGCATATCCGGCAGGTGATTGGATGATCATTCTGTCAATCACATTTACTACGGGCCAATCAGATAATGTAGCAGGCGGGTGCTGCTGCCGTGCTGTAAAGTACAAAACATGAACCCCTTGCAGAACAAACAATCATCAAAACATGTCAGATGTGGGGCAAAAGTATGAAATTCTCTCAGTGCTGCTATTTGTTTTTGCATTTAATAAAAAATGTGGACCACATCTGATAACTGCTACTGAAGTTGTTAGCATCTACGCTAATCTCTGTACGAACAGTCACTTCCTGCTGCCATATTGCTCTTAGCTCCCTCCTCTTCCTGATTTAGAGGTCGCTGATTGGGCCATGCTGCTTTGGATCTGTCTGATTTCAGATAGTGAATCAGGCTGATCCAGCTGCACTGCAAGGTTATCCTTGCTTTGCTGATTGGTCCAAATCTTCTGGTCGATTGAAGCAGCACTGTTCATGATTCATTGATGCAACATTATACCACTGTGTTCTGGAGGCAAAACTCTGATGAAACAGCGCCTCAGCCTGGTTGACTCTGATAGGAGAAAGAGTTTGGCGGGGACGAGTGAGGAGCAGCTGAAAAGACTTGGGTTGGGGATTGGAGGGTGGCCGGTTCAAGTCTTGACTGAGCTATGTCTGGAAGTTAATTTGGTAGCTTGAGAGGTGCCAGCTGACTTCCTAGTTGCTGCTTAAGTCCCCTTGAGGAAAATACAGAACCCCAAAACTGCTCAGTAGTGCGTCTCTCCATTAGTGCTTAGTCATAAAAGACCTGCTTTTGCGTGTGCATTTCAGCCAATGTATTTGTGTCAAAACAACAGAGTGTTGAGAATTGACTTTCCCCCCACGAGGAATTCATAAAGTGTGTCTCAGAGGGGCGATCAAAAGTGAAGAAGTGGCTATGCACAGTGGTAGGGAGAAATGATTCAAAAACTTCAATCTATTATCTAAAGTAACATAACTCAGTTTATTTAATAGATGTACAACAGCACTACAGCCTTTTATTTTAATCTGATAACAGATAATTTATCTCTAAACAGCAGCATCGTCTCTTCTGTGTGCGTTTCTTATGCACCTCTGTCCCTGCTCTGATGTGTTTGATAATGATACCAACATTTTTGATATCACATTACAGGTTGTGTGATTGATTCATGTTACTTTCCAAATTGATTTGCCATGAATTGACACACGTTTCAAGAAAACTCAACTCCTTTTAGGGACGTCATTCACCTTTCAGCCAAATCTTCTCCATGTCACATGGAGATGGATTTATTCAGAGACATTTCCATCTTGTTGGTTTCAAGGACTCGCTTGAATAACTAAGAGACTGCAGAGTTGGCGATTGACTAAAACAGTGTCCCTTTTTTGAAGCAGGACACTAACAAATTCTCTGTGTAAATCATCCCAGTACGGTCGTCTTTGACATTTTATTTTTAGATTAACTATGAAAGAAATGCTGTTTGGCAACTGACATTAAAATCTAAAAGCTGTTTTTTGCAAGGTGCTTCAGTAAACACAAGAAAATACAACAGAGTGAAAAAGGTGCAGGAAGGAGAATGGAGTATGTTTACGACCCTAGCTTTATTGATTTATGTTAGAGTGTGATGTGCCACAACTTTATTTCAAAGATTACAGCTTCATTTTTCATGATTTCAAATGTAATTTTATATTCTTAAATATTTTTACAGCTTAACGTTTGGTGGTTCATTTTACAGTCTTTATAAGTGCCATTTCTGTGTTTTTGGGTTAGTTTGACCTTTGTCCTCCCACCACTTGAGGGAGCTGGTTGACATGTTGACAAGGTGACTGCATAAAGCATGATTGGGTGGCAGAGTGCAGGTGTTGCTGATTGGGTTGTGAGCAGATGGGATTACTTGTTTGTGGGTTTGGATTAACTTTATTTCATTTTGTAATTGCTGGACTCTGAGTGTGAGACAGATTTATTTTTTGAGTTTGAACACTTACAGTTAAATCACAGTCAAACAAACGATGGAGTGGATCTGAGTTGTTATGTGTCGGAACATTCATCACCACAGCAACAGTAGCCTCAAACTGAATAGCAAGCGGAAGCTACTGTCTGATTTAAAATAACATACTTGAAATGCACATTTTCATGCATTTTCAGGGACTTTAAACAAGTATATCTGCCTCCTCTTTGGGGAATAATGTTTGATCTTTTCTTACCTTCAAAAACAGATGATTCCACTTCAGTAGCTTCAAACTAAACTGGTTTGGGACGTCTGTCAGTTGGACCAATGTAACTCTCCTAAAAAACACAGACATTGGGACTAAAGGGTATTTTGCATTGATTAAAAGGCAACAGTATACTGCAAGGCT
Organism: Cetoscarus ocellatus; assembly: GCA_037902135.1. Taxonomy (NCBI): domain Eukaryota; kingdom Metazoa; phylum Chordata; class Actinopteri; order Labriformes; family Labridae; genus Cetoscarus; species Cetoscarus ocellatus. The sequence goes on along the minus strand of JBAMNC010000170.1, from coordinate 300,520 downwards.
GTAAAAAGAGAGAAGTCAACCAGGAGCCCCAGTGAGAAGATAAAACAATCATAATAAAACAATTATCATATAACCCCAGAGTGCTGTTGAATGTTCAAAGAGTCCCCTGTGTTTTCAGAGAAACTCGGAACTTTACCCACAATGCGTCTTGATGGCCCGCGCTCTGAATTTAATGTGTCTTGTTGGATTTTATTACCACCTGTAGTACAATGAAGGGTGATGGGGCGCACTTAGCTCACTCCTTTAATTAATTACAACCTCTTTAACCCAAACCATTATCACAATACACTGCACAAACTCATGCTGCTAACAACAACAAGCAGCTTTTGATCCAGTGTTTGTTCCGTCCTGTCCTCCAGGTAGTGTGCCAGTTTCTGCGTCCTTGGACTGCTTGGTGGCTGAGCAGAGCTGCATCCAGGTGCAGTCCTGCAAGGTGCTCTACAGGCTGTTGGAGTACTGTGCAGCCGAGGAGGCTGTGTCACCCCTTGGTGCTGATGCCCGCCTGGAGTGCCTGGAGGCCCAGAGCTCTCTGCAGCATTACCGCCCCCTTCAAGTCTGCAAGTGCCAGCGTGGCTCTCGCAGGGAGGAACACTGCCTCAGGGTGTACTGGACAGTGAGGTTTGCAGGTGGGTTCAAGAGCTGGCATCTGTGAGTTTGTTGGGGAGGACCCTCCTGAATAATCCATGTGACAATGGCTTTTTTTTAATGTTTGTTTCAGCCTATGATGAGTATGATGTGTCTCCATATGAGGAGCTGCAGCTAAATCTGGTTCGAAACATTGAGATGTCCAGGATGGCCTCCATCATGGCAGGTATATCTGTTATCACAAATATTCTACAAGTTTATTCATCAAAGATTTGGGCTGTCTATTGTCCAGATATGCTTTGCTTTTGGAAGTTTCTGTCCATTCCCAGACACTTTCTATGGGCCCAGATAGACTAGTGAAATTTATTGAACAGTCCATCTGGTGTGTCAGAGTATCAATTGGGGCAGTTCTTAACATTTTTTTTTCTCTGAATGATTGCTGCTACAACATTTTTTTTTTTTTTTTTTAAATCCCTTTTAGTTTAATTTTCCCACTCTGCCAATATTTTCTCTGTTTGACAAGAAAACAGATTTTTAACACACTATTTCTTCTAAAGGAAAACAGTAAAAAGTATACTCTGAATCAACTTTTTTGTGTGATTGATCGTAGAATTCAGTTGATGTGACACAACACATCTATAACTGACATCAGTTCACACCACATCATTATCCAGTGACTGATGTTTGTGAAAAGGGGACATTATTAGCAGATACCGAGGCTAAACCAAAGCATCTGTGCCTCCAAAGCATAATGTTTTTTAATTTTTCTGCCAAATAAATCTAGACTAACTCTTGAAAGGGTGAAAACACTGAAAATTTGACTAAAACTGATGAACATTTTTATTTAAATGACTAACACTAAATCTGAAATGGCCCCAAAAATTAACACAGATAACAACCCTTATCAAAATAAACACATGCCATTATTTCTTTCATTATCATCACATTATTATCTTCTGAAATTCTCAAGCTTCCACTCTTTCCGTGGACGGCCAAAACCAGTGTCTGAAGGCAGCCCAGGACTGTGGCCTGTATGAGAAATGTGGCTCCCTGCGGTCGGAGTATGTGGTGGCCTGCACCAAGCGAGCGACAATGTCTGACAACAGCTGTAACCGCCAGAAATGCCACCGAGCCCTGCGGCGTTTCCTGGAGCGCGTGCCAGAGGAGTACAGCTTCGCCCTGCTCTTCTGTCCATGCTCTGACACTCTGTGTGGTGAACGCCGCAGGAAAACCATCGTGCCGTCATGTTCGTATGAGGAGAGTGCGAGAGGGGAGGAGAGGGTGGGCAAACCGAACTGCCTCAGCCTGCAGAACTACTGCTCCAGAGACGAGCTGTGTAGGTAAGACATGTTTGGACTAGATACAGAGATTAAGAGACTCTTATATGGGACTGAGTATGAATTTATAACTTATTTATAAAGAAGAAAACAGCTTAGGGCACCACTTTGGCCGAAGGCAGCCCTGGTTGCGAAGGTGGTTTTGATTTTGGTACATCGTGACACAGAATGATACACGATATCCCAAAACTGAAACCCCTACATCTCAGAGTCTGACTCCAACTTTGGGAGTAGTAAGGAAGACCTCGAATGATGTTAGACAAACACTGGATGAAGAATATTCTTATTGATTGTGGGAAAGTATTTATGCACACATTTTGAGCCCAACCTGGGCCCTGTTAAGTGAGACCACATAATACGAGGGCGAGTCAATAGGTAACCAGCCTAACTTATTTCCGGTTGAGATCTACCTCTTCTTTTTCGATGTAATTGCCCTCTAGTGTGATGCACTTAGACCACCGGTGTTCAAGTGCCATCAGCCCAGAACTGAAAAAGTCAGGGTCCTTTCCATTAACCCACTCCTCAACTGCCGTCACGACTTCTTCATCAGACCGGAAATGACGTCCACGGATATCCTTTTTCAAGTTTGGGAATAGGAAGAAGTCGCTAGGAGCTAGGTCAGGCGAATAGGCAGGATGTGGTATTAAGTCATACCCGTTTCGCTCTGCAGCATCCATTGCAACTTTGCAAGTGTGGACTCTCGCGTTGTCCTGTTGCAGCAAAACACCTTTAGAGAGTTTACCTCGGCGTTTTTCACAGATGGCGGTTCTTAGCTGGTCTAGCAAGTTTGCATAGTACACTCCAGTTATTGTACTTCTCTTGGGTAAAAAGTCCAACATAATAACGCCTTTTGCGTCCCAAAACACTGTGGCCATCACTTTGGCAGCAGATGGTTACGTCTTGAACTTCTTTGGCCTCAGGGGACCCCAGGCCCCACCCACTGACGACTCTGAGCTTTATTCTCTGGCTCATAATAATGAACCCAAGTGTCATCTACAGTCACCAGACGCAAAAGAAAATCATCTTTTGACCTAAACTGCTTCAACAAGGCGCTGCATACTGATGCTCTGGTTGCCATTTGCTCATTGCTAAGTGATTTGGGAACCCAACGGGCTGTTAGCTTACGCATACCTAAACGATCATGTAGGATTGTTGAAATGCTACCATGTGAAATGCCTAATGCCTGCGCTATTTCTTCCACCTGAATTCGCCTATCAGAGTATACCAGATCCCGAACTTTGTTACACATTTCTTTGTCGGTGGCATCCAGTGGGCGTCCAGACCTGGCTTCATCTTCTAAAGACGTTCTACCACGTTTGAATTCCCCTACCCAGAATTTAACCTGAGCATAAGATGGTGCAGAAGACCCATAAACATCGGCTAACTCGCCGTGTATTTCCTTGCCTGTTTTACCTTTTAAATACAAGTACCGAATTACAGCACGGTACTCAACTTTAGATGAAAAGCATGCCTCTGCATCACTAGCCATGTTTGACATTCAATATCTTATTAAAGAATGACTCGATACGCGTGCAATTTTGTACCCGGGTATAAAACATGTATTGAAACAAGGCATGAAAATCGTGATCGTCTTGGTCAATCGGAAATGGGATAGGCTGGTTACTTATAGACTCGCCCTCGTATGTTGTTTTATGACGTGGTTCAGTCACATGTGCATTAAATCAGTGAAGTCTCTTCAGATGGTAACCATCACCATGTGAGGGTTCAAACACCTAGTCCAAGGTAAAATACCAAGTAATAATTCTTCCAGGAATAAGCCAGACCCATTATGTGTTTGACACTGTAAGCCAAGAAATAGTCACCCGCAGGAAAGAATTTACGTCAGAGTTGGTAAATCTGTTAATCCATCCAAGGCGCAAAAAAAAAAAAAAAACTTCAACATGTTCTCACACTTCCCTCACTGTGTTTCTGGGGTGGACTCACACATCAGCTGACTGACAGGTTTCAGGTGTCGGAGCTGTGTATGTTTAGTGTGAGCAGCTGTGACACTCTTTTTTCTATCCAGCCTTTAAGTGCAAACTTTTAGTCTGATATCTAAAACGAGTGAATACTGTAAAAAAGATTCAAGTACTGTTAAGCATCTTGTCTCAAATTGGAGCACTTTCAAGCATTTCAGACACCTGTACGAACCCTGATCTATCCATCATCTATAATGATTATGTCTTTTGGGGTCATGGGTGCTAGAGCCTGTCCAAGTTGATGTTGGGCGAGAGGGAGGATACATGCTGGAACAATAGCTAGCCAATCACAGGAGCAATATGCAGAGACAGATAACCATTTACTCATCACACCAGAGTGAAAGGAAACAGGAGAAGTTGGAGAAAACTTAAACATGCATGGGGAGAACATGCAAACTCCACACAGGAGGGCCCTGACCATTTCAGCTCTAATTTCAGGTTCTTTATTGATACACATGAATAAATGCATGTTAGTATGAGAGGTCTGTGACACAGAGGAGCTCAGTGGTGATGACACTAATTCAAGTGCTGACATGTAGTCTGGGTTTGTTATTCCACTGATCAGTTTTTAGAGGCAGTCAAAGGCTGAGAGATAGAGCTGTGTGTCAGAAACATGGTCAAAGCCTGGAAAGCTAACTGGTGTTAACATGGATAAAAAATGTCAACAATATGATCAAACAAGGGTACTTGCAATAAATTGGTTATGAAGCAAGCTGCGGTCAAAGAGTTTCACCTTTAATACTCATCAGGATGATTATGAAGGATTTTGTGTTGCTCTCTGCAGATTTTTCCCTCATGTAAGGGCCTTTCTTACATTAATTAAAGTCAAGCCAGAGTGAAAATGTTAAATGTTATGAATGATAAGAGACAGGCTACTTATTTGAAACCGAGAGGTTTGTGCAGAATCCCTCCTCCGTGGTATCAGAAACAGATTTCACATGAGAAAAAGCAGAAGAACTGTAACCACAGCAGACAATATATTATTCTGTTTCACACATAAACAGCAGAGAAAAAACATATTCATGTCTTCAGTTATGGCTTGAGATATAAAATATTGAAGATCAGATTTATATTATTTATGAAAGAAGTTATTTAGCTTAGTATGATGAACTGTTTTGGAGTGTGTGTGTACATTATAAAGCAACAACAGCCACTTTACTATGTACACCTTCCTATACTGCATTACATCCACTTCTGCCTTCAAACTGCCGTCAATCTTTGTAGCATAGACTCAACGAGGTGCTGAAAACATTCCTCAGAGTTTTTGGTCCATATCAAAATGAAAACACCACACAGCTGCTGCAGATTTGTCAGCTTAACATACATGATGAAAATCCTTAGTTCCACCACATCCCAAAGGTGCGCTGTTGTATTAAGATCTGGTGACTGCGGAGCAGGGCTGCAAAAATCAGAATATTGATTATATGAATAGATATTGCGATCACAATTAAGAAACATAATCACTCAGTGATTTTAAATCATGCACCAAATGCTGCCATTGAGCTCTGACACAACCATTTTTAACATTAAAGAATGGGCAATACGTAGCAACATAAAAAGTTACCATGTCATGTAGCACAGTGATCTTTTGTTTTCATAATTGTGGAAGGCATTAAGTTAAATGTATATGAGATTAAAACTTGCAGCTTTACTGTGGAGGCCACTGAAGTACAGGGGACAAATTGTCATGTTCAAGAAACCAGTTTGAGTTGATCCGAGCTTTTTGATGTGGCCTGTCATCCTTCGAGATGTAGCCATCGGAGGATGGGTATATTGTGGTTAAAGAGGGATAGGCATGATCAGCAACAATTCTCAGTTAGGCTGTGACATTGAGACAATGCTCAATGGAGCCCAAAGTGTGCCAAGAAAATTTCCCCCACACCAAAACACCATCGCCACCAGTTTGAACTGTTGATACAAGGCAGGATGGATCCATGCTTTCATGTTGTTCATGCCAAATTCTGACCCTACTATCTGAATGTTGGTGTGTCTCAATTTCGGCATTGTGGCCTCAGTTTCCCGTTCTTAGCTGACAGGAGTGGCACCCGGGGTGGTCTTACTGTACTGTAGATGTAATAAAGTCAAAGTCAAAATAATAAGTTGTAGTTGTAATGAGTTACTGTTGCCTATCATCTTGAACCACTCTGACCATTCTCCTCTGATTTCTGGTTTCAACAAGGCATTTTCACTCAGATAACTGCTGCTCACTGAATATTGCCTCTTTTTGGAGCCTGCTCTGTAAACTGTAGAGATGGTGTTTCGGTCTTTTGTCCTTGGGATGGACAAGCTTCTGTCTTACGCCCCGTTTACACACCAAAAACGGTGTTTTCAAAAGCGCTCAGGGTTCACAGAGACACGAGAATGACTGAAAATGCTGTAGCGTGCATGCCAGGCCAGTAGATGGCGATGTTGGTTTGTAGTGAAACAGCAGCGTTAGAACATGTGTACGCTTTCCAGTGAAGACAAACTTTTCACAAACAACAATGGCGAGTGGACACACAAAGACACAAGAGTTTCTTGTCTGGACAACAAATCTGTCTGGATATTTCTGTCTGGATAACAAACTGAGCACAGTAAACAGCACACATGTTGCTCGGCAGATGGCTGAAGCTGTTGTTGTTGTTCTTGGGATGTGCACACATCCTTCATGTGAAAGAGTGCTGTGCATATGGTGACGTCATCGTTTTCTCTGGAAACGCTGAATCTCGTCTACACAGAGACGGATGCGTTAACGTTTTCAAAAGTTTTCACTCTGGACCCTGGTTTCAAGAGTTTGCGGATTCAGGCACTCCGGGCACCGTTCATTGCGTTCATTTTAAAGATCCTCCTGAGATTTTCAGATACTCCAGACAGGTAGGGAATAACAGCACTGTGACGTTTGTTGTTCTGTTCTTCTCTTTTGGTATCTCGTTTCTTGGAGGTCTTTGTTGGTGAAGGCCCAGTTGGGGTAGCCGCATTTTCTTAGTGCCTCCCTGAAGTGTTGAAGCAGCAAGAAAATACGTTTGAGAGAGGTGACATGGAAGGTATTTTTGTTAAGATGGAGAAACCATTCCTGAAAAGAGTTTCTATCTCCAACATACTGTATAATGTAGTTTTGGATTTCCTTCATAAACAATCCTAACAACAACTCCACCAGAGATTATATGACCCAAACAACCAAGGAAACACCCACCAGTCACACCTCCAAGGAAAAACTAGGTGAAGGACTCTCTGGTGACTACCCAGACCATTTTAGTAGTTGGCTTAGGCCTACTATTCTGGCTCTGGATACATGCCTAAATGCACTAAGTTGGTACCTTGTGATTGACAAATTAGCAGTTTAACAGAGTCAAACAGATGTGACTGGTGAATAAGTTTGAGTGTGTCATATTCTATGAGAGAAAACAGTTTTTGTATCAAAAGTTATAAGGAGGTGGTGATGTTGAGCTCACTGAATATCATGAGGTTGGGCTGAAATAACACATGGTTTTAATAGAACATGTGTTTTTAATGAGTGTACCATTATTTATTTCTCTGTTTCTTGTTTTGTGTTCTCTGAAAACAACACTCCTCTGTTTCTCGTGTTTTGTTTCAGCTCAGCTCTGAATCCCAAAATGAGACTGTCACATCCGTTAAAAATGCACACCCTGTTTCTGCGCTACCATGTGAAAAACAGTTTCCTCTTCTGTTGTTTCTCTGTGTGTTTCCTCTCTGTGTTATGTTGGTATATCTGTTTATGTTTCAGGTCTCGCTTTGCTGATTTTCAACACAACTGCCAGCCCTCCCCTCTGTCTGCCTCTGGCTGTATGCGAGAGAGCAGAGCCATGTGCCTGAAGGCCTACGCTGGACTCATAGGTGAGACGTAGGGGAGTGAATTAAAGGAGTTAAAGAGAAAAAGGATATCTATGAGGAAAAACAGACCAGGAGCTGTGTTGATATACAATAGAGCATTGTTTTTATGATAGTATAACGGAAAATGGTACCATAATTCCTTGTGATACTTTCTTTTGTTGTATTTTTGGGTAATATATATGTTAATTGTATCTGTTTTACTCTTAAGGTGAGGTTTGCAAATAAGCTCACACTGGGTTTCTGCCTCACCTGCATATGTAACTTAATCTTATTCGCTGTTTTCTTTGACTTCTCTTTTAAGTATGTGCAACCAAAATAAAAGATTAAACACTGTATTAAGTTGAGGGGGAGCAGACAGGGGGACAGCATTTACAAGTCAGCATTAACAAGTCGGTAAATTGGTTGTTTCAATTTTTAAATCAAAACTGGTATGAAATCCCAGTCAAATTTTCCATCTGAAGTTCAATGTAGCCACCCACCTCTAGTAACCACTGTAGTTCTGCTTAATGTCTTCCGCCTGCTGCTGCTGCTGCTGCCTAAATGCCCTCAAACCCAGATGTAAACAAAGAGCAATGAATAAACACTTAGGAACAAGCAGATGGCATCTCATAGGAACAGCCTGGCTCAATACTAAATTGATCTAAAAACTTGAGATTAAGTTGTACAATGGATGTGTTGTGTTATACTCATGAATAACTAATTCACCAAGTTCAGCAATTAACCACATACAGCAGAGGATTAAACTGAAAGGCTAGCAGCATTAGCCGCACTTCTTGTAAATGGTGGCTTCCTTTTCTTGAATGTTAGAATGCCCATAATAACAACTGTATTAAAGACACCACTGAAAGGAACAGTGATGTTTAGCGTTAAGCAAATTGATGTCATTTTGATGCAAAGATTAACCACCTGTGCTCCAACCATAGACTGTAAAAGAATCAGAAGAAGTCATGTGATGCCAATTGTTTGATTATCATAGGAACCTCTGAAAAGCTTTGGATGTTTGTAATGGATGCTGTTATACTGCACATGCCATCTAAATCAAACTTTAGCTCAACCCACTCACAGGCGAAGAGGCCGTGATGAGCCTGGGCTTAAGGCCATCTGACAAAAAGTGAGTGGGTTTCCTAAACTTGAAATCTACTATAAATTCTTTATCAAAGGAAAACAGGTGCAATGAAAAAAAAATCTCCCTTCGTACAGTGAGAGCAAGTAGTCTTTTATATTAAGACTGAAGCCTTTTTTAACCAGGCTGTAAAGATGTGTATTTATGCTGTAAAAACAAAAAAATTCCTGCACACAGTCATTTGGGTGTTAGGATTCTGCAGACAGCCTCAAGTGGACACTCTGGGTACTACAGTTTTTGGCACTTCTGCATGGGCCTCCATTTTCACCCCTGGAGGTTGCCACCTGGTTCAAATACAGTAAACTGCTGAAAACTATGACAGCTGAAAGCTTGTCTGTTAATCTAGTACTTGTCACTCTTGAAAATTGATCTTAAAATAATAACCACCTGTGCAACAAAGGGGTCCATGCAAGAGCTTTTTTTTGAGTAAGTTTGTCTATGTCTAATTATCAAAATGTAGAATCCAGAAACTGGTGACACAAGATCCTCAAGACACTTTTACTGCTGGTAGTTTGGGCTGCACCTTTTACACAGATGTGTCCTGCAGATAAAAATCTGCTCCGAGTAAATATTAACCTTAAAGTTTTAATTAAATGTGTCTGTGATACCATGTTTGTCATTTTTTTTTCTAACCAGGCACCATCATGACTCCAAACTACGTGAGTAACAGCAGCACAGAGGTGTCCCAGTGGTGCACGTGTGAGGGCAGCGGGAACGAATGGCAGGGCTGTCAGCGCATCCTGAACATGTTCACCAATAATATCTGTCTGCGTGAGTAACATTACATCATGTTAGTATAGTTTATCTGTATAATAAACAAAGAAAGTTACTGAGGTAATACTCAAAATAATGGATGAAGTGCTTTTAAACTCTGAAAAAGATGCTGGAGTATTAAATATATGAAATGTTGGGCTTTGAAAATGGCTTAAAATATAGCTAGATATTAGATTCACCAAAAAAATAAAGAAATCCTGCTGGTTGAAAACTCTGTGACACTCAAAAACTCTTGGGGAACAAGAGTTTTAATTCACTTTTATTTATTGAGCATATATAGAAAAACTCTGATAATAATTATAGTGATACAATATTAAAAGTATTTAAAATAGTAATATTTAGAACAATAATAATGATAATAATTATGTTGATGTTACTTTACTGTTATTATTATTAATAAAATGTTGTTATTGTTATTGACCAAAGTCAGTGATTCTCTTCTTTAACTTTTTTCTTATAATAAGCTAGACTGTCTTGTTTTTTTTAACCAAACTTCTGTTATGAAATAGACTTCTTATGTGTTGCATCACATGCCTTTATAATGTTTTTAAACTGTGCAGCACTTCATGATGTCTGCCTCTGCAATTGACCATTTAAATGGATTCTTCTTACTCATTGGGTTACTGTTTTTGCTTTTTTGTATGAATTTAAATAAAATTATTTTTATTAACTACTGAAATTAACACAATTCCGTATTATTATCGAATATTATATCAGTCTGGTTGTTTGACCATGTTTGTCATTCCTAATATGCTGAAACATTTATTTTAATTCCAAAGTTATGTTTTGGAAGTAAAAAGTAAAATAATCGGTCCTTATGCAAACAACAAAACTAAAATATAACATAGGTCGCTCTACAGTGGAATTTATTCAGCTTACTGCAGTGGCTCACACTGTCCCTGTCTCCCCTACTCTGACATCCAACTTGTCTATCGTTTCCTCTTGCATTGAGCACCTCACAGGCAGCTTCTAATAGGATTTTAGCTGCTGTTTGCAGGTGATAGTTTACTTTAAAATATGTTTATGTTGTTTTATTCAGCAGGTGCTCATGCTGTTCTTCCTGCAGGTTTGGTTTGTTTGGCAGTAGAACAGACAAAGACTGTAAGGATCAGGCTGTATGAACGCAGAAACACATTCATTGCCTCCTCTTGTCTGCTCACGTCTTTTATATGTCCTTAAAGTGAGCTTTTGCACTGACAGAACGCTCTGCTGCTGCTCTGCTGCCCCCTTCTTCGCCATGGAGTAAAGTAGCTTGTTGGGACACAACCGCACTACCTGGTCAATAAAAACACTAAGCTACTGAAAAGCTGTTTGATTCAGAAAACAACAATTCTAGCACAAAGCTACTGGAAAATGTAATTAAGCTGCTGCCCATCACTGTAGATTTCCTCAGTGAATAACAATTCCTCTGTTTAAGCCATTAAGCCACCAGCCCTACAAACAATGAGATCTATTTTTATTCTTCCTTGTGGTCCAGAACATAAAAAACTGCCCAAGCTCCCAGTAGTTTTACGTAAAGCGTAACCATTTGATTTTATTTGCAACTCAATCTTTAATGACTCTGTCTGTGTTCAACCATAGCTGCCACTTATTTGTGAGGATAACAAAAGGGAAATGTTTCCTTGCAGCTGTTAAATATGATTAGAGATAGAATTGATCTGGACATGCTGCGCTAATATTGCAAGCAGTAATAGAAAATTCAAAGAAGCCTAGTTATTTATGACTGAGAGGGCAATCATTAAACTGAAATGTTTTCTTCTTAATAAATTAAACCCAAGAGACATTCCCTCATGTATAAGAATGGCTGTGAAAATGATTTCCACTGTCTGAAGAGGCAGTGAATCCTTTTATTAAATCTAATAATGGGACTGGCTTTTTGTTGAATTGTTGCAAAACCAGCAGGTGAGGAGAGCATTTAAAGGTTTCAGGCCAGACATAATGTTTGACTGAAAAAACTGTTATTGTAGACCTCATAAAATAAGCAACCTCATGATTGAATTACAGAATTTAAATACAGTAAAAGGAGGTCTGTGGAAGTATAATTGTGGATAAGGCAAACCAAAAAGCAGAAATAAAAGGAGCTTCACTTACTTGAGCTAACTTTGAGGCTGCAGCTGCTTTTTATTCTGTTTGAAGTGCCCCATCTACATTGTCTGTTGTTTCAAAAAAAGTTAATGGATCAATTCAAAAAGATTGTGTTTTCATAAATCAGTGGAGGAGCTTTTCTGTACAATTAAATTTGCAGGTTTGTAATGTTTAAGATCGAAGAAGACTTTGGAAACATCGGCTGAGCTAGCATCTCTACGATGCTGTCACATTGATTTGACCTCAATGCAAACCTCAGCTAGCTAGCATGGCTTAACATGAGTTAAACAATCTGTTTTGTCCAAAACACTTTGAATAATTTATTTTTCTTCATGATAACTTATGATTAAATTAAAATGTCTACATGAGTTGCTTCGTACAAGACGTTTAGCCCATTCACAAAATTTCAGCTCCCCTGGTGTTAAATTTAGTGGCCTTGCTCTTAAGGCCAAAATGACAGTTCACATTATTGGCTCCAGTTTGCAACTCTGATCCATAATACACCTCATGAAGTGCAGTTTTTGTTGAGAAGAGTCTCCACTAACCTGACACTAAAAATGGACCTTTCATTTTGTGCTACACAAAATATATTCACCAGTCAATTTGGGCAACAGCCTATATAAAGTGTTTTGGGGGGCGGGGGGGAACTTCCAAAAGCATATCTGGAAGGTGATTGAACAATCATTCTGTCAATCACATTCGCCACAGGCTAATCAGGTAATGTAGTATGTTAAGTACAAAATGTGTGTCACTTCATTTAACAAACCTTTGCCAAAAACACATGTGTAAATATTCTTTCTATGGGGAGCTGCTTTCAGTGTTTGTTTTTGAAATTAGTAAAGAAATGTGGTCCGGATCTTATAAAACTGCTACTGAAGCTGATAGCATCTATGCTAATATCTGTACGAACAGTCAATTCCTGTCGCCTTGCTCATAATTCCCACCTCTTCCTGCTTTTGGTAAATATTTAGTGGAAGTGTGTGCAGATGAGTGAGTAGGAAATGTGTGAGTAGTGAATCTCTACTTGACTTGGAAATGTCTGGTCAGTCCTGCTGATTTACACTGACTGATGAGTGTACAAGTTTTAGGCATTAGCAGAACACATTCCAATCTTGAAATCGATAATTATCTCCATACTGGAAGTGTAAAACTCAGCAAACTCAAAGTATTTTAATTGTTTCAAGGTAAAAGAAAATAGACATCAACATATGAACATTCTGATTGATTTTGATTAAATGTGTGTAGATATTTCCATCTGGGTCAAAACACTGGATCAGCTTATGTAACAATTCTCCATCCGCAGTCTTTTACCATCTCACTTTAAGAAATTCACCAATTCCTCAGCAAAATGCAGAATGATGCTGCACTGCCTCCATTTTTAAAAGTCAGGGGTATTATTTTGGTCATACCTCTAGGATGTATAACAATGTGAATCTAATGAAGATGCCCCCTGCTGATTCTGTTTCAGGCAATGCAATCAGCTCCATGGGAATCTCTGCACCTCCTCCTGTGGAGAAAAACACGCCCGCGCCAGCTTCTCAGCCCTCCCCGCGCGTCTACCAGGAGAGGGTCCACGTCCATGTTAACACTCTGCCTGAGTTCAACAGTGTAAGTGCTTCCTTCACCTCACTTTCTCACCATATGTTGTGTTAAACACCTTCTACAATCTGAACCAAATATGAGGCTGGCTGTGCATCAGGTAGCAACGCCTTTATATCAACAGGGATTGGAGAGTAGTAGTAGTGATTTGTCTCCAAAAGCTCCTTCACCACTTTCTCGCAATGTGTCTGAGGATTAGCTGAAGATGTTTGCTTCATTTGACACAACACTTACAATTACTTTTAATAGTCATGTGTGCACATCCCGAAATCATGTATGCTTAATATTCCTCATCAATTTAATCCTCCTTATTCTGCATTTCCTCCTCTTATCACAACCCACAACACTGCTGAACATAGAAACAAATACTGGACTTGATGTCATCACAACATTCAGATTCACAGTTTACTTAAAGACAATACATTTGAGTTTGTCCATTTTCTGTGGATCCTAAATCAATATAACATATTCTGTTAAAGGATTCAGAGTGCAGTCTCTGAGGACATGATGAGGACTTGAAATTCCTTGAAATCTTGTGCAGAAGCTGCACCTAAAAAACATTTTTTTCAATCTTAAAAGCTGGCTTCGCTGCTTTACTGGGACACAAAGCAACAGGGGTGTGAGAGAATATTTATACACTAAATATTGCAATATTTTGAAGTGCAATACTGGATCAGTACTTAAGAATGTGTATCAATATTTCTTTTATCAATTATTTACACAAACTTGGGATGTTTGTTTTGTGTTGTTTTGCACTCAGCCTCTGGCAACTATACTCCTCAGCTCGACTACTTCTCTTCTTTAATACCAATTGTTATTGAAATTTATATTGTTGGATAGCTTGATATGTCAACTTTATAACAAGGTACACTTTGTAAAGACTGTCTATTCACTGAATGAGAAACACAACTAAACATGTGGGTAGCACACAAAAAATGTGCCAAAATCCCCTCTTCCCCTGGAATAAAGACTATGGTTCCTTAGTGAAGCAATAAAGAGAAACAGGTCTTCTTGTCTTCCTATAGGGCGCCTACTTCACGGTGTGTCTTTGACTTCACCAGTCCCATGAAACTTAGTCCTAAATTTGGGATTGGTACCAGGTCCGACACCAAATAATGCTGCCACTCTGAACACCAGCTTCGAGTTGCAGAGGATTTTGTCATTTTTTTGGGTGCTACCTTCATGTTTAGGTATTTGCTCATCCACAAATGCTCAGTCCTCGTTGTAAAGGTGACTAATCAGGCTTTTCAATGATATAAAAATACAATACCAGCTGGTATTATTAAAGGGGGAGAAATAATTGACCCAAATAACATTTCCAAATGTTTTTGAGGAGTGTAACTGTCTGCAGGCATTCAGTCATTTGACTCCCCCACCTGTTCTCACTCACTAGAAAAGTGGATCTTGCCTTCGCCATACTGCTTGCTTGGTCACCGACTTGTAGAGGGGCAGAAACACAGCAGATGAAACTGATTCCCACAGCATGTGAAGCTGATGTAAGGACTTATTTTTGCAATCAGGCAAAATAGACTGAATGGACTTCTATCTGGAACACCAGTTAACTGTTCAGCAAGAAATACATGCAAGTATATATACTGATGCAGTGTGGCTGCTGGCTTTAAAGATACAGTTATTGATAAATGAATGAACAATTTTAAAATCAGCATATGAATTTAAATCAACACTTAAGGTCCCATGTCCTGTTGTGTTTGACTGTTTACCTCATGTCTCGGACATGTATGGAGCTATGATTTAATTTAAGTAGAAGGTAGATATGAATGAGGATCAGATGCAGCTCCTTTTCCCTCCTCTTTGGAAACGCTCAGATCTGAGGGGGCGGGGACGCTACAGGACACTATAATACTGAGCTCTGTGCTGATTGGCTGCCAAAACGATGCCTGATATGAGGAGGAGGAAAGGTTACAGGTCATGGAGAAGACTTTAAAAACAGTCATGGTGTCTGCCTGGCCATTACATAATTAACCCCAGAAAGTAAAAAAAAAAATGAGCGTTTTGAGGGGCATTTTCTTTAAAGGGGCAGAGAGTATTTCTCTATGAACTGAGAGTTCAGTAAAAGTTGTCATGTTCTAGAGTTCCTCAAGCCTCTTCTGACAGCAATAAAAGAAAAGACAATTCATTCTGCAGGGCATCAGCCAAGTTATTCTCAAAAATGTGGAAAACTGGCCTCAACACGCAATGTTAACGTTAAGTCCTTTTTTAAAATAATCTTGGATTTCCTTTCAGATTGAAATCACCACCAAAATCAAACACTTCTTTCTTGTGTCATGGGCAACATTTTAGGGAATTCCATCAAAATCTATTGAGAATTTTTTGAGGTATGATGGATAATGTGGAAAAAAAACTGCCTTATATAGAAATGTTAACACATCATTTGAAAAATTCCTGGATCTGCAGCTGTATTCATATTCAGTTCTTTCTTGTGCCAGGGCCAACATTCCCGGAAACTATCATCAAAATCTGTTGAAAACTTTTTGAGCTATCTTGCTCACAGATAGCCAGGCAGCTGGACAAAGAAACAGACGGATGCCACCAAAATCTAATTACTTCTTCCTTGTGCCATGACCAACGTTCCCTGATATTTCATCAAAATCTGTTGAGAACTTTTATTTTGTTATCTTGATCACAAATGGTTGGTTGGAAAGACAGACAAACAAACAAAAAAATATAAATTCATACCCTCCTCAGCAGTGGTGATAATAACCGTACCCTATCCTAATAGACAGTAATGGTAGGCAGTCAAAGTGTTTTTTTGCAGGGAAACATAGTTACAATCTCTTATGTCAGTTCGTTTCTGCAGGTGAGCATCTTTTTGTTGCAGCTTTCTGATATTTCCATATGTATTTTAAAACTCTGAGCTGGTGTGGACCCTCCTGTTGAAGTTTACATCCTGAACTCTGCTCTACGCTCCAACACTTCTCTTAATTGGAAGAATCAATCTTTCCCTGCTTTTTTATTTCTTTTTTTCAGATGGAGGACAGCGAGGAAGAGGAGCGGGGCGAGGAAAGAAGTGAGGAATTCAATGTCATCCCTCCGTACTCTGAGAAGGACTCTAACATGGAGTCGGAGGCCAGAGGGAGCACACGAGGAGCAGCCAGCCGAGCAGCACCTGTGTTACCTTTACTGCTGCTGCCTACGCTCATTCTGGACTGCTGGAGCCACTGAAGCATCCGTCTGAATTTTCCATCTCCACATATGGAATGAGACACAGAGGACATTTGCCAGGGAGACGTTTTTTTGCCCTCTTATTTTCCAAATACACAGACTTCACTTTCCCATTCTGTTTCTCCTATCACTGCCTCCTCAAGAGCTTAAAGATATCAGTAGTCCTGCAGTATGTGCTGCGTCTTTGCTCCACTCTGCTCTTATGAAAGGAAGCCAACAACGTGAGCAGATATATGAGTGCATGGGTGAATTTAGAAGTGCTGTCTGGGCAAATGCTCTATCTAGAGCCTGCTTCACACTCAAAGTGCATCCCCTCTTTTAACAAGAAGCACATCGCCCAAGGCCACATCCTCTATACACACTCCAAAAAAGCCCTAACCAAGCTGCCGCGCTGCTACCAGACCCTGAGCACGGCTTTTGATTTCTATTTCATGACTCATGTCACATCCGTTCTCCGTTGCCCCTTCGGCTCTTCCTCCCCCTCCCTGCCTCGTACTATGGCTGAGGAGGATAATCCCATTTACAACAAGCTAATAAGAAACCGCTCCACACTTAAGCCTCTTTGTACCATCAGAAAAGGCACTTTTTAAACAGCTTTAAGTCAGAAAAACAATGTGAGCCACATTATGTATCATCTAATGCCTTTTCAACCTTTGCCTCTCCTCACTTTGAACTCAAAACATAGTGGAAGTCGCTCTGCTCTGCCTCTTTTGTTAACGCACCACTTGGTATTATTTCCACCAAGGGTAAGCGGCTGACAATTCAACCTCGGGCGAACGTAATGAGATCAAATTCTATTGTTGAAATGAAGAGCAGAGAAAAGCAACACGAGCAATTACAGCACAAACTCAAATTGCTCGGCATGTGGGAAAGGTCTGGAGTGAGGCTCAGGGGAGGAAATAGCCAATTTACTGCTGTCATACCCTCTCACTTTTTTATCCTTAGGAAGTGTTTTTTTTCCTTTTAGTGCTTCTTTTAACCATCATGTGCTTCAGATGTTGTGAGAGCGGGATGTGCAGATAGGGACGGACACAGGAGGCTGTAAAGCCTGCTGGCTGCTCTGATCATTGAGCAGCACATTGAGCCATTCTCTCTGCCTCAAATACCTTCTGCTGATGTTAATGATTTTTTCTCTTATGGATCATTTTCGTGTGAAATTACCCAGCTGCAGGGAGGTAGAAAGAAGTGTAGAGATGTTTTTGTGGAGGGTTAGTTTGCAAGAAACAAGCCATCTAAGCTCTGCAAAGATGTTATACTTTGATTATATACCAGTTTTCACCTTGTCTGTTATGAGGTAGGTGTTCACTCTCTTCTATGTAGCAGCAAACAGCGCTCTAAACAAGGGACTGCAGATGTTTCCTCTGCTGCCGATACCAATCATCAATCACCTACAACTAATATCAGCCAATACCAATCGCATTTTCTTTTCTTTTTCCTGTCACAGCTAGTTGAGGGTTTACTCAACAGAGCAGTACACAGACCTCTTACAAAGTAATGCAATAACAATCCCATGATGAGGACTACAAAACAGGATGTGATGACTCATTAATGGGATCATTGATGTGAATTAATTAACCCATTTCCAAACAGACTGAAAAACAGATTATGGCTATCCAATAAGATAAATAGTGCAAATAATCTAAGGTTAACTTCACGCCTATGATGTTTCCACTGCTTTAAACAACTGTAGTTCACTTTGATGAAAGCTTCTTTGATATGCAGTGGTATCAATGCTAAAATGAACTCTGCTGCAGACCAAGAACTGAACTTTGGTCTTTATAACAGGGACCTGGGTAGGCTTCCAAGTGCCCCTGAGCTTGGTTAGCCATAGGTGTGAAAAGATATTTCAGAAACAACAACAGTATGTAAGTCAATGCAGCATTAACAAGCAACATCGAATAGTTAATCAGAGTGTGTCCAACATAACCAGAGCTAGCACAGCCAGCCTTCGGTCCCCCTACAGGTTGCAAGTCTGTGCTGAATGTGGGTACACAATGCTCTGGTCTGTGTCCTCTTGTTGCTCATGGTGGTTGTACAGGAGCAGATTTTGCTTTAAAAGCCAAAACAAGCAGAACTTTCTGCAGAACAAACACAATGATGCATTCTACCACTGCTTCTGTTTTTGTAGGGGAAACGCAAGGGCGCCTTTTTGAGATTTATTTTTCAAAAATGTGCGTTTTCAGGCCTCCAAAATGCCAGATCCATGTGGACAAAATTCCCATATGATAAGAAAAAACGTTTGCAGGTTCTCCTAAACCTGCCTCTGTGTGGACAGCCACTCAGTGACAACCTGCAACTGATGCAGAAGTCTGAGAAAGCAAACAAATCTCAAACCTGATTATTGATATTGTATCAAATACATCACATGCAGACTTTGCCTCATAGTCATCTTACTGAGCCAACATTAGTCCATCATAATGTTACCAACTGGACTTTGGACACATCAGAATGTACTTTCATCCTGTTCAACTGGATAACCAGCCTTTGTCTTGGTGATCTCAGTGCAGATTTCAACACAGACCTCGTTTTGATTTTTGAACAACAGGACTGAAAACAAGGCTGTGGTGATTCTGGTCGAAGCAGCTCACAAGTGGACAAACTTGTTTTGCAACCCAAAGGCAAAAGATGTCTATTACAGACATTTACAAGTGCTTAATCAATATATTTTCTGACTGCTGATTCAGATAAAATCTTGTCAAACACAAGAGAAATGTTGGCATTGTCAATTACATAAAATAATAATAAATAAATAAACAACTAAAAACAACATTGCATCAGTATTGGGAATTGGCTAAATCTTTATCTTGAACATCAGTATTGGTATTGGCCCCAAATATTCAGAATCGGTCCATCTTTAGGAGCTACACGAACCACCGCACAGCCAGAAAAAATACACGTATGTAAAGAATCAGTTAAGAAATGTGTGAAAAATAAGTTTGGCCTGTTCATTCTTTCAGTGTAGCAGCCTTTGACCAACAGACTTATAAAACTTAAGCATAGAGCCTGTAGGTTGTATTGAGGTCAGCAGTACAACAGGAGGCAGACTACTGACTTCTCAAAACTGATCAACAAGAAGACTCTCCAAAGATATCTAACTGCAAAACCCCTTTTAGACATCTGAACATCACTTGAGGAGGCAGTATCACCCCACATTTCTTGGCCTCACAGCTTGACTTGATGACAAAATGATTTTCTGACATGGAGACTGACCTTCTGATGGGGGCCGACATTGTTATAAAAAAAAAGGCAGAATCGCACTGGAAGCACGTGAGCTTTAGTTTTTCCAAAGCAGGTCCACGACTTCTTCAAACTTGAGTTTGATGTTTAGGAGTCAGAGTTGGACTTCAATGGATGTTGTAAGGTTATTAAACCTGTACAGAGTGTTACCGAGCCAGAGGCAAAATGACATCATGCAGGTTTTTTAACCACAGTCTTGTAAAGAGTTACACTACAGGAAGCAAAAAGGTGAGCAGTTCTGAAGTATGACTGCCAGCTAGAAAGAAAAAATCATATTTGGGATAGTATTTCAAATAAAACAGTCTACCTGGAAAAGCAGGTGGTGTTCAAAAGTATGTGAAATCAGAGAAGCTTTATAGAAGACAGAGTGAGATAACAGCTTCACCTCTGATATGCATTCATTCACAAAGCATTTCATCAAAAGCATCCAGTGTTAATAAAGCATCCAGTGCGCTCTGGCCTTAATGACTGAATGTGAGTTTACATGTATCTTCACATTTCAATAAGTTTGTTTATATTTGTAAACTATGTAAAGTAACAGTTTACATTAAACATAGCTTTTATTATTTGGACGATTTCAGGAGTGGAAGAAGCTTATTATACATCTTTTAATAAAATTTGGTAACACTTACTAAGGGAACATGAATGATCATAAACTTAAATATGACTTCATTGATGACAAAGCAGGAACTGCATGTTTATGAACATGGATCACCAAATTTCTGTGCTGTGATATTTCTATCATGCCGTTTTCTGTGGCTCGTGCACTCCTGGAAATTTTAGTATGAGCTGCTTGTGTAAACATAGATCAACACATTTTTTTTTTATCTTGACACCAGAGATTCTCCTGTCATCATTCAAGTAATATTTCTGCTAGAATATGGAGTGGGAATGCAGCATAGTAAGGAAAATTCATGAACAAGAAGACTAGTTGATGATGTTTATAATCACAGTGAAGATGCATTTTTCCCTTGTCAGCTCATTCAATGTTCATTTTCACTCTTTTGTTGATGCCATGAATATGAATTATAACACTTGGCATCAATATAAATGCAAAGACTGTTCTAGTGTCAGAATCAGTTTTGTCTATTAGCTTGAGTATGTTGTAATTATTGCCCAGATTCAAGCAGCATCCGTTTTATGCCATGTCCTGCCTCTTGGGACCCCCCCTCTTGTTAAATAAGAAATATACTAAAGCAATTTGTAATAAATTCAGGGGCTGCCCATCCTGATTTTTTTTTTTTACATAAATTGAAGCCTGAAGGAATTTTCAATGAATTTTTAGGAGTGCATATGGGGAAAGGTGCTCATAATGTTCATATGCTGTTCACTGGGGGTCAGAGTTAAGGGTCTGTGCCCACAGCCTCAGTTTTGTTTGCGTTGCAGGTGCCCATGTTTTAAGTACAAAAATAACAGCCCAGCATTTTCAGCTCACAGTGTCCTCAGCCATTAAAAGCTCTCAGCGTCTGCTTTCTGTCGCCACATCTCAACATCTCACTTAAAATAATTCAACTTTTGGGACAGCACCAAGCTTGTCAATGTCATTTTCCCCTTCCTGACTGCAAATCAAAATCAAAGAGTCTTTTTCATCACAGCAGTGGCTGAAGAGAAAGTGATCTGACTTGTCTTTTTGAGGGAACGATTATCTGATCTTCACCTGCTGTTAATTTTGGGACATGATTCCTTGACTTTCATTTTATGTTTTCTGGATACAATTCTCTTACTCAAGGCAACATTTAATGTTGCAGTGCAGCTGGATCCACCTGAATCAATGTCAGTAATCAGGCAGATCCATCTTGCCAAGCTACAGTCTACATTGATTGTGCTCGACCCAAAGCGGCACGGTCCAATCAGAGTCCTTTAAAGCAGGAAGAGGTTGGAGCTACAAGCTAGACAACAGCAGGAAGTGACTGCTGGCACAGAGGTTAGCATAGATGCTAACAGCTTTAGTAGCAGTTTCAGCAAATCTGGACCACATTTATAAAAGCAAACAACAACACTGTAAGCATTTCTTTGTAGAGAAGATATTTTCACTCCACTCCGACATGTTTAGATGCAGTAGCGCCCACCTACCATATTATCTGATTGGCCCGGAGTGAAGATGACTGACTGAAAAATCTTTCAATCACGAGACATATATGCTTTTGAAAGGTTCTGCCCATTCCCAAACACTTTCTACTGGCTGTTGCCCTGATAGACTAGTGAAATATATTGAAAGGTCCATCTGGTGTGTCAGGTTAGGTGCTCCCCATATAGTGAAATAAATAGGCTATGTCATTTTTTTTCATTTTTCAGGGAACAAGTGTTGTTCTGGAAACCAAACATTTATGAATACATGAATACAACAAAATATTTTCCTTTTGAAGAAGACGTGTGACATTGATAATTAAGATTTCAATTAATATCTTAACATTCATGAGTTTAAGCTGAATTCATTGCTCTGAGACATACATTTATTTTTTTAACATTCCTGATATTAAATGTCAACATGAAGTCACGGTTACGTTTATGATTATTCAAAGCCCTTACTGCAAAGTGTCACTCAAATATTTTTAAGTGTTTGTGAATATTTTATTAATTATTTTTTACCTTTCAACCTAGCTTAGAGAATATGTACAGAAAAATGTTTCCCATGCCAACCTTCTTTTAAAGACATATCAAATGTGCCAAATAATTCTGACTGTATGTGTAATAACTGTGTAATTTTGTGACATAGAACGGTGTGCTGATTTGTCTAAAGAAGAATAAAAGTCATAGTGGATATGTCCACATTAACTGGGAACAAAGTGTTTGAATGAATGAAAAATGAGCTTAAAATATTAACATTTATTTTCTTTAATCTGAACTTGTGCAGGTGGTACAGGTTCAAGATGAGTCCAATAAACCCTGATGTGTTTGGAGGCATTACTGACAAGTTTAATATCAGTTTTATTGAAAATTGGGGAGAGAGAGGCCTCAGTGGAATATAAATACATGCTAAAATATACTGCCTCAATACCATTTGGACTTTAATTAGCTTTAATTAAAAGCTGTATGGCTCAGAAACTGTAAATAAATGAGGGGGAGCTGCTTTGCTCTGGCTCACAGCCACTTTGGACAAACTGAGCCAGGACTCTCCTGTTTATATTTTATTTCTGACAGACGGAGGTGATTACAAGGTCTTAGGGCTTCTGCATCTAAAATGACACCATCATGGCGGGAACAAGCTTCAGTGGAATGAGTTCAAGAAAAAAGAAAACGAGGCCGTAATGGAAACTGGCATGGGTCTGCACTTTAATTATAAAAGTACAGCACAAAGGCGCTCAGTCTTTGTTTTATTTTGTTCAAACTCGGCCAAGTGTCTGAAAAGTTTAGCTATGCTTCATTAAACCCCTGAGGAAAAGTTATATCCTGCATTTTTGTACTGCCTCGGAGCAGTGGACAGCCAAAGACACTTGAGGCCAAAGCCTAAAGAGCTGTATCACTTCTGTACATGTTTTAGCCCATTTACTACAAATCACATAAACTCTAAATCCAGGCTTAACTTTTTGAAGCTATACTGCTTTAAGAAGCAACTTTTCCTTCAGTTCCAGAAACCATCGGTTTTATTCATTTCTTAAAGAGGAAATCAATAACAAAAACCCTTACTTTAATTAAATTTGAGCTGTGAGGTCAACCCCTGTGCCTATTAATTCCATTTATTTAATGTTCTGGGGTAAAGCAAGATTTTTTTTACTAGTGGCTTCAAACTAATATAACGGTAATATTATTGTGACAACTGGGTATTTTAAAAGCTGATATTTTGTTCTGTCATAGCTCTGACGCACTTAATGCCCCTTCTTAACAATTGAGCATTATTTAAATGTCACAGCCTACCTGAGTATTGTTTCTGACCCTGTCCATCCCTACAGTGTCCTGTGGGCTGGTGGTGACTTCCAGCAGGATAACACACCATGTCACAAAGCTCACATCATCTCATACTCATTTCCTAAACATGACAATCAGCTGACTGTTGTCAGCTTGCCTCCACAGTCACCAGATCTCTCCAGTAGAGCACTCTGGTGATGTGGAGGAACAGGGGGTTCACGTCGTGGTGTGCAGCCGACAAAACTGAAGCAACTGTGAGGTGCAATCATGTCAATGTTGACCAAATCTCTGAGAAACGTTTCCAGCACCTTGTTGAATCTATGCCATGAAGAATTAGATCAGTTCTAAAGGCAACTGGGGTCCAACCTGGTGCTAGAAAAGTGTATCTGACAAATGACATGTGAGTATGGACAGCAATAATTTAAGCAGTAGAATATGTACTGATTTTTCCCCCTAAATAGTTTGTTTTTGAGAGTTTTTTGAATAGTATGAAAAACACACAATATTATTTACGTAAAGACATAGTTTCCAATCAGTGTAATTAATGTAAAGCATAATAACAATAAACACAACAGATAGGTGAAGAGTCAATTTGTTGGATGTCTGTTGCTATTTAGCACCCAGAGGCTGAGTTTTCATAAATTATTTACTGAAGGGAGATACACTGTGCCTGCATGGGTTCTCTCCATGCTCTCCAGTTTCCTCCCACAGACCAAAACATACTCAACAGGTTAATTGGTGACTCCAAATTGCCCTTAGGTATGAGTCTGTTCGTGATTGGTTGTCTGTCTCTCTATGTGGCCCTGTAATCAGCTGGTGACCTGTTCTGGTTGTGCCCTGCCTATCGCTCAGTGTCAGCTCGGATAGGCTCCGGCACCCTGTGACCCCAAAAGGGATAAGCAATAAAGATGATGGATGTATTTACTGCAGCACGCTGCACAGCTGACATGTTCTTCTGACAATTTTTCACATTATTTATGGTAAAAATACAGAGATAATGTTTGTGTACACATCCATGAGGAACAAAAGTCCTCGAGTGCTGATCTAACCAAAAACTCCCTCTCCAAATTCAGTCAAAACTCTGAAAGCCAGAGCTCATAATCCATGCTTCTGTCAGTCTGAAGGGGATGCTCCAAATATTTGGCTTAAATTCTGAGAAACTGTTAAATATTACTTTTAATATGTGTAATTTTCCCTTATCTTTAGACTGAGTATTAACTTAATCAACACTTCTGCATTTGAAAAACGATCCAAATAAAAAACTTAGAGGTCAAGTAGTCCTCAGTGCTTAAGCTGTCTGTGTTTGAGTCATTTCTGTTGACAAATGTCTTTGTGACAGCCAGTAATAGTGACTGCTTATTTTGTGAAAGTTCAATGATATTTTCAAGGCAATTAATTAAGTTTCATTCATTTGTTAATTAAATTTCGATTGACTGAAAAAAAGAGGAAATTAGAGGCAGCCTGATGTGAAAAAGAAATAACTCAGTTTCCAAAAAGCTGTGCGTGCTTTTCCATCAGCAGTAATGTGAAGTCCATTCTTTGGGACACAAACTTGCAAACACAACTTTGTTCCAGGGCGGCAGGAATGACTGCCTCCACCGCACGGGCCTGTTCAAACTCAGGACTGTATTTCTGAGAGGCGACAGTAATCACAGCTGAGCCACTGTGAGCCCCAGGAGGCTCTCAGGCTGCCTAATAAAACCCTGTCCTCATAATATGAAAGATAAGCACTTATGTTAATGTGCTTAATAATTAAGTTAATCAGTGCATTCATTTGCAGATAATCCTATGTCAACATAGTAATTGTTTCGCATATTACATGCAAGGTATTAATATGAACTCAAGCATGAACTCAGGATTTTAATGTGCAGACGAAAATTAGCTTTTCTTATTAATATGATAATTTGTGCAGCAAACTCCACAGTCTGAGCAGATCAGCCTCTTAGTTTCTGTGCATATTTGTGTGATAATGTATGCTGCTTTTTCAGGATTTGTGTCCACAGATGCACATTCATATGTCACCGAGTAAGCATAAACAAGATTATATCTTAGGGAGCAACTAATCTGAAGCAGATCTTGTTAAAGTTTGTTCATAGATCTAATAACCGTGATGAAGATGGCATTTTAACTAACTGCAGTGCTGAGTGGACTATAAGTGCAGGGCAAAAGGTCAAATCCGTTACAAAAATCCTTTGGAGGAAAGTGACATGAAAAACTGTAAATATCTGTTTTATTGAATACAATATTCAGGGTTCTTCCGAATAGGAAAAAAATCGATTTAAGTGTGTGATACATCATTAATATCCTCATTGTAAGGTTTAATTTGGAGATGAGTGAGGAAAAACAGAGGGCATAATGCAAGAAGCTGTATGGCAGAAACAGCAGAACTTTATAAAGTCTACTGCAGTCACACAGACAGAATATCTTCTCATGTTAAAAATGTGTTATTGTTTAGGTAAATGGAGATTTACATTTCAGTCAGGAATACTATAGACTGATTAAAAGCAGGGCTGTTCAAACTTTCTTGATATTTTCAGGGTGCACATCTTCATGAGACATTACTTGAACTGCAGATGTTTATTAAATGCATTGCCGTTGGCCAGATTCTTCACAGGGTGGCTGCATTTGTTCAAAATAAGATTTACTATTTAAGACAATTTTTAGACTCAAAAAGTTCAAAATTTCATCACCACATAGGGTAACACATATCCCTAAACAGTATTAAGACATAGCACAATAGCAGTCTGGTTCTGCTATGCCTTTGAAAATCACTGTGAGCATAAGATAAACTCTGTATAGGTTAGATTTCTGTGTAATTACTTTGTTTGAAGAGAGTTTACTTTGAGGGGATTGAATCACCATCCACCAGCACCATCACTTTAAATAGTGGTGTTCCTGCGTTAAAAACTGAAAGGGTGCACCTCTCTGGTGCCCAGGGTCATGGAGGGGGCAGTGGTTTGTGGTTACCTGAAATGGTTATTATAGCCAAAATACTTACACTACTATATTTACATTCTGTTGTGTTACAAAATAAAAGCCTTCCCCTCTGAGCCTACATCTTTGTAATGTTAACATCATTTATGGGTTAATTGAACTATCAGGTCAGTTTCGTTATTGTGTATAGCCATGCTAAGACCTGCAACAATTTCATTAACTCAGATTCAAAGCCATTTGAAGGAAGATCCAGAAGGCAAATAAATGCTAAATATCATATTTGGGGGCCATTTCCTTGGCTTTTCAGGGGCCATTGCTGTAGGCAAACCCATGTGAACATGTCATCACCAGTAGTCCAATGAAATGGCCTAACTGAGCTTTACCTGTAAGTTTATATGACTGTGCATGCAGACGTACAGACAAAAAGTGTGCTGAGCAGATTTTTTTCTTCAAAGAATTTAGTTTTGCTTTGCTTGCTATGCAAATCGTGGTTTTCAGGTTGGGATACTTCTATTTTGGGATATCTGAACTGCCTTGAAACAGACTTCAGAGCTGTGGGTGTTCCAGTGCATGCTTTACATTTTCTTCTAACATGATGAATGAATACTGCTCTTCAAACTGCTTTTTTTCTGTTTGCTCAAGGGTTGCTGCATTTTTCTTCTCTCATTGAGATGTGATCATCTGAGGGCAACAAAAGCAGATTTTCTTTCTGCTTCTCTCTGTTTTTAAGGCGCCTCCTCAGGTGAAGTCTTGGCACAGTTTGACATTTTGTGGCTTCCTGCTGTGAACAGGATTTTAAAATGACACTCTAACCTCCGCGTCATTCTGTTGACTCACTCACCAGAGATGACTGATGTTGCGAGCTCACCTGCTCCTCCATCATCACTTTTTCATCAGCACTCTGTAAAGGTCAGTTCACGCTGTGAGGATGACCTGCTGTTTGGACTAATAAAGATCCTGGACTGGTTAATACTGAGTCATATAATACTTGATCTCTTGTTTTTTCCTTATAACTGTTTTGGCGGTTAAAGCTGGCAAATGGTGGTTTTCTTTGCATTTCAGTGAAGGACATTTGCTGTTGTTCACCCTCAAATTTAAATAATAAAACAAAGAACTGTATATGTAGATGCTGCTAATGTATTTTTTTTAAGTAAAACTACTGTTTATACATAGCCAAGGCCACCCATAAGGGGGGATAAAGGGTAAAGCTTCCTGGGGTCCAGTAGCTAAGAGGGGGTGGACCATGGAGGTCAGCAATGATATGGTTCACCATAATGGACCTGTGACGAGTCTTCGGTGAGTGACTTCAGATCTTCTAATTACCTGCTACTATTTAAACCTCCCAAAGACTCGTCACGGTGCCAGATTATTCTTGCATCTCCAGTGGTAATGTTGGCCATCTTCAGTAACAACCTTGAGTCTCTAGTGTTTTTTCTTGTGGATCTTTTTATGCACCTCTTCACTTGGTTTTTGACTAACTTGTGCCTTTTCTTTGTCTCTTCCAGTTGTCTCCGTGCGCTCAGGTCTCACAGTCACACTTCGGGGCCTCATCTCCCTCAGCTTTCCTCAAACCTCTCTCCCCCTTTTCCCCTACTCCTCCTGTTTCAATAAACTATTCTTATTTGCACCTTGATCGATCTCTGTGTTTGCTCTTTGGGTCCTCGTCAAAACTTACAGATTAAATCACAGGAGCACTGAAAATGAAACACATTTTCAACAAAAATACCAAACCTTGCACACTAAATCAATAAAAATTCATTTTCCAATTAATAATTCTTAAAATTAAAACATCCCCCCTCCACTTAAATGGCTCTTTCATGTTTTTCTTATTATTAATTTTTAACATTAATGTTGTGGGTATTCCCATTGAACTTAACTGTTGTGCCAGTAATGCTGGACTGATTTTAACGATGCCAGGACATGAGGATGCCAGAAAAGAAAACAGAAGAAAGAGAGGGCTCTGGTGAGGGCTTTTGAGCCAAACAACGACCTTCTGAAGCAGGTTTTTCAGTCATAAAGCTGATGTGAGCAACTCACTGGGGCCAAATTAAGCAAGCAGACCAGCACAAATGCAACCTGTATGCAGCAATGTTTCCTCAGAGTTTGTGTGTTGAGTTGGCCTTGGTGGGGTGGCAGACTAAATTTAAGCTTCCCCTCATCAGACGTTGAATGTTTTCCTTATTTTGCTGAACCAGACAGTGAGAGACAGAAAAATCCTGCTGACAAAAACTAACAAACGCAATTAAATACTGGAACTCATTAATGGTGCCTTCCTCTTGGAGTCGTGGTAGGTCTTATGAATGGTTGAGGGAACACAAAGACTGCTTTGAATATTCCATAGACTTTGAGGCTGACACCAAAGTGCTAAAATGCTCATTTATTTGCACTCATTACTGCACCACTCTGGGGATTACGTGGTTTTGGTGTCAGCTTCAAATGGACCATCGAGGAGCTGCAGTTGCAGTTGTTTGTTTTTCCATTCTGCACTTTTACTTCCTGTGACATCACTGAAGGTTGCTGCTTGAATTAAAAAAAAACTCAACATCAAGTAAAATATAACCAGTTGCAGAAATACAAACACACTGGAGCCCCCATCCTTTTATTTGTGCCAACTTTCTTTGTTTTTGCTGTTAACACACCTCTCTGTCCTATAAGCCCACGCTCCACCTGTCTTCAGCTGTTCTCACCTCTATTCTGCTGCCATCCCAACATCTGCTGGTCAAAGGGGAGTCCAATGACAGATAATGGAGCAAACAAACAAACACACCACAACAGTGGAGCTCGCTCAAGTTAGAGTGGGGTTGCCTGAGGAAAGAAATTAAATGACTGTTTAGTCTGCTTTATTTAATGTTCTTAAAACTGAAGGAAAATTGATGATGCAGTTTGTGGGACACATGCTCAATTTGACAAATTAAGTGTTATTATCACCTTAACTGGAGAGTGCTGAGACATTTTGTTTCCTTCAGTCTCTGCAGAAATAACAGTCATCACACCTGTAGCAGGTTTCATTCACACAAATACGTAAACATTCATGCACAGCAATTTTCATCCATGTGTGAGAGACCTTGATTTTAAAGTGCTCTGACATTTTAGAGAGAAAATGGGCCACTTACAGATCTGTGATTTCACGTGGATTACGATGAAGATTCCCCTGATGTGCAACTGGAGGGGGGCTGTATGTGAGAGGTGAGAAGAAAAAAGTATCACGCAACCTGTTGACACTGGGTGTTGAGTCAGGTGTTATCAAGAAGAATCTGGAGGCACTTTCACTGCATCCTTCAAATACTCTGGTTATGGTGGACAACGAGGGCAAACAGTCTACAACGGCTCGATGCAGTTTAATATGAGGAAAACAGCTTCAAGAACAGAGAAGATTCAAGTACAGAAACAAAGCTAAAGGTCAGGATGAACTACAAACATGGAAATGTGGTGGAAATGAAATAACACACTAATTACTCATTAACTAATTAATTAATGGCAAAAATGCTGCAAGTTAGCAACCAAGCAAAGTCAAAAATGATCCAAACTCAGACAATAAGTGCAAGACCTAAGTACAACGAGAGTGCTCAAGGCCTACTTCAACTCTGCCTCCTGTCTGCCTCTTTTCTGCCTCCTTTCTGCCTCTTCTGCTTCCTCTCTGATTCTTCTCTGCCTCTACCTGCCTCTTCTCTTCCTCCTCTCTTCCTCTTCTCCTCCTCTTATCTTCCTCCTCTCTTCCTCTTCTCTTCCTCCTCTCTGATTCTTCTCTTCCTCCTCTCTGCCTCTGCCCTGCCTCTTCTCTGACTCCTATGACTCCTCTTCTCTCTCTCTCTGATGCTCTTGCTGTGATTAAAAAGTGGACTTAGGTGTGCATAATTGCTGGTTGCACAGGAGGCTGGAGCAGCACCTGGAGAGCAAACAGTAATGTGAAGAAAATGACTTTATGAATTAAAAGTATTTTCAGTTATATAAAAGGAGGGATATTAAAGTCTTGTCAATAATACTCGAGTGAAACAGTTGTCTTTGGCTGCTGAGGGCCATGATAACAAAGAGAGATGATAAATGAAGAAAAAAATCTATTATCTTCAATTTTATTCACAACATTATTCTGTATGCTCTCAGTGCTCTTGCCTGACAATATTTCCCAAAAGCTACTGCCTTATCAAAATGCTTTTTGTTGAATATTTTTGTTGACAAGTTCAATAAAACATTTAAAAAGCTGCTGTTTACTTTGAAAAACAACATAAAGCATAAATGGCAGCCCCTGAAATCAGCCCTTACATCACATCTTAAAGTATGAAGTACGCTGTCATAGTTTTGTCAGTTTCATATGGTTCATTTTTTTACATTAGCAAACCTTCATCCCCGGCAACAAACTGTGTTCATCTCATCCCCTTTTCATTACCCACACAGCCCTCAAGTGTGTCTGAGTTGTTACGAAGCACTTTATCTTATTACAGCAGAGAGTAATGAAGCCTCTGAGGCAGCGCTGAAACAGGACTGTTATGACAGCCGTCTAATGTCCAAATCATCAATCTGTGAGTGCAGAGTAAAACTGTAGGGCACTTTATTCTTTATATCCATGCTTATGTGTACATCACTCCTCAGTTTAAAGTATGACTTGATGTGATGTAGTCTATGTTTAGTCCATTAAGCCAGCACTTTTAAGGTTTAAATAAGTTCAATCAGGCAATATCCACATGTAGGTGAGGATTTTTTCAGAGGTTTTTAGAGATGCATGATTGAATGCTGCAGGGGGTGCTCAAAGTTTTGTCATCAAAGACCACATATTGATTAAACACAAAGATGGTTGGACCATTTTGACCCCTCACCTTTAGTGTGTTAAAGCTAAGGTTTTAGGATGGCCAGTCAGATTTCAGCAAGCCCTGACTCTGCTCCACTTGTCTAAAAAAAATAAAAAAGCCAGATAACTGCAGATCGGCTAAAGCTGTCGGCACTTTTAAATCAAAATTAAAGACCCATTTGTTATTAGCAGCCTTTGGGTAGAATATATTTTCCAGTTTCCAGTAAAATCAACAGCAACAGCAACAACTGTTACAATTTTAACTGTCTTATTGATTATACATTTCAGTTATTATTTTATTTACAACACTACACTGTATCTTTTACACATGATTTTTTATTCTACATTTTGGCTTTTTTTTAAGTCAGCTCTTCTTCTCTTTATCTTTGTTTTAATTTCTTTGATTTCATTTGTTTATTCTGATGACTTTTTCTTTTTCCTTTATTGTTGTGATCTGATGTATTGTGTGGATAGATCTGACTGATTACAGACAATGACTTAAGTGGATCCAGCAGCACTGCAAGGATAAGCTTTTTCTACTGAAAAATGTATTTCATGAAAGAAAAAGGATATTGCAGTGTTAGTTTTGTCCCCCAATATCATTCAGCCCTAGTTAGTACCACGCTAACAAAGTCAGATACACATTTGGACCCGTTTCCTAATATCTTCAAATTTCCTATGAACGATGGCTTAAGACTTTTTAACATTAATATTCCCTGAAATTCACATTATGTTAATATGGGGATTTAAAGATGGCCAGGGGGATTTGAAGTGGAAAGTTTTGGTTACTTCTTGACAAAAAAAGTTAAAAACTGAGGACTTTTAGGTTTACAAAACATCAGGCAGTGAAACAGGTAAACAGGAGAGGTGTTTCATTTCTCATCTTCCTCGTTGTCAAGAATTTGAAAATGCTCATAATCCCTTTAAGAGGACCTAACACCACAGATTTCCTTGTGCTTTGAATTCAGTTCTAACCTTCCCTGCAGCTGCAGTGCACAGAAATCTATAACAGATATCCTATTAATAAAACTGCCCTACAGTGAGAGTTACCCTCTTCTCAGCATGAAACATTACAAGACAGACATTTCACAGACTGATGGTGTTTTGCTGCTTAACTTGATACAGTTTGTCAAATGTGTTTCCCCAAGAGCTGCAAAATGCAGATTTTGTTTTGTAGGCAAGTTTCCATGAACACTGTCTTCACCCTGAAGGATTATGGGACAATGCCATAAATTGGACTCTGTGATGTTGGGACATTTATAGGCCAAGGGCCAATCTGTTTTTATGGACCATACAGTATAGCAGCAATGACACAGGTCATTGAATCTGTGGAGGGCTGAATGGGTTCAGAGATGACAGTATGAAGTTTGCTGTTGTGTGTGAAAAGATTAAGCATCCAGGATCCTGCAGGTTTGATATCTCTGTACAGTGAAGAAAAAAGTGGTTTGTGTTGGAAAGATACCATTGTATCCAATTTAGTAGAAGACCCCACGATTTCAAAGAGAAGTTTGCAGGAATGAAATAAGTCCAACAAAAGTTTCAAGAAAAGTTCTGCAAACTGTCTAATTTAGTACTGACCCTTCTGTGCTTTGTAAGCTATAATAAAAGGTTGATTAAAGTCCCACACTGATGAGCAGTGGTATCAAATAATGATTGACATTAATATTGAAATGATTGATTGACATTTTGTTCCAAAGACGACAACTGTTAAGTTTTAGCTCTGTTTTTAATTTTTTATTTAAACAGCGGGAACACTAAACAGCATGTTACTGCTCATGCTTCACAGCAAGAAGGTTGCTGGTTTGACTCCCAATGACTGTCCTGGCCTTTGTGTATGGGGTTTGCATGTTCTCCCTGTGCATGTGTGGGTTTTCTTCAGGTAGTCCAGCTTGCTCCCACGCACCAAAAACATGCTCTTTAGGTTAATAGGAGACTCTAAGATTGCAAAAAGATGTGAGTGTGTGTGCAATTTGTCTGTCTCTCTATATCGGCCCTGTGATTGGCTGGCGACCAGTACAGGTTGTACACCACCTCTCGCCCAATGTCAGCTGAGATTGGCTCAAGCTTCCTGAAACTCCAAAAGTGATAGGTGCATTGAAGCCTCCCACAATCAGTGTTTTAAACAAACATGAGCTTTCAGACTGAATTTACACTTCTTTGCATATTTTTTTCTTCACTTTTAGAACATGCAAGTTAAATGTTACTCTTCGAGCTTATTGTCCTTTCTGGTAACAAATTTGACTTATGCCAACACTTAGCATTTATGCTAAAACATTAAGTGTTAGCATTTTGTTTGACTTCTCGATACTGTATTATTTTACTGGGCCATTTCAGTCAGACTAAAATGTTAATCTGCGCATTTTAAAAATACAATTTTATCAGAAAAACACAGGAATGCAACTTTTTTGAAGTGCATGTAAATCCCTTGAGATTAATGTACCAGCTACCAGTTGTCTTAACTTTAGTTGGTGCCACTGATATTTTCAGCTGCAAAATATATTTCAAAATCCATAAGAACTATGGGTGATTTTGGCTTGGCCTCTAAACCCAGAGGCTCTAAACCCAACCTAGTCCAGCAGCTGGATTTCCAGATTTGGCAAGAATGGTGGAGAAGGATCAAACACTTTTTTGATATTTTGGAGAGAGAGTCTTTTATGTGTTAGTTTTCTTTAAAAGAACTGCAAAAATGCTGTACTAAAATAAAAACAGCTGCCCATCAAGCTCTCATTATTAGGGCTGCAAATCATAGGGTAGTTCACAATACTGTACATTATATCATTTTATTATATTATTATCGTGAATACGATTCACAAAAGCAATATTGTCACATTACAATGATATTTTGATAGATTGCAGGAAGATTTACCAACAGTCTATCTGATTAATAAATGTATCACACAACTGCAAAAAGAAATCAGTGTTTTCACAGTTTCATAACTAAATAAAGCTTTTTTGTTAGAATCTTCACTGGTCTTTACCATCTACCCTGTTGTCAGTAAGTCAAAGATACTGTAAACTCGCTTGTGTTACTTATCAAGATGTGATATTAAGCAGCTCCGGGCACATCCATGCGTGAACTGTCCTCACAATGATAATGGAGTGTGTAGTGATGTACTGTAAAGTGTTTATGTACTGGAAGCATTAGTTTACAGGGGATACCGAAAGCTTCTGCAAGCAATTTGCTCTATGAGAGCATTTTTTTTTTTAACAAGGCAGCGGGCCATAGTGCAATGCATTTCATACTCGTAAATATAACAGGCACTCTAAAAAGGAGGTCTCTGTGGCAAGTAAAGGTGACTCTCATCTTGGTGGATCTAATTCTCTGCTGGCTGGAGCGCTCCTCCATCTTTTCTGTCCTTGAAACACAGGAAACATTTACTTGTTTACTTCCTTAAAGTTCAAGAAAGATGTGCAACTCCTGTGATTTCTATTAGCCATCAGCACAGGAATCTGCTATTGCTTGCTTTGCTTTCCCTTCCATCGACTTCCTCTTCAGCCAGTTGACTTCCAGCTGTTACCTCCAAATTAACTTTTCGGCATATAGCCACAAGGGTACAATAATTGGAACGAACGTGCCAGGACGACAACATATTGCCATATCAAAATTTTGTCTCATCCCTACCCAACATGTAGTCTTCTCCTTAGTAGCAGCACAAACATACTAAATCATATTTGTTTTTGACCTGACTGGCTAATGAAGTTTAATGTGACAGACAGACTGCTCACCCAACAAGTTTTGTTTGTGTGTTGTGTTTGTTGTAACCTTTGGATGAAAGGTTATGTCCTCCCTGTCTTAGAGGTGTCCCCCAGATGGATGTGAAATATGAAAAAGTCAGTCCAGCACATCAGGTTAAATCTTGTTGTATCTTGAGCTTTAAAAGGAAATACACTTTTGCTTTATACACAATACTTAATCCCAAAAGTCCTCACTGATGAACGTATAGCTTTATCTGGCATTTTATACCTTAAACACACAAAAAGCTAGAAAGCAGCTAGTGCAGACCTCGCCAAGGTAGCTCACATATTGCTGTTACATCAATAAGCAATAGTTTCATGATAAAGTTACCACCATAATATGATTCCTTGACCCTGAAAACCCACACCTAGCACTCAGAATCATGTTGATATCAATATTAGTTAGACAGTTATTGAGGCAAAAACGATTGGTCACTAATGGTGGTTTTCTGGATCACCACCAAAATCTAATCATTTTGAAGCTATGTCAGCACAATCCATCCAGTAGTTTTTGCGTAATCTTGCCAACATTCAAACAAACAAACAAACATACAGCGGCAAAACATAACCTCCTTGGCGGAGGTAAAAATCTGCATAAATATGGCAGAACTAATCTTTCAGTGCGATGAAACCAAACTGTATAAAGGGAACACCAAACTTAGCTGGCTCCATGCAGCAGAGTTTCTACATGTCCTCACAGCTCAGCCTCTGACCCTACTTTACTTAAGTTTTCTCAGCCTCACTGCTTCATCCTGCTCTTGTTCCATAACCATTTCTTTTCCCCACTGGCTCCGTTGCCCATGTTGCACCTGCCCTACAATATCCCATCATCCTCTGAGCTCTGACTCTGCCCATCAGCTCTGCTTCTTTGGTTTCATTTGCATCCAGCAGAAACAGTCCCGCAGCACTGGCTATTAAATCTTTGAACCCTCAGGTTGTCAGTTTCATTTTTAGATTTTACCTTCATGCTTAAACTTCTCAATTAGTTTGGATGGGTTTGTCTCCCCTGCCGATACAAAGTCATGCAAGGAAGGCTTTAACTTCTGAATCTGCTGTTTAGCATTTAAGGTTGCACTTAATAATCCCACTAAACTCCTGCTGAGCCTCCACAGAGAAGAAATCCAAATGCCAGATAGTAGCAATCTTAATCTATTAAGGCCTCCTAAGTGAGAAAACCACATTTATATACAGAGTGAGCCTGCTTTAACTCTTACATTTGATTGTGTTGTTTGACTTTGCATTTACAATTAGGTCCCTCTGTGCTGAGCGTGCTAATCTTTATCACAAGAGACTGAACCATCACACATGAATATTTAGAGGTACTGAGGCTTTCTTGATGCTTTAAAGTTGTTTTCCTCTTTAAGCAAAGGGTAATAACCTTGTATCTGTCTTCATGCTGTGCATGCACAAGGAGGGCAGAACTTCATCAAAAGCAAGCCATGAGACTGAAATATTACACATCAGTTTGCTGATCTAAAACTGTACTGCCCTGAGCAGCCACACAAGGCTGCTCCAAAAGTCTCTATAGGTGAAGGTGAAAAGATATCCCGATTTAGCTGGAAACATCCTGTTGCCAGGCCTTATTCACAAAACACTAATACGTCCTGATTTGGGACGGTCTCTGTCCCTGTTTTGACCAGCTGAGAAAAAATATCAAAACATTTCACAATGCTAGCAACACTGATTTGTCTATATATACAGTATATGTAAATGTCTATCAATGTTATTGCCAAATCTGTTGCTGAGATAACCAATAAAAACATCAAAAACGTGCTGCACATGAATGCTCACAGCTGATTTGCCTTCATGTGTCAGTCAACCTCAGGACACAGCGGCATTTGGCATGTCCAGCTTATTAAACACACAGCAGAGTAACATCATGTTGGGCCATGCCTGAAGAGGGATGTCAGTGTTTTCCACAGAGCTTTGAGCGAGGCACATTTCCCTTCAAAAATTACAAATGAATTTCTTAACTAATGCAAACACAGCAACGCTTTATTAAATCAAACAGTACAGTCACTGTAATCCTCATGTTTGTGCCTATTGTTGTTAATAAATATAAGTTCTGCCATTTGCAGTGTTACAAACATTACACAATAAGCAAGGCAGTTTTTTTCCTTTTAGATATAATTACAGACAAATTATATGGCTGTCTCTGCTTTTTATTGTACAAATGGCTGGTCAGAGAGACTGAGCTTCGTCATTTTACCTCTTTAAATGACACCATAGCCTTGTTTTCTATGATAGTAATAGTGTTTTGTATGACACTAATTCATGTGGTGTGAGCTTCCCACTGAGCCCTAACAGTCAGTCAGGGTTTTTGAATGGGTTAAACTAGCAGCAGTTCATTATTGTGAATCAGATTTGTTTTGGTTTTTTGAAGCACTGATAGCTTGACATTTATGACCCATCTTCCCACTCCAGTGCCACACTGCTGTCTGGATTTGGGCACTTCTGGCCACAACAGGGACAGAAAAAAAACTCAAATTAGGTTTGAGAGGGCAGTCCTCAAGCCAGCTGGTCATGGATAAGAATCTGTGAATCAAGGCTAACTTGAAACGCACAAATACATGGGTCATGAAAATAAATCCTTATGTGTGCTTTTCTGAAAATAACATGTAACAAGAAAAACATCAAACTATCTGATAAAGAGCATATTCCAAAAATGACATTAGCATTATGATGCAGACTTGGCAGCCGTGAATCAATATAATAGTGCTACTAATATTATAGTGTATTGATTCCCCCCCCCCCATCTCTTATGTTAACATTGATTTATTAATGTGAGTGTGTTACCTTTAATTGACCGTTCGTCTTAACTGCTGGAAAAGTAACTATGCTGTTAGAGGGAAAATTGAGGATTTAATCCTTCATAATGCATCATATTGAATTAGATCACATCGTTGAAAAAAAAAAAACCTTTATTGAATTGAATTGTGGTGCAAAGCCCTGGTCTATAAACCAAATAAAACTCTGTAAGCAAACTAATGAGCAAGAGTAAAATGCTTAACAAGGAACACATAAATTGAATCAAATACAGTGCAACTTCAGCAAAGTAGCTATTATAATGTGTAAAAAATATGCTTTATCTTTGTTGATCAACTGTACTTTCCACGTCGAAAAGAGCACATTGATATTCTGAAGGATGATTACAGGAAAACCATGGATACAACACCAGCAGAGAGTGAAAGACTGCGACTAGGAGCTGAGCCTCATCCAAAACACAGCTGCTGGCTGAATAAGTAAAGCCACCTAGAGGAGGAATAGATGATGAGAAGAAGAAGAAGGAGGAGAGGGGAGACATTCTCACAGTAAGTGAGCGAGAGCTGCAACAGACACCTTTTTAGTAATACTGAAGGGCCAGCACAGGCAGACTTGTAGGCAAAGGGGTTATTTTGGACTAATGCAGGCTAACAATTTTCTCAGATGCTGCAAGAGGCAAAAACAGGAAGAGGGAGGTTTAAGAGGATGCAAAGAGGAGGCTTTTAGGGGTGGGGGGTGCTGTTTGATGGGGTGGAGGGTGAGGGAAATGTTTCTGTGAGAAAGCACATAGTGAGAGACACGAGGCAACAGATGGAGAGAGGAGGCCCAGAGAGGCAGATACTCCAGAGAGTCAGAGGAGGCGGGTGCGGTGCGGTGCAGTGCGGTGGGGGGTTGAAGCCCTCAGTCCAAAGAGTAACTATCAGCACATAATGTTGACATAGTGCACCTTTCAATCAGCCCTGAGCAAGAAAAAAAAAACAACAACATCAAAAAAACATGTCAAGGCGCAGTTGAGTTGTTTTAAAAAAAGAATCACATCTTGTTTGTTTGTTGTTGTTTTCTTGTCTGATATCCATCCATCCACTACAACGCTTGTCTCTTCCAGGGTCATGGGGGCCTGAAGCCTATCCCAGCTGAAATTGGATGGGGTACACCCTTAACAGGCTGCCAGCCAATCACAGGTAGAGAGACAGACAACCATTCAAACACTTAATCATACAGAAGTGCAATTTAAATAACCAAGTAACCTAACAATGATGGTTTTTGTTCCGTGAGAGGAAACTAGAGTGCCCAAAGTGAACCCACACATGACAGGGAAGAACACATGAACCCTACGCAGAAAGGTCCTAATAGGGTTCGAACCAGCAACCTTCTTGCTGTGAGGCACGAGCACTACCTGCTGTGCCTCTGTGCTGCCCATTACACATTGTATATTTGAGAGATGTTTTTGCAAAGATTCAACAAATGAGTGACAGAAAAGCAAAATCAAAAACTTTGATATAATTCTTGTAAAAAGATACTAATTAGGGATTTGTGTGGATAGCCAGCTAGACTGTTAGACGTGGATAACAAAATGCCCACTCTGGATTATCAAGTCACTTAAACTGACTCTATATTTTTTATCCATGAAGGCCAAAATGTAAAAATACTTTGCACATCTACTTTATGAGAAAGGTGTGTAGGAGAAAGAGGGTCCACTGAAAACACTCTTACTTGCAAAAAGAACATTTATTTACAATGTTTCAATCTCAGACCTGAAGGTCCTGAATAATCCATGAAGGCCAGAAATCCCTGGCTTATGCCTGGCTGTCCATATGACCTCCAACCCAGATGTGAACAAAGACATTGAATGAACAAACCACTCAACCAAAAAGGAGTAACACGATTCCACACAGAAACATAGACGTTAAACAAAAAAACAGAGGCCCAAACTGCGTTCTTTAGAGCAGCAGGAGGCGGGAGCTACGAGAATGACAACAGCAGGAAATGACTGCCCATACAGAGGTTAGCATAGATGCTAACAGCTTCAGTAGCAGGTTTATCAGATCTGGACCACATTTCTATAAATGAGAACAAATAACAACACTACAAACTTCTCTATCGAAAGGATATTTTTGCTAAATTTCTGATGTTTTTTGGTGAGTTTGCTCTATGAAGTGCTTATGTTCGATACGTCACACCACGGCAGTAGCGCCCTCCTACTATATCATCTGACTTGTCCACAATTAATTAAGTGATTAATGCCAGTTGCACTCAATTTTCTGAATGTTGCAACAACAGTTTTGTCCAATTAAGACAGTGTGCAGGAGTTTACCAGCAAATTTATCATTGGAAATAATGAACTTCCCAATGTTGGATGTAAAGGGCTACAGTTTTTGATAAAGGTATCAATAACATTTGATTTCATGAATGATAAAAATCCTTCAAAAAATCCATTAAAACAAATTTAAAAATAATTCTTTATTCATATTTCACATTTAAAGGGAATATAATGACTAATGATAGTGGTTCTCATTGTTTATCGTTTTACTGAGCATTAGGCCTAGCATCTGTTATTTTTTAATCAACATCAATATAAAACTATGCCACTGTTTCTTAGAGCAAGGCGACAATTAACAGATCAAACTGGTGCCCTGTAGGTGTAAACCCAAAAGCCTAAACTGTGATAGGCTATTTGCCCTTTTAAAAAGGATTTATGTAAAAACTTAACGTGGAAAAATACAGGCTGCTTATAGCTTTCTTTATTTTCACTGTGTAACATTCTTTAAATGTGGGGTCAACTTGTCCCCTCAATTACGTCTACGAGATGTTCACAGTGAAAACATCATGGTGGGTTTATGTTAAGTCTTGAAATGTTGCTTGAGTAGGACATGGAAAGCTTTGACCTCTAGGGGAGTGGTTAGTAGAAAACAAATGAGAATCACTGACCTATACAAAATTAAACTATATTGTCTAAACTTTTATCATGTTTGAAAATGTATCAGTACATCCTAAAAACCTGATATATTGCCCAGCCTTAGGTTGTGCCCGTGAGCACAAACAAAAAGCAATTTTGATTATAGGCTGTGCTTTGGTTTACACAAAAGAAGTAGCAATTTTGATTTAGACCGTGCATTGGTTTGTACAAAAGGGACAGCAATTTTGATGTATTATTTAAACAATAACAGCAATTCTTTCCCCATGATTGTTGAAGTGTATGTCATTATCATCAGCCAAATTGCACAGTTGGAAACAATGAACAGGCATAATGTGTTCGCCTTAAAGAAGGAAGATAGTGAGAGGAAGAGAGGAGACAGAGGAGGAAAATGAAGATGAAGTGTATGATGTATGTCTCAGGAACAAGAGTGGCCTTAATGATAAAACACTGCCAATGAATAAGTCTGCCAGTGGACAGGGCAGGCCTGTCAGCGTAAGCAGAAAAAGGTGATGAGTGAGAGCTTTGCGCTGTTAAACCTTCATGCTCCAAGACGCACAGTGTTGAAGACACGGCTGGGGTCTGTGAATATGAAACATGGACAGAATTAACTTCTGGCATAAAAGTGCCAGAGCCCACTCTGAAAAAGAAACACGTGATTTGCCTTAGATTTAGAAACTTTGATTTCATTTTTTCAGCATTTAGAATGTGATCAGAATTAAAACTGTTTGATTTGTTTTTAATGTTTCACCAAAAGTGTGAACTGGGTTGTTTTGTTTTTTTTTCAGCAAAATGGTCTCAAGCGAAGCAGAAATAATCCTGGTTTAAATTTGCTGTATTAAAGTTCGCTCTATTAAGCACATTTGTGAAGATGTATTTTTGTTAAGTAATTTTGTTGCAGTTTCTTTCCCATCAAGTTTGCAGTGAACAAACTTATTTGGCTATGGGGACAAAAGCTTCTCATAAATTAAACATAGCTGAGACTTCTGTCTACAAACATGAGGCAGTAGGTTAACATGAAGCCTGTTTTAGTCTGATTTAATTTGACTTTGAAAAGCATGTTATCATGTTTGTATGACTAAAACTGCCTTGTGTCAGCTTTTTTAGGTCACACTAATAACATGGTAATGTGTGGAGTTGAGGGCTGATTTTTTCATGTGTGTGAATGCCTACATCAGACCAAACAGGAGCAGGTATTTTGTGCATGCTCTGCAGCCTCCACACTGGGCTTTGACCCACAAAATAAACAGCATACTCTTGAAGTCATACACTGAGTGTCCAGGTTTTCAGACCTCAGAATAGAAACACTTTGATTTGACTGGGAACCAATATGTGTGCAACATCAGCTGGATCTGCCTGATTCAATGTCTGTAATCAGCCAGATCCATCTTGCCAAGCTCCAATCTACAGCGATGGTGAGCATCCCAATCAGCGTCATTTAGAGCTGGAAGAGGTGGGAGTTTTGAGTGAGGTGACAGCAGGAAGTAGTAAGTGCTTGTACAGAGATTAGCATAGATGCTAACAGCTTCAGTAGCAGTTTTGTCAGATCTTTATTCAATGGAAACAAACAACAGCACTGAGAGCATTTATCGATAGGAAGGTTATTTTTACTCCATTTAAGATATGATTTGGAAAGAGTTTTTTCTGCCAACTGGCTGAAATTTTGTATTTAACTCTGCAGCAGTAGTGCACACCTACTGCAAAATCTGATGGCCCGTATTGAATGTGATTGACAGAACAATCATCTGATCACCTGCAGGATATCTTTTTGAAAGGTTCTGCCCTCACTAAACACTTTCTATGGCCTGTCGTGTGTCTAACAGTCCATCTGATGTGTTAGGTTATGTATGAGCTCAGGGCACAGTAAGTTTTTTTTATCAGTGCAACTTCTAACATCATATAAAGTGGCAGATAACAATCAAATCATCCCATAAAAAACTGTATTTGAATAATGTACTCATATCATTATTGCACCAAAGACAGACCAGAGACATTTCTCCACACTCTTCTGTTATCAGTGACGTTATCCATTTCATAACCATCATACCCTTTTTTATAATTTTTACATACTTGAATAACATTTGATGCTATTCGAATTATGTTTCATCTACATAATACTGATATTATGGGTAATATTTTATTCATTAATCTATATTATAAAGATTTTTCACAGTAATTATCCCTCTTTATCCTTGTTGTACCATGCATATTTTGGTTACAGTTACCACTGCTAAATAATGATAACTTAATATCCTTAATCTGAAAGCATTGGTTTGGGGTTTATACCGTGCCTAGTAATCCCATGATGTTTGTAATAATAAATAGTACATGTTACTTCTGTTAGCATCAATATAAACAAACATAGGGATTGTATTTGTCCAGTAGGACAAAATAAGTTGGACATCAGCATCGTTTGCTTCATTGGATTAATGCTACTTCCAGCTTGTACCTCTGTTGGTTTTTGCTCATTTTAAGAAGGTGTAAAAGTCTGCATGAGGGATTAAAAATTAGTTCTTGCAGAATTTGCGACATG
Source organism: Cetoscarus ocellatus (assembly GCA_037902135.1). Lineage (NCBI taxonomy): Eukaryota > Metazoa > Chordata > Actinopteri > Labriformes > Labridae > Cetoscarus > Cetoscarus ocellatus. Next base: position 257,279 of record JBAMNC010000170.1, on the reverse strand, counting down.
GGACAAATCCAAAGGGAGCTGTGCCTCACCTTAAGCTCTGCAGAACACACTGACATCCTTTCCCTGGCATGACTACCTGAAGTTACATGCTGAGGTTGACTGACACATGCTCAGACAAATCAGCAGTGAGCTTCAATGTGAAGCACATCTATGAAGTTTTCATTGGTTAAATCAGGAAAAGGTTTGATTGACATATCTACAGAAAAATCAGTGTAACAAGCAGGGTGAAATGTTTTGGTGTCATATTCCAGTTGGTTAAAATAAGGACACTTTCACCAAAGATTTGATAATTACTCAGCAATGATCAGATATCATTCACTCATGTATGAATCGGCCTAAAGTTTGCTAACAAGCATTTTTCCTGCTGTTCTTAGCAAAGATTTAAGCCACAAATTTTAATACTGAATCAATATTTCAATTAAAAAAAAACCTGGAAACAAAGCTTGGTCACTCTCCCACAGTTTGTTTTGACACCTGAGGGTGCTGCATAAAGTACAAGTGATTATATTGGTGAGCACTGGTATTAATTTTCATCAGCAGTTCAAAATTATTCACTAAAAATCATCCACCGATGTCTGGCTCCTAATCAGTAAGAGGAAGTGTTTTTGCTCTGAGGTGGCTTCATCTTGGAAATCCCAGGAAATGATGAGTTTTGTTGTTAGTAGCTCGATATGATTGAAGCAAGGTGGCAGAAAAAGTAGTCTGTATCATTGACGATTGATTTTAATGTGTTAAGTTCAGTATGTGAATCATAAAGGCTCACAGAGAAAGACACAATTTGGTCACCACCCGAAGCTTCCACTACACATCATTTAATGACCTTAATGAGACAATCTGTTTAAATTACTTTCGTTATTATTGTCAAGAGTTCAATCAGAAAGGTGCAGACAGCTTCTCTCCACAATCAAGCACAAAACGAGAGCCCATGCACGTGTTTGCACTGAATAGCATTACAGTAATAAGGACTTTGAGACAAAGCAGGGAGCAGGAACAGTTGATGATAAAAAATAATGGTGCTATTAGCGAGCACAATCCATTCTTAATGAATTCGCCCTTGATTTGTGAGAGTGAGATAGGCACATCTTAATGATATAAAGCGCCCTTTATTAAGACTCTAAACCTGAGAAACAATTCACAAAAAACAATAAATTGAAGCTACAGCAGTGAAGATGAAACTAAGAGTAAAGACTGCAGTTTTAAATGTACAGAATGTAGGATGTGAAGTAAGAAATAAGCTGACCAGACACGTTTGTCCGGTTTGAAGGTACATTTGCCGTGTATTGTATCTGCGTTGTCATATGATCTCAAGATATTAACTCCTATAATATCTTCTATAAAGAAATGATATAATATTATAAATTATATATCATTCTTACAGTCATTCTTTGAGTCCACTCCGGCATCACCAGCCTGAATATTCTTTTAGGCTATGCTGTCAAAAGCACCTAAAACTTGAAGGTAATCAACTGAAGATAACAAGAAGCTTTGGTCAGTAACTTTGAGGACCAAAAGAGTTTCACACTCAGATAATTTCGATTCTGCACCTCTGTGAAAATATCAGCAACTTGTCAAAACAAGCTGTGAGTTTAGCCGACAGCACATTTTCATCAGATAGTTGAAGACCTGCTTGGAATATGCATGCATGATGAGGTCAAGTTTAAAAGTCTGCAGATATCTTCTTTTGCATTTAAATGCTGAATTAATTTTCACTACTTTGTAAAGACACCTGTTGGTTATTAGATTCTAAGAGTGTACCCCCTTACTTAAGATTAATCACAATAGTTTGTTAAGAAGTCTAACCTTTATATTGCTCTTAACAGTGCTTTAAAATTCAGTAATAAAGTTAAAAAAGCTGCCAGAAAACTGTGAAAGGAGCTGATTAAGAAAGATTACAAACTTGTTATAAATTTATTCCCCACAGCCAGGAGGGCCGAACAGTTTCTATCTCATATTTAGTTCAATACAAATGATGCATTTCACCCACATCTTCATCAGGTTTGTAAACCAGGACACAGTGCTTACAATGCTGTGCACAGGGCAAAAGCTTTTTTAAAAGAAAAATGATTTTTATTTATCCTCTATAAAATCACAGAATAAATAAAACATGAGTCTTTTCTCAGTAAATTTAATTGTTGGCTGAAGAGGCTTTTGAAGTAAATCAGTGACCATTTTAGAAATGCTGACTCAAAGTTACTTTGAGTAAATGTAGGCAGAGGAAAAGAGGTGGAGCTGAGGAGGACCTTAAGCCTCCTGAAAACGTACCCACCTGCCAATTGAACATAAAACACTATAAATAACTTCCACATTTAATATATATTTAGAAATTATGTGTTCTGAAAAAAGTCACTCATTCGCAGCTTTTACCCATAAAAACTTAGCAAAAGAGAAAAAGGCATCAAAATGTTATTTTTTCTCTTTTTTTTCTCATCATAGCTGAGTAAATATTCTAAGATATACTCCTTTTGTAACCTCGCCTTGCCTTGTCTTATTTGTAGTGCTTTTGCACAGTTAAGCCGGTTGGATGGACTTTATAATGTTTTTCAAGTCTGTTAATATTTTTTGGATGAATTACCATAAACAAACACGTCATGTAATGAACAAATACTCAAATACCTTTTTTTAAACTTCCCTGTCAAGAAAAAATTAAACTACTCATTCTGAAAAATCAAATCATGGTCTGTTTCAGTATCCGTAACAGCCAATCTCACAGATGTGTGATCAGAGACTGGTATTGGTAGCAAGTTTGATCAGGGCAAGTTCTCGCAAGACAGAAGTCCAGAAATCTCACAAACCTGGTTTTTATCTGTAAAGATGCACAGGTACACTACACAGCCAATTACACTGAAAGCACCACTCCCATCAATGTTCAATTTCAAAACTGCCATACTGAATTATTAACAAAACATTTCTGGATCTGCATCCATATTCAGATCACCACAAAAATCAAATCTCTTCATTCTTGTGTGATCACCAACATTTCCTAAAAAAAATTCATAAATATCTGTTGGGGACTTTTTGAGTTATCTAGCTCGCAGACAAAAAAACAAATGGACAGACATTAATTCCTTGACAGAGAAAAAAAATACAAGCCTAAAAATGTGCCTTTGCAAAAATGTCAGGTCCTAATAACAGTGATTTTTTTCAGTATTTCTGTCTTCAAACAATGCAACAATTATCAAGTTGATGTTTTGTCTCTATTGGAATGAAAAACATTCCACAATAAAAGGATATAATTAATTGCTTTATCTGATATGTCGCCAAGCCCTATTTATGATACAATTAAATATAGATACAGATATGAACAATTTAACCAGACTGGACAAAAATATACCAGAGTTCTTTTATAACAAGTATTAAATTGTTTCAGTGACAACTATGGAAAAAAAGTGAAAGCCGTTAATCCTCTTGACTTCAAACTATGTCTTGTGACATCTGCTGTTTCATAATGTATACATGTACACATGTATTTTATATATGTATTTATCTATGTACATATACGTATCCATAAAATGAAGAGTTTGTCTTCAGCCTGCTCTATTGTAAACTCTCTTGAGATAACACTTGTTATGAATTGGCGCTATATAAATAAAGATTAATTGATTGATTGATTGAATGTGTGTGAATCACTCTCAAAAATGAATTATTCCAGGTTCAGGACTTTGTCTCACTTATTGTTTATTTGGATGTAGCTGACCTTTAGTTTTTAAAACCATCCTTTAAAGACTTAAAATCACTTACAGCATAGAAAGACACGGTGGAGTTACTAATATTTATGACTGTTATGATGGTGTGAATGAAAGTTAGAGCGAGTCCAATTGTTCTATTTTTTTGTCCCTTATGTGATGCAGTTCAGTATGAAGGTAGTGTGTAGTATACTGTAGATCCTTGGTTCCCCTCCTGGGGTCAGGCTGAAGATCTAGAGGGAGAACAAGGCTCTGTCTGCTCTGAGGTATTTAATTTTGTTTACTTACTAAAATCATGAGCTATTTAAAAGGTATAGATGCAGGATATTGGGGCGGCTGCAGCCCAGTGCAGAAAGACTTTGGTAGGAGACTGAAGGGTGGCCGGTTCAAGTTCTGACCAAATCATGTTTGGAAGTTGGTTTGGTACATGAAGAGGTGCCAGTGGACTTCCTGGGCACTGCTGAAGTGCCCTTGAGCAAGGCACTTCACCCCCAAAGAAACGCTCGGAAGTGCTAGTTCAAGAGCAGCAAGCCATCACTCTGTTATCTCTCCATTAATGCATGATCATTGGACCTGTTTGCACATCTGTAATTCAGCATATGTGTGTGTAGCATGTCTCAACAACAGAGTGTAAGGAATTGAAGATTAACAAAGTATGTCTTCTTCTGATTTAATGTCCAATATGCTGACATTTATGTTCAGTTTTCACCAATACTGAATATTTTCTCAAGAGCACAAAGTCTTTACTTTCTGAAAACTGACCTGTTTGTGTGAGGAACAGATGCAAAACAAGAAAAAAAACATTTAACTCTTGAAAAAATGAAACTCTTGATTTTTTAGTGCATTTTGGCCATATAGCAGCCAGTATATATATGGCTGATATTTTGGCTGAAAATATCAGTAAAAATGTCAATGGCCAATACATATATGGTAACAAAAATGTTGTGCATGCCTATTTTAAAGATGTTTGATGAGAACAACTGTTTTGGGTGCCAATTTGTTGGAATTTATCAACTAAAAAGTGAAATATAGGATCTTTTTTTTTTTTTTTTCTCTACACAAATGTACCTTTCTTTTTGAGTGTTGGCCCAAAGGGGGCTCGACCCATCTAAGGTACAAGTAAGGGGGACTTTAGGGGAAATACACTGGGAACCACTGGTGTATCATACTCATGTCATATGGTTGCAAAATAATACCCAAAATATTGAATCTGGGGTGTGACTGCATTTTATGTGTGATTTGAAAAATGTGAGATCAAAAGTCATGTAAGGGCACAAATCAGCTGGGTCTCCTCTTGCTTTTTTTGTCCCCTTGAATACATCTGGGCCACTGGTCAGACTTAAAAGCATCCATGGCTCCAGTAGGCTGAGGTCTTTACAAAAGTGCTTTCTTTCTTTAGAGACACACACAATGGCAGAGACCCTTTTTTAGACTTTTGCTTTGCGGGTAAATTATGCACCTTAATGGATTCATCTCTGGTCCTCTCTGCTGAGGAAGATAGACTGGAAAGAAAACAAACGGAAATGTCGGGGAAAGTGGAGAATTACAGGGGGATGAAGGGGTATAAGAGTGGGAGTAACAGAGAGAGGGGAGAGGGGGAGATGGGAAATCTCAGAGGTAAAGATACAGCCCAAAGCTTCAGTGCACTAAATCCCTCTTTCTTGAAGAAATGAGTTTTTATCTCCGTCTTGCCCCTCGCCCTCTCCTCCCTCTGCAGAGCTTTATATCAAACACATAAATAAAAACACTAAACATATGAACATAAATTCAGATGCTATGACTCAATAGCCATAAAAGAAGTGCTATTGATGGAAAAGGAGCATCATGCTTTTCATCATGGATACTTTTTTGATGCCATGCTCTTTATGATGTACAGTCGCCGTTTTCTCACATTCGATAGTACAAAATGTCAAAATTGGGGGAAACAAAGGAACACGCATGGTTATATTTTGGACACAAAGCTGCTGCAAGTGAAGGGAGAGAGAGAGGGAGACAGAGAGAAAGAGAGAGAGACAGCAGCTAAAAGAGTCAATAAAGGTCCATTTCTTGTCATTTGAGAGCAAGATACTTAAATTCTTTTTTTGCGTGCTTAAAATAGGGATGTTCCTGGGGCTTAACACAATTGAAAATAGGGTTTAAATAACAAGTATTATATCATAAAAGCACACATTGCAAAATCAGGATCAAGCACTCTGTATCACAGGATCAGAGTGTCGGTGGGTAAATGAGAGAAAGTTGTTTTGGAGAGCAGAGTGTGGCTAAAGTTAATGTTAGCAGCACTATTATCGCAGTACTGCCTTCAGTTTAACCCTCAAGAGATTTTTACCTCCACCAAGGAGGTTATGTTTTTGGCCCCATTTGTTTGTTTGTCTGTTTGTCCATTGGTCCAACTTAAAAATGAATAGGTTTTGGTGGTGATCCAGATAAATGCCATCAGCGAACAATAGTTTTAGCTCAATAACTGTCTAACTAATAATGATATCAACATGATTCTGAGTGCTAGGTGTGGGTTTTATCATTGGACTATTGCTTATAGATGTAACAGCAATATGTAAGCTACCTTGGTGGAGGTTTGCACTCTCTGAGTGCTTTCTAATTTTTTTATTTATTTATATAATTGTTTTGTCTTTCTGGACTTTTTCTGTATTAAAACACACAAAACCTCAACCCTGTTCAGCACAATCAAGCTAAAGACATCTTTTTTTTCAGAAGCTGCATTTGAAAACCATTAACTTCAATTTAAAGAGGTATTATTTTCCCTTAAATCAGGTTCATATATTCATGTATGATGACTGCTAGAGTGTGTTCATGATCACTAAAATAAAAAAAAAAATAGTTTTCATAAACATATTATTCTTGATAGTGATGTTTTCTCCGTCTGTCTGAGATGCTTTCCCAAGTGGGCCAAGTCCTCTCTGATTGGTTTACAGGTCAGCTCTGTGGTAACTGGTCAGTTCAGATCTGCTCTGCACCATATCGTCAACAACTCTGCATTTATTCTAATGTCTTAACTCTGCATGGGCTTTAATGGACAATAGAACAATAGTAGGAGGTCACACTGGTAGGTCTATTAGAGGGGTGGGGTGAACAAGACGTTTTGTGGCAGCTGTCTCTAACAGGCGAGGAGACATGTTAAAGACACTTAAGGGCATAAAACATTTTTTAAAAAAAAATATATTATGTTGTGATTTTTATTTAACTTTTACAAAAACAACTGCACACAACCCAGAGATACTGCTGGGGAATGATTATTGTAAAATAAAATCAGATGTTATTGAAACTTAAAATGACATGTTGTAAAAACTAAAAGCCTTAAAAGCAGAGGTGGGATGGAGAAAGTAGATGTCTGTGCGCTTGTTTTAAACAGAGAAAAACTACAGAAAAGAAGAGAAGTGATGGAAGAATGAGTGGTCAAACTCTGTTCTGTTTATTAAATGAAACTGGCACTGAATCAGGACAGTAAGGACGGTGGGTGAGAGCAGATAGAGGCAGTTTGAGAGCAGTGTGTACAGATTAAGAGTGGTATTAATTCTGACCCATAATCTCTCTGCTTCTGTAATTGAGGTCGCACACCAGGGGACGCTGAGTTTGGAGAGCGACTGCCTCTTCTGCTTTGCTAAGCTCTAAGGAGGGAGCAAACAGACATGGAAATGAAGTGATGGGACACAATCCTCCACAGACCCTCTGACGGTGGAGTTTGTGTTGAGGGACAAAGTAATGGGGACAGACAGGGACATACTGAGGACAACCTCACTGTAGTCCTTCAGACGATAAAGCTGCAATAATCAAACTGAGGACAAAAATAGACTTGATAATTTTGAGTGTTTAATGTTTGACATTAACTTAACCATTCTATTGAAGCAGTCTCACATTTAACTCTTCTTTGTTTACTAGTTTGAATTATTTTCTTGAAATCTCAACTTTTATTTCTTAATCTTAAAATAACTTGGGCTTCCCGAGTGGGCAGCTGTTGGTGAAAAGAAATCAGCCAGCAGTGAACCAGCAGTCTCCGTCACGAAACAGGATTAATTCACCATAGTACACATGCTTGATTGATGGTGGGCTGGGATATTTGAGGAGTGCAAACTGATGTTTTGGATTGTTTCAGGGATATTCCTCAAACTTTGCCCACTCAGGTGAAAAACACTAAAGTGATTAGCCTTGAGATAATAGGTCAAGGTTCACGGGCCCCAAATTATCTACTATACACAACACATAACACAACATCTCAAAAACATCTTCAATAATTGTCTTCAAATGTTACACAAATTTCCTGACTCAAACCCCATTCACACTGGCAAAAAAAACTCAGAAATTTTCTGGAATTTACACGCCAGAGCTGTATGTGTGAATGCAAACAGGGTAGCCTTGTTTTTTGCTCTAACCTTACCCAGGAAATTTCCTCGCACCCCCCTAGAAAAGGGAAACTTGACAAGACGGATAAAAACAGCTGCTGTTGTGAGAAAAGTTTATTTGACTGTAAGGAGAGTAACACAAACTTTAATGTGCGTCTGGACATCAGAGGCCCAAATTCCATTATCATTACAGTTCCTGATATTAACTTCAGAGAGATTGACAAAATTAAATACGTGGGAGTTCCTGCAAACAGCACTCTGGTGTGGCCTTGACAAACAATCATGAATGATCTGCTGCTGTGGACCTGCTCGACTCCAAGTGCTTTGTCCTGCATGAACATCAATCAGAAAGGACACCACTGAACATAAATTCATACTTTTAGACCAGTTTAACCCAATTTAATGGCAGTTTAACTAGATGCTGCTACATTAATCAACATCAGTCCTCTCCAGTTTATGATTCATTATAGATATTAATGTTAATATTAGAATGATCTCTATCCAGGGTTGTTATTGATTATACCTCAAAAATAAATACCATTACCACCATATAAACATGTGAACTGATTATATAGTGGGTGTCAAAGGTCACTGCCAGCACTTATCCACAAAAAACTCCTTAGCTTTTTCCTTTGACTTACTCTTGTACTTTCATTGTGCAGAAATTGAAACAGTTCATTTGAAAGCAAATGGCTGCCTGGCGGTCGTTAAATTTTGGACAATGAGCAGAACGTCAAGTCCTGTTGTTGCAGGACTTTGACATGAGATATGACAGTTGCGTTTTCTGCCGCAGTACTGCTACAGTCAAATTCAAAATGAGTGAATATTCACATAAAACAATGAAGTTTATCAGTTTGGACATCAAGTATCTTGTCTTAGTTGTTTATTCAGTTGAATATTGGTTGAATAGGATTTGTGAATCATTGTGTTCTGTTTTTAATTATGTTTTACATCCCGACTTCATTGAAATTGGGATTTGTAAGATGGTTAAAGCTTAGTTATTTTTTCAATTATTGGTTAAAGATGATTTATGCTTTAATAAAACTGCAAAACAACATTTCTTTCAGCAGTGGTCTTTTGACCAAGAGTCAAAGAGTTTTGTTTTCAGTCCGTCTATAACACTGACCTGAACATTCAAACATAAATATAAGAAGACAGCTCCTTTTCAACTTTTCACTGCATGGACTGGATGGCCTGTGTGAGCTTTTTGTGAGAACGTCTGAGATCAAAAAGCCAAGAAGCAGCAAACATAAAAACACATTCACCTGCTGTGGGAAAATATTAAACTTCAGTAACCCCTGTCACTTCCTATAATAAAGATCTCATAGAAACCAAGAAATCATCTCTGGGTACTTAAACTGTCTTCTCCTTAAACAGCACAACCAAACTCAGCTTGTTTGTGGTCCCGAGCCATCGATTCCTCTCCTGCCTCTGCTCTCCAGCCTCCAAACTTCACTCCCCTATTCACTCTGTTCTTCTGCATCTGTCTGAGATCAATATTGTAATAACCAGAGAGGAGAAGGCCTCATCATAATCAATAAGAGCAACGTATGGCCAGGCAAAGGTAGACAGAGAGAAATCATTCTGCCTAACAGCAGAGCTGAATGTTTCTGACACCTCATTCATTACACTATTGAATAATCCATCGGCTCTGTCACAGCCACAGAATAAGCTCCTGTGTGAGCACATCTGCAGGCACTCGCAGTGGTAGGTAGACCTTCAGAGAGCTTCATATTCCCTTTGATTACACAGAAGATTCAGATGAGTTTAAGAACATATTAATGTCTCCACAGGAGTCTGGAGCGAGAGTCAAGTCTAAAGTGGATGTCTCTCAGGTTTCTTAAGCTGCATGTCAACATCGGCCTTAGAAAAGAAGTTTGTGGTGTTGTAAATAAAGAAATAAAGAACTTTTCTGTCTTGAAATTACTATGACATACGCAAATCATGACACTATTATTTTGGGTGTATTATAACAAAATTTCGTTTTGTGAGCTGTTAAACAGATCTGCCTCTACTGAAAGAGCCTCTAAAGGTAGGATTGAAATAGTACCCCTGCATGGTGGTTTATGCCTCTGTGAAGGATAGGCTGCTGCAGAGTGAAAGTTAAGGGGTGGAAGAAACTTTTTCCCCATTGAACTGGAACAATCAAACGTAAAGGAAGCTTACAGCCAGTTTTAGCTTAAGCTGACTGTTTTTTTATTATGATATATTCAGATTGTTGCAATGTATTTAATATAAAGGCTCATATTGCAACAAAGTTTAAAAAAGAAATTGATTTATTGTGCATCCATACAAGGTGAAAAAAACAGAGGTCCAAGATTTTTGGCCTTTTTTTGCCCGAATTAATCAAAAACTCGTACACATAGTCTAGTTGCACAAAATTATCATCAACATTTCCATGTTTATTTTAAAAGAATTTGAATATTCTTCAGTGCCATGAGTTTTAATTGATAAATTCTTATGTATTTGGTTGAATGTTATCAAAATAGAGAGAGAACTGTTTAAAATGAACAAAGACATTTGATAAAGTGCAACTACACCCACTTTTCAAGTATTGTCAATGTATTTATGCTTGTTAGAAAGTGTGCAAGAGTTTGACTTCATAACTGAAAACACCAAATACCAATTATTGGACGTGTAGGACTTCTACCTTTCATAAATGCTCATAACAAAAAAAAACTGTGTGGGGTGGCATGGTGGTGCAGCAGGTAGTGCGGATGCCTCACACCATGTGTCGATCAGGGTCTTTCTGTGTGGAGCTTGCATGTGTGTGTTGGAACCCCTCTTGCCCAACGTCAGCGAGGATCAGCTCCAGCCCCCTGCAACCCAAAAGGTATAAGTGGTATAGATGATGGAGATGTGGAAAAACAGTGTGGATAAAATGATTGTCTTGCCCTCTATGATATAAATCCGTTTTCATATATCTTACCTTCCCCAGCTCTATTACTGATGATGGAATGACAGAAAAGTCTGTTATGATCTCAGGTTGAGATTAAATTATTCCTCACTTATGTCAAAATTATGATAGCAGGCAGACACCTCAAGTGATACCACTTCACCCTGAACACAGCCTCAGAGGTGGGAGGAAAACTGTCAGACATAAGATGCAAAGTCGTCAGCTTAGATCCACATGTGTCTGACAGTCTAAATGAAACACTTCTTAAGAAGCGCTCTGGCAGGGCCTGAAGGGTCTGTCAGCTGACTTTAGTGTGCTCTAGACTCCAGGCTAATAAGGATGTGCTGTTGGGAGTTTATGTGCATGATAGCTGAGCAGAAAAGAAGGCTTTGATAGATACGGGGCCTGTGCAAAGGGGAATCATAGCAGGAATCATAAACCTGAACAGAAGGACAACAAGGTTCAAATGTTGCAGAGGTGGAAGACATTTCAAGAAAGTCAAAACTCACAAGTATCTTCTCAGACTAGATGCGGGACATTGAAAGGTCAGGGGAGCAAAGGTTCAAGACTTTGTGCCAGGAGTGCTGCAAGACATTTTGAGCCCCATGAAAATATATCAGATTGGGCCCTATCACAAACCAACAGTTCAATGTTCGAGTCATGGACAAGACGTGAGTGTAATTCACTGTAAATACAGAAAAGAGTGTGTGTGCTTTGAGTGACACTGAGGTCCTGATCTACTAAGATCCCAAGTAATGAGTATTAAATTGCACGCGCAAACTAAAAAATTCCACGTGCTATTAGTGGGCGTGTTGCGGGTGATCCACTATGACTGCATGCCCAATTTATAATGGGTGCAAAAGTGGTGTGGACCACCCTCTTTAAATAAGTATTTTGCGTGTGCTACCAGCTGTCACCATGGAGAGTTTGGGAGAGCAGAGTGGCCATAAACGAAAAATGAAGTTTGAATCCATGGAGTTGGAGGCAAATAAACACACTGGTGAAGTCCAGCAGAGACATCTCAGCGTTGCCAGAAGAAACGTGATTTGGGAGGCCATCTGTGAAAAGCACACAGCTCTAAACTGGCATTGCTGGATAGACAATATGTCTCTACTATTTTTATTTCTGACCAGAGGCTGCGGTAACTTTTTTTGTTGTCTGGCAATTAAACATAATCTAAATGAAAGCATTCACATAGTTACACAGCTTCATCACCAATAACCTCTCATGTGAAGAGCAGTCTTACAGTTACGCACATACGGACTGATCGTTTGCTGTCAGTGTGTGGAGGGTGTGATGCAGTCAGCTCTGAGTGACAAACAGAGTGATTCTGGTTATGAAGGGGATCTTTTTTACATAGGTTGACCTCAGCCACGAAGTATTAAGAGCGCAAAACAGAGAGGGTTAACTTTACATTATCTATACTGCTTACCCCTTTCGGTGTCACAGGGCTGGAGCCAATCCCAGCTCAGGTTGGGCGAGAGGCGGGGTATACCCTGGACAGGTTACCAGCCAATCCCAGGGCCACATAGAGAGACAGACAACCATTAACACACTCACCCACACCTAAGGGCAATTTAGGGTCACCAATTAACCTAACAAGCATGTTGACACAGGGTTTGAACCAGCAACATTCTTTCACAGGCACACGCTCCAGCCACTATGCCACCACTTTGAGCACTATTATTTAATTAATAATTAATTTAAAAAGAGGAGGGCCATCTGCAACAGCTCAGAGGCTCAAGATGGCTCTGGATAAAGAGAGCAGATCTGTGGGAGTGTGAGGCTTGATCAACCTCAGCTGGGTTGCCTGAGAAATGGTGTCCAATGTCGAGAGACCCCAAACAAAAACACTTACTGATGATGTGCCCGGCTTTTCATCAGAATGTATCACAACAAGAAACATATTTTTAGACAATGCAAGATGATTTGCAGAATTTGTGCCTGATTTAGTTTTTACATATTTAAAATTCATGCAAAGATGCTGAAACATCAATGAGTAATCGTGCCAAATAATCATTATATTAGTATCAAGCAAAACAACTGATTTTAATTTTTCCCCAATTGAGCAGCCCTACCGATGGGTACTGAGATCACTGTGTTACCTTATTGCCTGTACAAGCTGAAAACATGCCTCTGCAACCATGCTAAAGCACACTGAAACAACCTAACACAAAATTAAAAGCCTTAAACTGTACAGTGCAGAGAAAAGGTGTTATCGATTTCTGTCTGGTAACATCAGATCATCTTGTACTTCAACCTGTTAATGTGTTATCACCAGAGAAAGAAGCATGTCCCCCTTTATCCTACATCTCCAGACCATGAAATGCAGCAGAGACTGATTTAAAACATCAGGAGTTGCTGTAGAAACCCCTGTCCCGCCTGCTGGGTGTTGTTTTTCAGCTGATTTCACACTTAGAGAAATTCATTAAGATGTTGTGATTCATTTTGATTGAGGGCTTCAAACATTATACTGTGACCACTTTGGGAAATAAAACCAAACTGATGTGAAAACAGCAGCAATACCAAAAAACCAGGCACAGATTAATCCTTTAATTGGGAATCCAGTGTGGCTTCAACATGCAATTTTAGAAAGTCAACTCATAAAATATACAATGTTTGTCTAATGAAGTCACTGTCATGTTTGTACTGTCACATTAGTGCTTTTTGATGATAAAATTTGGTCACCACTGAAGATCTGTGCACACATTTTTATCTTTTTAATGTTGAGAGTAAAACAATGAAGTTTATTTATGTATTTCAATTTATGTCAGTTTTTAACAAAGACGTGTGGTAACCTGATATTAGCAGATCTTGTGGATTATTTCAAAAGCAGATACTCGTGAAGTTTGAAAAATGAGTCAGTGCAGATGGAAATGGGTGAGAAGGTTGCTAAGCCGGGTTCACCTCTGTTGCCCAGCTGAACTTCGTCTTTGGCAGGCTTATCATGTTTGACCCCGGGGGAGACCGACAGCAGAGAGGAGGAGGATGGTCTTTGTCGTTTCACACTCACTGACTGGCAGCTCGGGGACCATGTGGCACAGTGGGGGGATGATGACACAGTGTCTCCAGCTGTTTTTAGGACTCTTGGTTCCTACTTAAGGGCAGGCCAGGCAGGTGAATGAACAGCATACTAGGCCGCCCCTAAGGGGGGATAAAGAGGAAAGCTTTCTGGGGCCCAGAGTCATGGAGGGTCCCATGAAGGTTGGTAAGGACATGGCACATCCTAAATAAAGGATCATTATCTATGCAACCATTCACTCTCACACTCATACCTAAGGGTAATTTAGAGTCACCAGTCAACCTAATGAGCATGTTTTTGGTCTGTGGGAGTAAGCCAGAATGCCCGCAGAAAATCCACACATGTACAGGAAGAACATGCAAACTCCACACAGAAAGGCCCTGACCCGAAAATCGAACCGGTGACCATTTTGCTGTGAGGCTCGTGCACTATCTGCTGTACCACCGTGCTGCCAAATTTAGTATTTAAAACCTAAATAATCACAATTTCTGATTAGAGCAGAATAAACAATTATATTTGCTGTGTTTTTAAGTGTAACCCCCCTCATGAAATGGTACAATCTTTATTTTAGCGGTTAATTTTTCTGTTTAACACTACTGAATTTGACAGTTAGCACAATAATGTTATTAGTGTTCAGCCATGTTAGGATCTGCAACAAGTTTTTTGTCAGATCCAAAAGCTTCCCAGAGGGTGAATGCCTCCCGCACTAATGCTATTTATCCAGCAACGTGTTGATAATCTCTTTTGCATAGATTTGAGACTTTGTGAGTGAAGGAGCCTCCAGCCACATTTAAACCAGGTCAGCTACTCCAAGGACTACAGCCTAGACATAGGGTATGTAGGCCATTTACTACACATTGATATTATTAAACCACATCTGAGGAAGACCCATTTACTGGTCCTTTTAGGGGCCCAGACATGTCGATAGGCAGGCAGAAACCTCAAACCATGACTGTTTGCTTAAGAATGGTTCCTAACATATTTATATACTTGCAAACTGTTGAAGATATTATTTATAGATTTATCTCAATGTTAATTTTGTTGACTAATTATTTTAGTCATAGTTTCGTCAACAACCTTTCTTCCCCTGACGAAAACTAGACACTAATTAATAAAAACAAGTGCACATGGACAAAAACTAAAACTAAATTAACTGACATTTTCGTCAACGGATAAAAACTAGACAAAAATGTTTGACGGAGACTTAATCCAATCAGACCTAATTTTGTCATGTAGAAAGTAGGGATAAGTTAGGAATACATCCAATCACAGCTACTTTGGTTGTGTGGAAAGGTTGGATGAGTTAAGAGGGACATCCAATCACAACTGCCTTAGCTTTGTGGTGGTGGGATAAGTTGGGGAACGATCAAATCAGAGCTACTCTCTTTATGAATTGGTATATTCGTGTAGAGCAGGTTCACTGTTTGTTGTCAGTTCTGGTATTGTAACTGAGATGCTCTGCCAGGTAGCCTAAATAAAGGTGACTGCATTTCACACAAAAGTTAAATTTGTGTCTTTATATTTTAAAACTTTACTAGCATTCAATAAAGGGTTATCAGATGTTTCATTTTATACAAGTGTAAAACATGATTTCAGAAATTCAAGGAAACATTAAAAATGCCTTACACTTTACACTTCATAGTTTAGTCGACTAAATTTACAGTAGATTTCATCGACTAAAATGTTGTGAAATTTCATCAACTAAGACTAGACTAAAATTACAACAATTTAGATGACTAAATAATGACTAAAACTAAAAGGTATTTTAGGCAAAAGACTAAAACTAAAACTGAATTAAAAAGTGCT
This sequence comes from Cetoscarus ocellatus, assembly GCA_037902135.1. NCBI lineage: Eukaryota > Metazoa > Chordata > Actinopteri > Labriformes > Labridae > Cetoscarus > Cetoscarus ocellatus. The sequence goes on along the minus strand of JBAMNC010000170.1, from coordinate 241,517 downwards.
GTCAAAATTAACACTGATTTATCCTTGTCTTCCTGCTGCAGGCTGAAGAGGACAGAGTTCAGAAGGTGATGTGCAGTGCTGTGCAGGGTCACTCTTACAATGAGCTCACTCACAGTTTGCAGAGTTATCATTTATAGCTCATTGTATTAAACTATGAACTGACCGTCCAAAAAAAGAAAGTTTTTGTCTGGCTGTACTGCGGGACTCCTTTTTGAGTTTTACCCAAACTGATGGCTTGAAATCAAGAAAAAAAAAGAGAAATAAGAAAAAATGAATGCTAATATGACAAGAGTCTACTACAGTGAAGAGCTGTGTGCTTCAGTGAAAGATTATTTATTCACGTCAAAACATAAATAGCTGACATACAGGCACAAAAATCCTGCACGCGGACAGAGGCAGGTGGAGTACAGACGGAGAAATATAATTAATCATCACCACTATTTTGATGTTTTTCACATTGTTTAAACATTGCGTGCAATCACATTTGTGATTCAAAACTTATTTGCTGTTGTGAAGAAAGTTTAGAAGAGACGACGGGGTGAGTTGGCTTTGAATTTGATCTATTCTGGCTCTGATTCCAGTTCTTGGAATGACAATTACTCTGTTTGTGTGATCGTGGGAGGCAGTAATTATAATTAAAAGCCAATTATTCAGCCAGGGTTAAGTCAGATAGTTGGATTTATGTATGCTGGTCTCGTCTTGGCCTCTTGGAGGTTGCCTGTGGGCAGGATTTAACATCCACTGCCTGGAAAGCCCAGCTATACAGTACTGTACAGAGACTTATTTGAACATTTTAAAGGGGTGCTTTTGAGCCATTTCGCCATACTAATGTGTGGAACGTGTTTTTCACCACCTTTGATGTGTACAAAGCTTCCTGTTCATTGGACATGTTCAGGCCTTGAAATTTACAGTCCTCAGAAACCTTTAAAATGATTGTACTGGATGGACCAGGTAATATACAGTAGGGCATTCATGCATTCTGGTACCTGAGGCCTAATGAAGAACTTTTAACCTCAACGTTGTTTCATTCAGTTTGTCTTTAACACGACCAGCAGAGAGATTTTGCACGTCACATCAAAAATTCCTCCATACTGACACGCATTGATTTAAAAAGCTTAAAAAAAAACAAGTCCAAAATCAGGATGCAACACGTATGACTTCTTAGACAGCATGGCAATGAGCACATGAGAGAATTTGGGGAGCGGGCTGTTTTAAAGGTCACATTTTGGATGCGTGTCAATACCTGGTTGATTTAAACTTTTTCCTCCTCTTCCTCTTCTTTACATCTCTGTCAATTAATCTTACCAGAAAGAAGTAATTTATTTTTTTCCTGCATCTTTTCAAGTGTGACTTAAGAGCTCCTGACAGAGCAAGTGACAGGATGACAGTCTAGGGAAAAGAGTGGAAAAGCAGTGAGAGATTCTTCTAGACAGCTTCATATGACTTGTTATTCCTCTAATGCATAATGATTCTGAAGCTGTTTACTCTCTGCTCTTTAATTGGCACAGCGGCTCATGTAGATGTGCAGTGATTTACAATAGGGATCAAGAATGCAAATAGGGTAAAATGGGGACATGTTTCTAAAGCCACAGCTCCCCTGACTCCTCGTCACAGCTTGCAATGCTGAAAATTCATTACAGCAAAAGCAAAGCATGCAATTTTTGAGAGTAAGAAACATAGACAGACTTAAACGGCAGTAATGCATGACCGTCTCTATAGATGTGGAAAAATGAAAGATTTTGAAGCAGGAGTCAATCAAAAACTCTCTCAGGTTCCAGGAGACACCCTGCTGGCCCGACTCTTTTCCCCTGCAAACAGCGAGGAAAACCTCAATCTGCCACAGAGACGAAATAAGTCTGAGGAAAGGGGAAATTACAGAGAGCAGCTGTGACTTGGCCCAACAAAATTGTGAAGAGGACGTACAAATAATACAGGAGCAGCCACGCCGGCGAGTGCAGACATATGGCAACATCTTAAGGCAAGCAAAAATGAGAGGAGGAAGTATGAGAGTGAGTACGCCAAAGAAAGATGATGCAATAAAACTCTGACACTACACAGAGGGATGGAAGGAAGGAGAAGAAGAAGACTGAGGGTGAAATAAACTGGAAATGAGTAGAAAAAATGTTTTAAAAAAGCTGCAGCTGTTCATATCCATGCACTTACAGACGACAGAGACATGGAGCAGTGGAGGAAGAGAGGTGGAGGAAGAGGAGTGGGTCGGGTTGGTGGGTGGGTGGCCATCAGTGCACGAGCCTGAAGCGATGAAACATTACGGCAAGATAATGAAGATGGTTCTGCTCGGTCACACTCCACATTAGCCCAGAGTCAGGCCGACCCCAAAGTGTCAACAAGTTAATAGACTGGGTATCAGTGACTCTTTCACACCGCTGCTCTCCAGCACAAACACACATTATTTACCGGAGTTCTGTGGATAAAATTACAAAGATACCTCTGCATGAGAAACAGCAACATGGCTGCAGCCTGAGGTGGAGCATCACGTGAGCATTAATGAGTGTAGAGCTGTTAATCAGAGTGTGACCGCCAGCATGATCACACTGTGTTGTTTTAGGAGTGCAGGCCAAAGACAAAGGTGGAGACGTGTCAGCTGTGGAGCCGTTAACAGAGGAGCATCCAGGGATCAGCCTGGGCCACAATGGAAGTCTGATGGGCAAACTCAGGCAGTGGCGGTTCTAGGGGAGGGGCCACAGGGGCATTGGCCCCATCTGAAATCTAATTGGCCCCCTGGAGTGCCCCTGTCCTGTCACTTATCGGTCGTTTTGCTAGAGAATGACATTCAGATTATAAGTGAATGCATTTGAATGAACACAAAATGTTAGATTAAAAAGCGCATGTTTTTGAATACGAAATTGTAAAACATTAGCTGTGTCCAAAACCGTTCACTCACTCACTCACTCACTATTCCCTATGTAGTGTAAATGAAATAGTGAACTACAAAGGGAATGACCAAATGAGATTTCAGACGCAACACTGAAATTTTCTAAACATCATTGCGTCAGTCGGTGAGCTGAATATTCCTGTGACACAAGTGGATGCGCCAAGCATCACGTAAACAAACTGGGCACTCAGAAGGATAAGAAGCAAATTTTGCAGCTGTTTACGACTGTTAAAAGACATAAAAAAGCTCCGCTTAAAGATACTTTAAGGTTTCTCACATTTATAAATAAAGGCAGTGCCAATTTGTGCCTTAGCAGCCTTCTTTCTCTTCTTCTTCTTCTTCTTCTCCTCTGGAAAAACGCGACTGCATTGCAGCATGGTGTACAAGAGTACAATATAGGGTACATCATATGTACACTCAAATTTGCTGCACATTGTGGGCATTTAATGGTGCACTACATAGTGAAGTTAACCGCTGAGAATCCGAACAACACTACAAAATGGCGAACACACTAAAGTGCATTATATCCGTGATAGGGAACGGTTTCGAACACAGCCATGGTTTTGAATACTGTTTTATTTCCTTTGAAGTTGCTCCTCAAATGTGAAACTGAGAATGAGTTTTACTATCTACACTTTTTTAATTAAAATGTTTGAAAAAGGATAGACTGGGTGTGCTTTATCATAAATGTGACTGCATGCATGTTGGACAAATACTTGGCCCCTCTGTTAGAAATGTGGCCCCTAACTTAGAAAAGTCCTAGATCCGCCACTGAACTCAGGGGTAATGTCCAAACCAGGGGATGGAAAGTGATAACAGTAAATACTGCTGGAGTTATTCATGGTATTTTTCTAATATGTTTATTTCAATTCAGTTATTTTTTTTTAGTTATCTTGATTAAACGTGTTAAAGAACTCAGTTAAGTATTACTTATTTTATTGTTTAGATTACTAGAGAACATACTTAGGCTCTTATTTTGATAGGATTGGTACTTTTGGCACTGGGAAATATGGATATAGATGGGCAGGTAGGATATGATGGGCAGATTGTTGTAATCTTCAATAAATATCAAAGAAATTGCATCTTTTGGCTTGGACATTGACAATTTCTATTCTGTGTAAGATCTGATCTCTCTGTGCCACAGTGGCTGTTTTAAGTTTTGCAGTTGTTTGTTAATTGTCGAGCACAAATGGCTGCAACAAATACAATAAAGTTTATAAATGTTACTGGGATCATGCTTTATGCAAGTAACTCTGATAAGAAACTGAATTTTTCATGCATACAATATTGTGTGTTCTTAATGCTGGAAAAAAATAGAGAAATCCTCTTGGTAAAAAAAAAGATACATGGCCCAGTATTGCAATATTTTGTGATATATTAATGGCATACTTATATAGTGTTGGCACAGTGTTGCCGCAAGTACTGCATGTCTCTCACAGCAAGACGGTTAATGATTCAAACCCCAAACTCTACATTTCCTTCCATTCTCATACTCTTCTACACATAAACAGATGCACCTCTCCTCTCTTAAAGCCCCTGGGAACAAGATTTTAATAGAATATCAAAGTTCAATGTGTCATTAAAGGGATAGTTCAGTTTTTTGAAGTGGGGTTGTATGAGCTCCATATGGCCACTAAGTACATGAGATGCAGTAGAAAGTTCTCTCCTCTCCCTCAGTAAGGAAAAATAAAGTTTATCTGGAACTAACCGACTCACGCATGTATTCCTCCACTCAGCGCTGCTGCGATGCCAGATAAACTTTATTTTTCTGAAAAGTTAATGCACTCAAAAAATGTCTAGGTAGCGTACTCTTAAACTGTGGTATTGTTTTTTGATGGGAGTTCTTGTAGGCAGAGAAAATACCCCTTAAATTTGGTACAATACTTCCCTGTTTGTGGCTGGTTCTGCATCACAAACTTACAAATTGTGTCTTACTGAGGGAGAGGAGAGAACTTTATGCTCCATCTGATGTACTTAGTGGCCATATGGAGCTCATACAACCCCACTTCAAAAAAACTGAACTATCCCTTTAAGCATTCTTGAAAATTTGAGATAGAAAACCCATCTCTAAATATTACAAAATCTTGTTCTAAAACAGCTTATTTTACAGTTCAGATAATTTCTCAGGGGCTGCACAGTACCGCCGCAGGTTAGAGCTCATGCCTCACAGCAAGAAGATTGCTGGTTCGAGTTCCTGTGTCCACCAGGTACTTTCTCTGTGAAGTTTGCATGTTCTTCCTGTGCATACATGGATTCCCTCTGGGCACTCCTGCTTCCTCCCACAGACCAAACACATGCTTAGTACAATAATTGGTGACTCTGACTTGCCCTTAGGCATGAGTGTGAATGGCTGTCTGTCTCTGTATGTGGCCCTGTGTTGGGCTGGTGACTGGTACCTGTCTCTCGCCCAGTATCTGTTATTACTGAAAAGTCAAGCCAAATTTATCACCACTTCTGTCTGTTCTCTGTCACGATCACATCTTTGACGTCTTTGTTGTTGTTTCTTCCAACTGCCTCTGATAAGAGCATGACCTCCTTGATTTGTGAGACATGTAGAAAAAAGTGTAGGGCACTGATAAGACAATTGATGAGCAAAATTGTACTGATTCTTTGAGCTAGTTGTTACAGATTCTCAACTGGAATTGCATTTCAATTCATATCCCTTGTCATGTCATGAGGAGGGGATGTTTGGTGCGTTCTACTCTGAAACCATTATTTACATATTCAGATGTGCATATTTCAATATGAAGACATGTGAAATTCGTTGTTTGATTAAACAGAAAAGAACAATATAATTGTAATAATTTCATGCAAAACTCTAATCTTATGACTGTTTATCCTCTACTTCTGTGTGAAGCTTCATCTAATTTAGTTATTCTGCTGCAAAACAGTCAGCCCAGCACAGGAACACTCACTTACTTCTCATTGGCATTATAAGGTTGCCTAGTTCTGTATTAATGGAGTAACCTTTTGAAATATTTGTGAGGTCTCTGAGTAATATGACCTTTGAAACTCTACAAATAAATCATGCTGCTGGACTTGTGGGTTTTCTTCTTCTTCCTCAACAAAAACAGCTTGGATAATAAACCAACACAGTCTACAGGGATGCTGCTTTCTCTCTTTCTTCATACACAGTCTAGGTGCAGTGTGATGGTGCTTTCAGGCTGACTGTGAGCATTTTAACCCATTTGTGTTTCACGTTGGATTATTATCATGCCGCAATGTGAATACTTTGTTTGGCTGATTTGCATAAATATAGAAAGGCTGAGGCTGATGGGAAATACCTGAGCAGGATCTTGGTCTCTGGGATTTTCTTTATTTTAGACTTGACTTTAATTAACACCACTGGATACTAGTTTTTAATCAGGTATTTTGAAACAAGTTTCATACACAAAAGGCCAAAGCCACAACCAGAGTCCACTGCCTAGGGCTGAAAAATATTTGAAAACATTTTTATTCCACAATAATTTGTCTCATTGGGACAAGTCTGCCTTTAATGTACACAAATTCAAACTTCACTGTACTTTTGTAATTTGGATTTCTTGCTAATTTTTTTGAGTTTTTTTCATCTGAACATGCACAGAAAAGAGCACAGAGAACAGGGGTCCCCACATATTTCTTGATATTCTTTACAAAAACATTTATGGCTCTCAATTGCATTACTTTTGGCATATGCTATCCATCATTTCTATAATGATATAATATAATTCTAAATTATATTCCATCAATTCTATAATGATATAATATCATTATAAATTATATTTAGTCATATGCAACCAGCTTGATGATTTGAACTTTCTATTAAATCAAAATTTTTGTAGGACATCCCAGAAGTTAGCATTGCACTGGTTCCCCTGACCAAAGGCCAAAAGGATATTCAATGTTTTCTTGGATAATTTCTGATAAAAAAGACCTGTGCCAAATGAAAATCCATGAAACACACACATCTTTTTTACCTCTATTTAAAAGTTTACTTAACCTTTATGAATGATTCTACTTTCATATTTTTCTTAAGCTTCAATGACACTGGCAGGACTAAAAGACTATTACCAGCCTATTATGGAATTACAACATGGCAGATAGACTTAAAAGCAACTATCAAACTTACAAAATATAAGGCCATTTTAAAGCCTCTTGGTTGAGAATTTCCTCAAAATTAAATGACTTGATCAAGTTTGTACCCATGACCGGATGGTAAATGCATTACTGTTTATCGTAAAAAGAGATCAGAAATAATTGCATTAGGGTCTCTGGCCATTTTTGTTGTCCTTGTTATCAGTTCACTAGCAACAATCATTTAAAAAAAAAGCCAATAATGCATCAAATTCTCATGCAGGGCAGTATTTGATGCATTTTATTTGCAAGATGAAACATCCAAATCTTGTTTGCATGTGTTCATCACAGACCTTATTTCAGTTTTTTATCCAAAAGGCTATTGTCAAATCCCATTTTCTTTTGGCCTTGAAAACCAGAGCTGCTAAAGGGCTAACTTACCTCTTACCTGCACCACTCTATAGTGCAACAATGGGCAAGAGGGCAAGAAGATGGCATGATTGCTACTTCAACATATACTAAACCATGTCCACCAAACTCTGCATGTAAAAACAACTCAAGCTAAATTAATGATCAACTATTTGTGTTCATAGTCCCCTCAGGTAGAGCTCTGTAAATGGTCATTTTTTTGCATTGTGACCAAGCTAAACATTTGCCACAAATTATCAATCCATTATCTCTACCACTTATCCCTTTCAGGGTCACAGGGGGCTTGAGTCTATCCCAGCTGACCTTGGGCTAGAGGAGGGGTACATCCTGGACTGGTTGCCAGCTGATCACAGGGTCACATAAAGAGACAAACAACTACTCACGTTTACACTCGTACCTACAGGCAAGTTAGAGTCACCACTTATCCTGACAAGCATGGTTTTAGTTTGTGAGAGAAGTGCCTGGAGAGAACCCATGCATGCACATGGAGAATAATCAGACTCCACACAGAAAGGCCCTGACTGACACAGGGATTTAACCAGTGACGTCCTGGCTCTGAGCCATGCACACTACCTGTGGCGCCCCTGTGCCACCCTGCTACAAATCAGCCAAGATTCATAGCTGGACTGAGCATGTACAGTGAACACTTAATGTAGCACATTGGGATGACAAAAAGATGAAAACAGGCTGGTTTCAGATCCATCCTTTCGAAGGCATAAAGGACATCCTTCTCAGTGTTTTGTATGACAGATAAAACACAAAAACACATGATTACATTTGATTTGTGTATCCTGAATAGATCCTTCAGTTGGCACAGTGTGACGCGTAATACCTCAGTGACATTTGCCAGCAGCAAAATACTGTAATATGTTGTGCCAAGATATATTGTATTGATATATTAAAATTCTGCTTCAGTGTATTTTGAGAGATCCAAAGCCACATAAATGTCCCAGTTTGTTTTGATTCTACAGCAGTAAACATTCAGAGGAAGCAGCCACAAACAAACCAAGCATCTCCAAGCTTTTATTGGAGCTAAATTAAATTGAGGGGGAGCTCTTTAAGACAATTTGCAACCCTCTATCTGGAGTAATTAAGTAAAGATGGGATTGACAGCAGCAGAGAGCAGATGCAGAGATGTGACAGGCAGCCAGACGCTCTCCAGAGAGCTGCACCCGGTGCCTCCTAATGCTCCGACTGGTAGATAACTTTACACATCAGCTATGATTATGTTACTTATTAATTCAATCAGTCAGCTCCGGCTGGCTGCTCTTTTATTAGTGCTCTCTTTTACTAATTCACCCTACAAAGGCAGCTGTGAGTGATGCAAGAAAAGGGAAAGAAAAAAGATGGGGAGACAGACAGAGAGGGGAGAGTGAGCAGAACTTTGGCAAACTCTGCAGTAATTGCTTTGACTTGTTTAAAAAAACGGCTTTTGAGGATGAAAAATTGATCCATGGATCTATGGAGAGCTGAATAGAGGATCTGAGCTGTCCCTTAGATTACCTTTGACCAGAGAAAAGGCTTAAAGACTTACATAAAGATATAACATTTTGTCTAAGGTTTGAACATTTTGAGGTGTGAAGAAGTGACACAATAATAGAGCGTAACAGAGGCCTCAGCAGGTTTCTAAAACTCAGCTTCACCGTGTCATAAAAAGACAGAGCACAACTTCTGAACTCCATTTAACACCTGTCTGAAATACCTTTTTTGTTTTACTCATTTTTTTGCCTCATATTTTTGACTGAAACAGCTTAAGTTGTTTTGAAGTTCACTCTAAAAGCCACCCTGAAGCTTAAAAGAATAGTTTTTATTTTTGAAGAGGGGTTTCATTAAGTCAGTGGTTCTCCATTACCTTCTCTCGCAGCCCCCTTTTGGGGTGTTAATGTTATTGAGGCCCCCCTTCCACTGTCCATTTCCAAGGATTTTACTAAAAAGGCAAAATCTATTTAAGATTTTTCAGTACAACCAAATATGTGAGTATCTTTTTCATTGAGTGCTAATGTGGAAACAAGAAAGTAAATATTATCAATTATCCAAAAAAAAAAAAAAAATTCCAATTAAAAGAAATATTCACCCATTGATTATGATACATATCATAACCCCCATCCTATCTTAAAAAATAATAACCCCCTCTGGCCCCATAAGCATGAGGCCATGCTGTCTTTGGGGATATTTGAGAAATACTGCATTAAGTACATACTAGGGCTGAATTATATATTGTTGAGTGCAGGATGTGCTATAGTGGTCACATAACCTGAAGCGTGTGTTGTTTAATGGAAACCAAAGCTGACTAATATTGAGTAAGAGTCTGTTTGGCATCTGCATCGGTGGCCAGAAAACTCAGCACTGCATATACAGAGCTCATATTTTCACATTTCCCTGACCTTGGGTTCATTTTTTCAGTTTTGTTGCCTGTTCAACCGTGTTTACATGTTGTTACGTCCTCTTTGTTCTCTGATCGTAAAGTATCCTCTCCACTGTTGCAACACTGACATTTCCATGAAAATGAATGTCATGTTATTTGTGTATTTCCTCCGACCTGAGGTTGGACCTGTCCAGGGGCCTCATTTATAAAGCTTGCTTATGCTCAAAACGGGGCTTGAAAGTGGCGTAAGTCACTTCCCACGCAAAGGTTGTGATTTATAAAAATAAACTTGGCGAGAGAATGTGCGCACCGGTACGTCAAATTTGATGCTGGCACACGAACATTTTGGAGATGTGGGAAACTGGCGGCACGGATGGGTAGGGGGTGAAGTAAAGTCAGATTCATTTCATACATGTAATGTCATCACATATCAGATTATAGACCCGCGTCATCATAAAAACCCGAGTCTGCAGTGATATAGACGTGTTCACTTACTACTGTATGCAATGTTCATATATTATAATTTATCTCCATATGATATAGAGTGGTGGATAACACTGATTGGTTCGTATTAGCTGTGACAAGGTGCGTAACAAACAGTGTGATTGCTGAGTAAGGATATAAATAGTGCAGTGACACTCGTGCATAATGCTGCACAGTGGATGTTTTGGCACTGCTGGAAGATCACACCGACTGTGGATCAGGATGGAGAGAGTGTTTCGGGACCACGAAGATTTCCTGGCCCATGTTAAACAAAAACACCCGCCGGAACCGCGCCATCCCCGTGCATATAGGTGCCGACAAACTCTGGGGTTTCTGGCAACCGGTTCCTTCCAGCGGGAATAAGCCGACAGGTATATGTTTGATATGATTAACAATATATAATGTTACACTTTCTGTCTAAAGCCCCTTTTGGGTATGACATAATACAGTCAAACTCTGTTCTTAGGGCTGGGATATGGCAGCCATCCCTCAGCACAATACTGCCAGCCGTTTTGGATGGCATTATAAACATGACCAGACGATAGATACATCAGGGCTCCTTACACTGTGGGTGAACAGGCACATTAAAGGGCAATTTGCGGCAATGTCCGATTTCCCAAATGTAATTGGCGCAAATGACAGTCTGCACTGACGTTGCTATAAGAGCTCCGAGTGAAAATGAAAAAATGTGCCTATAATCAGTGTAGAAAATATTTGTTCCTCAAAGATGGTTTTGACAAATTTAGTGGTTTAGACAAATTCATCCTGACACACAGCTTCTTCTTCTTCTTCTTCGCTTTCGGCAGACTATACACATCCAAGGCGTATCGCTGCCCCCTCTGATGCACAGCCGTGTCGGGAAAAGACTGCAGGCTGGCAATGCAAAAACATTCATGAGGTACTTTGCATTGACCATTCATGTTAACATGTGGGTGTGTAGAGGGCGGGATGTGAGGTAAATCCACCTGCGCAACTTTCCAAGTGGACTGTGATTTATAAAGGGAAAAGTGCTTGCAAGTGTGCGCACGCACGGTTTTATAAATCTGAATTTTTTGGGCGCAGGCCATTTTCAGCTTTCGGGCGCACGTTCACTTTTAGTGTGGACCCTATGCAATGTTTTATAAATGAGGCCCCAGGTGATGTGATGTGCAGGAGATGCGGAAGAAAACCAAAAAGATGTGCAGCTAAAAAGTGAGTCCCACTAGAATGAGAGATGTGTTCATCAGAGGACAACATGCAAGAAATAATCTTTACACCTGAATTATCATAATTCATAATAACAGATTTTATCATAGGATAAACACCTTTATTCTTTCTTGAAGAAAGTTTTTTTTAATTTTCTTTTTCTTGTGTAGATTTTATATTCAGTTTGCTTCAAAAAATAACTGAGAGCTGTTCTCATCTCACAGTTTTGTCAACAAATAATTCAAAAAAATAATTCTGTTTTAGAAAATGTTTGGATTTTTGTGTCATTCAAAAGTGTTTCCCTGTAGCTTTTCTAAAAACCAGTCTATGAATATTTCAGTTGAACCTCGAGACACATTAAATTTTTTTGAGTCAACACAAAAAAATATCTCTTGTCCATTGTGATGTTTTCCATCTCTCCTCAAGTTTACTTTGCGTGCGTGATGTGTTGCAGCAAAAACCCAGTAACTATTCAAGAAGACTTTGTGTTTTAACTAAAATGTAGCATAATTATACTTTATGATAATTAAACCTCACACAAAATGCACTGGAACTTAAATACTGCATTTATTTATTACATTACTATTCATTTCACATACTAGTGGTCTCAGGTTGGAAGCTAACCCATTACATTTAGTCAAGTTAGGCTACTGTAACTGAGTACCATTTTGTGTACTTGTTTGAGTAGTTCATTCAAACCTTTTACTTTTACTTTAGTATGCTTTTTGGGATCATTTTTACTTAGTAATGTTTATCATAGCATCTAAGGACTAAGTGACAAACAGAAAATCTATAAAAATCAAAGTTTTCCTTCAAATATTATCATGATACCAGAATCATAACTACAATGACACGGGGAATGGTATAACAATACTCAGTATTAAAATAACATTAAAACTGAAATAAGGTCTGATACTATATGTCTGATGGATCAGACAGAGGATATTCTCATGGGAAGGTAACATTTTGGAATCGCCAGCTCAGTAACAACATTGAGTGTAAAAAAACATTTATAATGTGGTTTCAGTGATTACAATATCTTTTGGCAAATTTACATGGGTGCTCACTTCAGCTTTCTATATCTATTTGGTCAAATACTGTGTGATTATGCATAATTGGGACCTAGAGCCTCATGAAAGACATTTTCACTGATACGTTAAATGTATCATTTTCTCTACTGTGTACCAGGGTACATTTTTATGTTGTGTTTGTACTAGCTTAACTGTTTTAAATGTTATCATACATTATACTATCATACTAATAATGATAGCTCCTTCTTACACAACACAAAAGAGTGTGCTTACAATGTTCAGGACTACAAGTACATTTTAGGGAAATATTTTTTCCTTAAATCAAGCAGATTCAAAGCATGATAGCTCCACTTGTGCTGTACATCAAATCTAAATAAAGTAACTGGATGTTTACTTGAGTAAAATATTTGTGTACTCTTTCCATCTGTGAGTGTTCTATAGAAATAAACTGTACGACTTCTGGGGGAAAGTTTTAGCAAGATTTTTTATTGTCCTCCAGAGATTTCCTGCACTCATTCAATATTTCATGAGATCTGGACACTGTGGTGCATGACAGAAATAAAATCAGATATGCTGCTCCAACCTCACTAAATTATTTAAAATATCAGCTGAAATTGTTGAATGAGCTGGGAGTGTGTTATGAAAGTATTTGTTATTCTTTATCCTTTTCTTATGATTTTCTTGTTCTGTATTCTATTACGTGTAATTGCATGCTATTACAGGGACCCCTGGAAAATACACCTCAGTTTCACTGGGTTTTAAAATGAAAGGTCTGGCGTCGTGGGGGTACATCTCAGCTGTAGATATTCTTAAAAATGTTCTATAACACCTGTAAAATGGGTCATGGGCTCCACCTTCTCCACATGATTAGGCATGGATCTAGCTTAAAAATTAAAATCCACAACAAATGTTGTTCTTTCGTTAAATAGCGTGAGTTTTTCAAAAATGCTTCTTATAATGCAAAATTTTGTTAGGAATTAATTTTCAGGGCAGTTCAGTGTTCAGTAGTTCACTGATTTCAGAAAAAAACTTACTGACCCCAAACAACCATGAATTAAGCGTGAAAAGTTTTAGAGGAATTGGAAAGTTCTAGCAATACTCATCATTTAGTAAACAGCTTATCAGACCAACATGATTTGGACAGTGGCCTTCAACGGGGTCAGGATGATTTACAAGCCCACATGGATTTTAAGAGGTTGTATTTTTCCAAAATTCAGGTTCATAGATTCAATTTTGATGACTGCTATAGTATTTTCACTACTGCTAATGTTCATAAAACCTTCTATAGCTTTTGAGCACCCTGATCTACCTCTATTCTCACGCGGTGTGAGACACTTTGTCAAAGCCTCTGTCACTTGGGCCCCATGCAGATTTTACTATGTACCTTTGAGGGTAAGAAAGGTTTATTTGTGATTTTCAGTGTTGAACTTATCAATCTTTGGTGACAACTTTGCCGCAAAAGCATTAAAAAAATACTCTGTCAACACAACTGGCAATGGCTGCTTTGAAAAGGGACTCTCTGATTCTGATTGGCTAGTCAGTGAACCAATCAAAAGAGCCAACAAAGGGATAACTGGTCAGTTCAGCGTGTTTGGCACCATATTTTCAACGGTTCTGCAGTCTATGCTCTGCACTGGATGATGTCTAAACTGCAGAGTCTCACACACAATGACATCACCAGCAACCCCTTCATCAGGCTTATTCCCTTTATTCTGTGGGGGGGTACAACCAGGGGGCAACGTGATACCCCCTTTTTGCCAGCTTCAAACACAGCAACCAAGCAACAGAGGCAAGACTGGAACAGCAGAGCCAGTGAGGGAGCGTTATGTGTGTTTGTGGAGCTCGAGCTGTGGCGTGCACTCTCACAAGGACACAGATACTAATCCAGATCAGTACGATCGTCTACAGGTGTAACAACAGTGGAGCATCAAGGCAGCATTTTCACAGAAATGCACCATGAAAGGGGATATTTTGACTTCACTGTTGTACAATGAAATAAGATGGCAAGACATCTATCTTTATGTGAGTGTTAGTTTAAGATGATAATCCAAAAAAAAAAAAAGGTGTTACCAAGTCTGTCCTTAGTTTTTTTTTTTTACTTGATTGATTGCTGCCATTCAGACAACGCTACCGTTCATTTTGTGCCATTTTCTCTACACATCAACTGAGTCAACTGTGAAAAATAATTAAATCAAATGGAAAACAAAAGCTCCATCAGTGGAGCGTGATTCTATAGAAAACACGTCACAGAAACCTAGACAAAAGAGGACAAACAGAACAGCCTCTAAAACGTGTTACTCCTTTAATTGTGAGTTATGAAACTGCAATTCTATCAAGTTTCAAAAAAATGTCAATCAGAATTGCAATTCAAATGCATTCCATTAAACTATTGGTAAAAATAAAAAACAAAGCACGCAGGGCTTTTTGAAGCCAGGTTTTGAGTCATCTGAATGATCCCTTTGTCTTCATTCACATCAAGTTTTAATTATTCTGCTTAGGTTTTAATTAATTGTGTTCCAAGGACGCTGAGTTTATGTAAGAGCAGGAAACAAAGACAAAAAGGGAGAAAGAGATGTATTTTGCCTCCTAATTTGATGTAGCGTCCTCTGCTTTTAAGTTTTTCTTCATATTGGATAATGCAGAGAGCCGTGTGAATCAGAGAGAAAGTTATAATAGGGACTCGGCTGCTTTCTAGTCCCTGATGAGGCCTTCAGTTTGCTGCTTCTTCAGAGCCTTGATCTCAAGAAAGGGGAAAGTCACTTTCTGCAGTTTAGATGCTGCACAAATTTTCACTTAAAGCTTTTGTTTGATCCCTGAACATCAGAGGTTATTGAAAAATGTCAAATTTCTGGAAAGCATGTCCTTTTAGAGGCAGTGCTGCAGCCAGATTGTTCCAGCAGGCGGGAAACATAAGCATTTGACATGAAACTCTGCTCCTCTGTTGTGTTTTGTCCACAGAGGCATGTCATCTGTGGCCTGTCCTTCAGAGGCACAAAAGGCAGATTAGTGTGGTTAATGTTACCAAACACCATAATGGCTCCCAGCGTGGGAAACTTCCATTTAAAAGAAGAGGTGAGGCAGTTCACAAAAGGGGGCAGAAGCCTCCTGCAGGATGTAAATATCGCTTTCAGTCGTAGCGATGAGGGAGCATGGACCAAAGACTGTAAAGTGAACCTAACGTTTGGCTGTTTGAAGCTTCTGCAGGGGATACAAAGACCAGAAAGTGAAAGTAGAGTGGTGGGTCAATAAGAGGAGTCAGGTCAGTTGTTGTGTTAGAATGATTCATAGAAATCTTGCAGGATAGCGGTGACCACTTCACCAGATGACTTAGCCTCTGACTTCGTAACCCCCAAATATAATTAGATCATTGTGAGGTCAGAGAGGAAATTTGTCCAAAAATCTTGGGACATCAAGTTCACATGTAAGGGACGACCATTTCTTTCTAAAATCTAACCAGTTCTTCAGTGAGTTAACATGGTCATTTGCAGGGGTGGACAGTAACGAAGTTGATTTACTTGATTACAAGTACATTTTTGAGTATCTGTACTTTACTTGAGTATTACTTTTTTTTGGGAAACTTTTAACTTTTACTCCACTACATCTGAAAGACAAATATTGTACTTTTAACTCCACTACATCTCTATGAACGGTCTTACTACTTTTAAGTATAGCTTTGAAGTCGCTGGATTAAATTTCTTTTCTCTTCTAAAACACGAAAAAATGAAAATGGCAATGGTTGTCCTTTTGTGGGTTCAATCATGTTTTAGGCATTTCTATAGACGTCATAGCATATTTTACAAGCTTTTTATTCTACAGGTTCTATAAGCAGGTCAATGCATTAAGTAGGTTGTTTCAGTCATTAGGTTAAATTGAAAATGCACTTTTAATACTTAAGTATTTTCAAAATCAGGTACTGCAGTACTTTAACTTAAGTAAAAAAAAGAGTGAACAACTTTCACTTGTATTGGAGTAATATCAGACCAGGGGTAGCCATACTTTCACTCAAGTAATGGAGCTGAGTACTTTGTCCACCACTGGTCATTTGTGAAAAATGTAAAGAAAATCCCTGCAAGCATATTAAACATATCACACGTGATGGGGGTCAATTTGGCACCTAATGACCTTTGCCCAACAGTGAACAGATTAACAAATCCTCCAGCTCAACTGCCTTTGGAACTAATCTCCACATCTAAGTGTAATGAGTTTGCAGTATTCTTTTGCGACAAGGTTCAGACCATTAAAAATGCCGTCAATTCCACAACACCAATAACAACCCTGCAGCCACCTAGACACTTAGAGCTGACCCATTTTGCGCCTGTAACTGACAAAACTGTCCAAGAGATCATCACCAGTCTGAGTTCATCTACATGCTGCCTTGATGTGTTACCCACTAGATTTCTAAAGTCTGTGCTGAGCAGTTTGTTACCACCACTCGCTCACATAGTTCACATGTCACTACAATCTAGAACATTCCCAAAGGCCTTGAAAACTGCGGTCATAAAGTCTCTCCTAAAGAAGAGCAGTCTTGATGCCACAGTACTGAACAACTACTGGCCCATCTCAAATCTGCCGTTTTTAGGCAAAGTCCTCGAAAAAGTTCTTTACCAACAGCTTACTGACTTTCTCCTAATGAACAACTCCTTTGATGGTTTCCAGTCAGGTTTTAGACCCCATCACAGCACTGAGACCGCTCTTTTCAAGGTGACAAATGACATCCGGCTGAACACTGACGCAGACAAAGTCTCAGTTTTAGTCCCACTAGATCTGAGTGCTGCTTTTGATACTGTCGATCATGAGATCCTGTTACAGAGACTAAAGGACTGGGTGTGCATCTCTGGCACTGCCCTAAATTGGTTGAAGTCCTATCTAGAAGACAGGAAATACTTTGTTGAAATTGGTAACCGTGTCTCAGACCACATGGCCTTGACCTGTGGGGTGCCCCAAGGGTCAATCCTGGGACCCCGTTTGTTCAATCTCTACATGCTGCCTTTAAGCCAGTTAATACAAAGTAATAATGTGTCCTACCACAGCTATGTATGACACTCAGATCTACGTCTCACTGACAGCAGGTGAATATGGACCAGTGGATTCACTCTGTCACTGCATCAAACAGGTCAGTGTGTGGATGCAAAACAACTTTCTCCAGCTAAATTCGGACAAGACTGAAGTCATTGTATTTTGGTCCACAGACACAAAGAGAAAGTGTCAGCAGTCACCTCCAGTCTCTCTCTCTAAAACCTACAAATCAGGTTAGAAATCTCGGGGTAATAATGGACTCAGACTTGAACTTCAACAGCCACATCAAATCAATAACATCAGCAGCCTTTTACCATCTAAAAAACATTGCCAAAATCAAAGGTATAGTGTCTAAACCTGACTTGGAGAGACTTATCCATGCATTTGTCTCCAGTAGGTTAGACTACTGTAACGGCCGGCTCACTGGCCTCTCCAAACGAGCTGTAAGACAGCTGCAGTACATCCAGAATGCTGCTGCTCGGGTCCTGAGCAGAACCAGGAAGTACGAGCATATTAATCCTGTGCTCAGGTCCCTACACTGGCTTCCTGTGGCTCAGAGAATAAACTTTAAAGCAGCTCTGCTTGTGCACAAGTCTCTCCACAGCCTAGCACCAAAGTACATCTCTGACATGTTAGCGCCATATGAACCATCTTGGACTCTGAGGACCTCAGGGACCGGCCTCCTGCTGGTGCCCAGAGTCAGGACTAAACATGGGGAGTCAGGGTTCCAGTTTATGCAACTCAAATCTGTTCCAGTTTTGTCTCATCTGTCCAAAGGACATTCTCCCAGAAGCTTTGTGGCTTGTCAATATGCATTTTGGCAAATCCCAGTCTCACTTTTTTATGATTTGCTTTCAACAGTGATGTCCTCCTCATCATCTTCCATCAAGTCCACAGTGACGGATGGTGCAATCTGACACTGATGCAATCTGGTACTGATGTACCTTGACCTTGGAGTTCACCTCTAAAATCTTTGGAAGTTGTTCTGGGCTCTTTGGTTACCATTCGTATTATCCGTCTCTTCAATTTGTCATCAGTTTTCCTCTTGTGGCCACATCCAGGGAGGTTGGCTACAGTCCCGTGGACCTTAAACTTCTGAATAGTATGTGCAACTGTAGTCAAGGGAACATCAAGCTGCTTGGAGATGGTCTTACAGCCTTTACCTCTGACATGCTTGTCTATAATTTTCTTGTTTGTTCAGTGTGGTACACACCACGATACCAGACAGCACAGTGACTACTTTTCACCCTTTAAATAGGCAGACTGACTGATTACAAGCTTGAAGACACCTGTGATGCTAATTACAGGACATACCTTAGTTTAACATGTCCCTATGGTCAAATCATTTTCAATCTTTTCCAGAGTTACCATCATTTTTGTCATTTTTGCCAGTTTCATTATTTTGTTTTTTAAAATAATTCTGTTGAACCACAATTCCAAAGCAATGTCTGATTTTCATTTGTTAATTTTCAGTAATTTTTTATTTATTATTATTTTTGTCAGTTTCAAGATATTTCAGTGACCAATTTGGGTTTTTCTTTCTTTAACAGAAGGGTACCAACAATTTTGTCCACGTCTGTATAATTGAGGTGCCAGTCAGGTGGCATCTGACAGGCAGGAAAATATCTAACAGTGAGAAATGATTTGAAATAATGAACTAACATCTTTGTTCCACTCAATTCACAGAGCTTTAATGTGAGTTTCAGGTCATTGTGTTGATTGCAGCTTCTGTCAGGCCCTATAGCTGCTGAGTACATACGTTTACAGGAAAAAGAGAAACTGAAGAACACTGTACACTGCATCACCAGTTCAGCTCAGTACAGAGAAAATGTTAGCTGTTATTTTTAAACAGAGTAAAAGGCGATAGGAAGAGTACTCTCATATTTGGTGGTTTGAAACAACTTGATCATTGTCTGAAATGTTTCTCTTGATGTTGGATGTGCAAATTTTTGTTCACTCTGAACTTGTTTTACTGCCCCAGCAAGTCAAAAGCTCAAGTCAATGCAAGTTCAATTTTGGGATAATCTTAAGAGAGCAATTCCTTTTATTCCCTATCATCTTTTTTAGCTCTTTATCCATGCTGTGTGATATAGTCAATTGTGAGACTTTAATGCTGCACCATCAAACACATATTCTCTATGTTATGTGCATAATTTCACTCACTTATGCTCTGGGCTCTTACATTTCTTAAATTTCTACAGACTTCAAAACTCCACAGGTCCAGAACTACAGTGTCCCATAAGTGAGTCAATATACAGACTAATTTAACAGTAAACCTAAAAGAATAGTCAAACTTGTTTTTGTCTGTTTTGACTCCATTGCTCATTTCTCCAAGTCATATTTATGATGTTGGACTCTTTTGGATCATTTTCCATGCAAATATGAAATGCACTGAATTTCTGTGAGGTTTTGCTCCAACAGACGTCCTTGTAGTTCACTCTTCAGTTTATTTCAATAGATGATCTCTCAGAGTTAAATATTTTATGTGAGAGGTATCAACATCTCAGTCAGCATATCATATTTATTTGAGCTGTTGTGAGCAAGTGACAGGTTCCCCTTTCCCTTTTACCATTTTCAGCCAAATGATGAAATCCCTCAGTTGGGTACAACCAGCAGGTCTGTATTTTCGTAAGGAAAAACTCACTAGTCATATTTGCAAACCCCTTATGTCCAATATGATTTACAGTACAGGTACACAGCAAAATCTGCATAATTACAATACAATTTAACACTGTCAGAGTTAATATTAACATTCATTAAGTGTCTCTATGGGTCCACACCTCAAAGTAATGTTTTCACTCTTTTTGGTTAAAATTTAAAACTTTCTAACACTCAACAGTGTGATTTATTTGCTCAATCCCAAACCGCCCCCTACACACTACACCTTCACTACCGAGTGTCACTCCAAATGAAGTCACACTCGTAGCTGTGGAGGGCACTTTAATTGAAGGGGGAGGGCATAAATATGACGGGCAGGAATGGGAGGGCCCTCTTCACTTCACTAGAAAACAAAAGACCTCGTCGCCATGGCAACAGAAAGATGCCTCCCTGTGTATGGCTGTCACGCTGCTTCCAAAATGACACTTAAGATTGACACAAAGTCAACAGTGACACACATGAATTTCAGTGGGATAGGGCAGATACTTACTCCCATGCCTCTTTCGCAGCGTTTCTTTTTTTTGTGAAACGAGAATCATTCGCAGTTCAGAGTCGCACCAGCTGTCTCGTTTTTTCTACTGTCCCTGAAAAATCATAAAATCAGAAGCCATTACAGTGACAGGAGTTACATTAAACTTCAAATAATTTTAAGTGATTCCACATTTCTTTCAATCCTATTACCATCTGACATTTCCAATCAAAGAAAATGAATTAATGCTGCCAATTGTGCTCACATTTTGAGGTGCCAGGGCTGCACAATCAAATCAAAGGATTATTAAATCATTTACAACTTAAGTTACAAGACATTTATAAGCTATTAGTTGATATTGAACTAATCATGAATAAAACATATATATACACATTTGTAAATGATTATTAAGCCATTTATAACTAAAGTTGCAAAACATTTATTTATGATTTATACATTATTAAAAACACTGCATCAACATTATTTGTTCATGATTGATTCATCATTAACTACTGTTATTTTTATGTGTGAAAAAACATTTTTTAATAATATAACAAAATATTCTACATGTATAACTACATGTATTGTGTTTTTCATGATTAAAAAATGATTTGCATTAAGTCAGTATAAATCACGTTTAGTCTTTGTTGCAGCTCAAGTATTTGTGGAAAAAAATCAATTCCTAACTGTTTATTATCAAACCATTTCTATACATTTAAAACTTAATAGTGCATTGTTTATAAATGTGCTACTTTAAGATTCATAAGTGATCTGTAGATTTTTTTAATATGATCAACCTTAATAGTAAATTATCTGTGAAATACTTTAGATGTGCTAAAAAAAAAAAAAAGCACTGTACCACCATTTGTTTATTCATGTTTAACAAATGAATTGTTACACATTCATAAAATATTTATACATCATTTGCAGATGTTATTATGTCCCCTAATCTAAAGTGAAAACTATTCTCTATTACAAATGTTTGGTAATATTTATAAATGATATGAGTACTTTTTACTCACCTCTTATGAATGACCTTGTGAATGCAGATATAAAGCAATTACTAACTTGTTTAACATGATTTGTTACACATTCATGAATCATCTATAAATCAATTGCAGATGTAATTATGTCCCCTAATCTAAAGTGAAAACTAATCTCTATTTTTTTATATTTCCATTTCTTTTATATATTTCTGGCTGATTTATGTCTGTCTTGTTTCTTAATATGGACCTGTGTCTGCAATAAAGATTTATATTTATTTACAAATGTTTGTTAATGTTTATAAATGATTTGTGGATTTTTACTCACCTCTTATAAACAAGCTAGTTTTTGGTTAATAAATTAATTTATATCTATTTAACTTTTAACCCACCTTTGATCTGACAGTTCCCTGCTCAAGTCTCATGAAAAACACACCAATACAGCAACATTATCACTCTACAACAGCAAAAATATCAATTCACAACAAAAATGACCACACTTACAAAAACCAATCTGAGGTCAGACACTGACAGGTGAGGAAGTGATCAAACTGCTTTGAAGACTTTGGCTTGGCCCTGAGCGTGTCCCTAGCCAGGCCTCAGTGTAGCCACTTTGGCCCTGACCTAAACATGCACTCGTGAGCACAGTTCTACCAACAACATCATGGTCTCAACCTGAAGATGTTTGGATGTTGGCGGGATGCACAAGGGCTCTTAACCTGGTCTTCTACCAATACCAGCAGTGATCAAGTGCTGCTTCTGACATGTGTGCCAAACACCTCAACCTGTTCAGAAAAATGGGCTGTTTGATATTTGCTGTTACAGACCCTGAACTACAGTCAAACAACTAACAACATAGTCCTTGTTTCACTCCTAAAACCTGTGTGCTGTGTCACAGCAACATAGATCAGCTACATGGAGCTTGCCTTGTTAAATCTTTAGCATATTTTTGCTGTTTTCTGCATCTATACTGACATACATTTAACCCACCATTGATCTGATACTTCCCTAAGCAAACAGAAACAGACACACAAACAACAAACAAACAGACAGACGCTGGCAAACACATAACCTCCTTGGCAGAGATAATAACGATTATAAACTGTAGACGACTGAAGGTGATTAATTTAGCAGCATCTAGCTGGACTGACACTAAATTACATTTAACTGTTCTAAATAGAAGAACTTAAGTTAAGTGAAGTGATTTGTCAAGCTGTGTTTTTCATTCCTCTCCTTTGTACAGTATGTGTTTTACTCTCAGCACTCGAGCATTAAATGCTTTACTGTGGATACGTGGGAAACCACGGTATCAAAAAACTACCCCTGTATCAGGAAGTGTCTAGGTTTGGCTTAGATAGACACATAATTTGTTTTCATTTATTCTGTTTAACTTAGACAAAAAACAGCGAGAGGCAAGCCAACAAGTGAATATCAGCACTCTTCACTTTAGCAGCGTGGGACAGTCACTGAACCCCACACAGACTAACACAAGTGTGACGTAAAAGCTAAAGTTCATTCAGCAAATAGATAGTCACTCAAGATTTACGATGTCGCCTTCACAGTTTTAATTTACTCATCTAAAGCTACAACGACCCAACATGTTGATGCTAACACTGGTGCCAAGCTAGCAGGCTAACGCTAGCTGAGCCCGCTTTCTGTCTTTAACTCTATGTTTTCAGATACTGACCGAGATACAGCACGGCGGGGATGAAGCACCATCGGATGACAAACTGTCCCGCTGCAGGAGGCGCTGCTTGGTCTCTTTGCTCAGTTTAGCCATGTTTCATCCCGACAAACTTGGATCGAAATTCGACATGTCCCGGCCGCCAAAGACGAAGCAGGAGGAGGAAGTGACGTACGGTTACTAACAGATAGGGTTTATGTTTCCGGTTTAGTCCGCCACCCTGTGGTCGGATGATAAACTGCGTCAGAGGGATTATCGGTCTACGTCACTCCGCGCTCTACTGGTCCACATTGGTGCTGTAAAAAAAGATATTAAAATGATATTAAGTGTTTTTTATTCATCTTGGGCGCATGAAACGCTTTAATGTATCATATATTATTTTAAATTAAGGTTCGATATGTAGCTTACTGTTTTTAATACCTTTATTTTGAAAACCGAAAGTAAATACGCTGTTTTTCCGCATTTACCATAATGTTGAGAATACTTGCACCCTCGAAATTTAGGTGCGGCTGATTTGACCACGGTGATCGGAGTTACGGCTGGCTTGACCGCAGTCTAACACCTGATTGGACATTAGTCTTTTTGTGGGAGGGGCTTAGTGAAGGGTCAATTCTGCATTTTTTTTTCCTACTCCGTCCTGCACCGCTGTTATGACTCTGAAAGTGGAGAACAATGCAGTAAAGAAGCTCAGGACTAGATTTGAACCGCGATGGGTTGCAAGAATCCTCAGCACTAGGGGTGCACTGACATTGCCACTAGGCTGTCAATGCCTTAGATATTTTTTAAAAACAAGTTTACTTTGGTTCGACACAATCTAATTTGTTGTCACCAAGTGGCTGCATCATTGAAGCCAAACTCCATATAACTCAAAGACCAGGATTTAGGGCAGTATTACATTACAGGACGTAGTCAGACTAGTGTGAGAGCACTTTGCTGACAGAGATTTTCCATATGAATAAGTTTGTTACATGTTTCCAGTATGCTGTGAAGTTGTTTTTTGAGCGGGTTGGAGGTTTTGCGAGGCGGGTGGATGTAACATTAGATTTATTGTGTCTGCTCCCGCTCATCTCAGCACCTGTCCCAAAAGGCAAATTAATCCCACAAGTAAAACATTTCTCTCTCACCCCCACTGTGCAGGGACATGACACATCTGTCCCAGCAATTACCCACGGCTCGATGTGTTCCTGGGACACATCGCATGACACCTTTACATGGGGGATGAGGTTACTGCAGCGCTCTGACAGGGCGACTTATAAAGGAAGTCTTATTTTTCTGTCCCTCTCCCTCATTTCTACTTCTCTCTCCTCACATAACCTCAATCACAACATTTTTTCATGGTAAAGAAGATGAGCAGAAAAGTGTCAGCTTTCCCTGCAGGAAGCAACCTCGCTGAAAGTCCATTTAAGTTGGAAAGGATACAGACTTAAGATACTTTGATCGCCTCACTATAATGTGCTGATAGCAAGATTTACTGCCTCTGTGGAGTGCTGTGTTACGGGGGAAATTTGAGCTTTTTCTTGTTCTACATTTATCTGCCAGCAAGTAGATACGAGTTATTTCAAATATAAACATGCCGTGCATAAAAGCAAAGAAGTCAGGATGTGATTGAAGCTGTCAGAGGTCCACAGAATAACTTATAACTGCATGAACATTTTATCATCACATACAGTTTAAACAAGACAACAGGGATAGAGATAAACAGGCTGAATTTGATGAATGATATTTCACATTATGTAGGATACTATCACAAGGGGAAATATATCAAGTTATAATTAGACCTTGTGGGAAAGACAGCCAGTCTACATTTATAATGGAGGAGGTGACTGTGTTTGCCTTCTAAATCATCTGTTACACGTTCTATGAACCCCCCTTTATAAGGCATCATAAAGTCATTAATAGCATAATGCATCATAATTTGCTTGTAATGCTGTATCATCCCAATTATAAGCAAGTTATCATTAAAATGCTTAATAATGGTAATCACAAGATATTATAATGTCAGCGGTTATAATAAGTTGTGAACAATAGTGTGTTTTTTTTGTGCATTTATCCATAAGAAATTAAGAATATTCATAATTCATAAAAAAACTAACACACTGTGAAGCATTTTAGAAGTGCTACTTAGGTCAGGTGTTAGTACAACATATTTGCTGTTCATTGACAAGACTAGAGTTAACTGTATTTTTTTCATTATTAACAGTGGTTATAATTCACCATAAATGGTCATTAGATGCTCTAAATAAAGTAATAAAACTGTTTCTGCACAAGCAGGGTCATTGCGTGCTTAGTGTTAAGTGGAAGAAAGCACAAGAGGCACTTTCTTGCATGAAGAACTATGGATAATAATCTAATGGAAGAAAGAAACATAATAAACTTTGGTCTCTATGTAGGGTAAGAAGTGTGGCGAGAGCACAAACCTGCACAGAGACATTTCTGACATTGTTAGTCCAGTTACAGTGGAAAATGTGGAAAACTGCACTGCAGCACATTGTACAGAAATTCTTTCAAAAGTGAATGGATCTGTATCCAGATCTGGATCACCACCAAAATCTTGTCCATTCCCTCTAGTGCCATTTCCTGAAAATGTCATCAAAATCTACTGAGAACAAACTAGCTCACAGATGGACAGACAGACAAACAATGAAACGCTGGCAAAAACATAACTGCCCTGGAGGAGGTAATAAAAGACAAACTAAGTACTAGTGAACTGTGTAACTATCGTGCGTTTGTCGCCGTCATTGCCCCCCTGCTTCTCCATGAAGGCCATTCTGCAGCTGTATTGTATTATACAGTATGAAGCAGCCATGGTCCAAAAAAGGCTGAGGGCCACTGCTCTGAAGAATGAAGGACGTGTTCAACTCAAGGTCAAGACTCTCGACTTCTTTTTAAAATGTGACTATTAATGACACATAACCCTTGAGTGGCTGTTGCGGGTTCATTTTCATCAGAAATGAAAAAGTGATTCACTGGGGTCTTTAAATCGTCAGATGCTGTAAGTAGAAATTACTCTTACATTTGTTTGTGCAGCCAGCAGCAGAGCTACAGTCATGCTTTGTGTTTGCCTTGACGCGTTCCTTCCATAAGACGTGACCCATGAAAGGGAAAACATAAGTAAGCTGCTAGAAGGTGGAGTCAGAGGGCAAAATGAACACTTGGCACCAGAAAAGTCCCCACGTCCAGAGGTGGCTTATCCCTTCGTGACATCACCAGGGAAACAACTTCAAACCGACTGAGCCCGTAGTTTCTGAAAGGAATTGTTCCCATGATGTGGGGGGGGTGTAGAGAGGCCACAGACATGTTGTGTTGTACATATTTTGGGACCTTGTAAATCCATGAGCACACAACAGTGCAGACCAGCGTGTGTCATGTCCCTGTGAGGGCCGTGTGGTGCAGAGCCCAGTGCTCAGGTGGTGGCTGCCCTGATGAGACACGGCCCCTGGCTCTTCTCAGTCCAACTAAACAACATCATGAGCAGCCAATCACAGCGTCCGGAGCCTGGCCCCGAAGATCAAAACCACAGGGACCGGGCATGCCTGCAAAGCCGCTTTTTCACGCTTACTTACACAAACAGATGCACAGAAATGTTTCCTTTGAGGGGAAAAATACGACTGTATATTCATAATTTACAGCTTGAAAATATGTTTTCTATTGCCTCAGACATTTTGACTCATATTTCATGTGTTTTTTACTCCATATCTGCTTTAACATCTCATACTCGTTTGCTGCACAGAGACATAAGAGAAGGGAAAAGAGCATATAAGAACAGTATACAGGCATTTTTCAGAAGATGAGTGTGAATTTTCTAGTTTAAACAGAGAAAAAGTAGTTCTCTCTCGGCTCATTCAACCTTTGATCTCCACCTTTTGAAGAGATAAATCCGGCTATATTCCCTTTCATTATTTACACACATCTTTACTCATTACTATGCTCCACATAGACAGCATTTTTGCAGCATTTCAGAGCAGGTTGTCAAACGAATCCCAAGGCGAAAGATTCCACGAACACAAAAAAAGGAATTATCCAGCAAATTGATGGAATATTTTACCATTCAGTTACATGGCTGTCTTAAAATATGTTTCTCAGCAGCTTTTCTGTGCACGTCACTGCCCATACCTGCAGGATATATACAGTGCTTAGCATAAATGAGCACACCCCTTCCGATTTGTAAGAAAATCTTTAGTTTCCTTTCAGAATCAACATTTTCTATGGCATACTTTACCACAAAATACTCCCCCAAATGTGGGCCTATTGATTGCAAACAAGATTTTTTAAGTTGCACACCAAAAAGTAATTTTCTCAATTTATTTCAGGATGAAAAATGAGTACAACCCAATCAAAGGGATGGAAGCAAAGCTAAATTTTAGCTATCATATTACCTTCATTTTCATCTTATGGAAAAACAATGTTATGTTAAACTCATCTTTGTCAAACTTTGGAAATTGCTCTTTTGTTCATTTAGATATTGATTAATACATTACTTTTAATTAGGGGTGTAGTCAGCTATGGAAGGCACTGCATATGTATGTATGTGTGTTATTTAAGAAAAGACCTGGAGGCAAGGAGAGAATAAGACATCAGAAATGTGACTGTAGACATGTCAAGGAATAAGAAACTGATTTTTAAAAAATGAGTGAAGGGATGGACTTAACAGTGTATGTCCCATCTCTGCACCTCTTTCTACCTGCTCAGTGAGCCATGTGCTGGGCCTTGTACACTGCAGCGCTACTTGATTACTTTGTCAGTCTTCTTAAGTGGCTTTTGCTCCACGGAGAGAGAAAAAAAAATGAGACATGTCCAACAGAGGATGTCCAACACAGACGGGGGGACTGAGAGGAGGCGTTGCATCCAAATGAAGGAAAATTATATTCAGCTGTCATGAGAGTGAATAATGGAGCACCATCAGAGACGTCAAGTTTTTCTTTCGAGCCGGATTTTATGTGTCGATTCAAAGCAAACAAGCAGAACCTGCAGTGCTTCTTTACCAGACCTGATCTCTGCGGTGGGCTCCATCTCTTATAGAAGAGCTTGGGAACTAAAGCAACTTGATTTTCTCACAAAAAAAACAAAATCAGCTCTTTGGATTGGTGATTGAAAAATGTTCAGAATGCAAAGTTTCCTTGAAAGGATGGAAGATAAACTTGAAGGGCCAAACAATGTTCTAGGAGATCTAATCTGAGAGAAGGAAATATTCTCTGGTTATTTTAATCACACAACGTGAAAAATGCATTATAACATTGTGCTCAGCAGTGCACCACAATACTGATGGTCATCTGATCTCCTCCCTCTGCTTTATGTTAATCCAGTCAGACAGCGCCCTCCTTTGGTTAGAAAAGTTACTCAGATCTTAATACATTAATCCAGTGGTTTTCAAACTATTTTTGTTCAAGGTACACCTAAAAAGAAGCCAAAATCTCAAGGCACACTGTGCCGATATCCATGAAAAATAGCTTCTTTATGTGTGTTACAGTATGTTACTCATCTGCGACACATATTTATTTAATCCACAATAAAATATGATAAACAACTTTATCACCACTGAAATATTCATTAACAAAGTTATCAGACATTTATATTCCGAGTGAATTCGAAACTCATTCGTCAACCGTCTGTTTGTATTAATAACTTATGGTTGTACAAATTCTCAAGGCACACCAGTGTGCCCTCTCACACCACTTAAGAGGCACTGCATTAATCCTATCAAACTAAACACCTGCCGTGTTTAGTGGTTTATACATTATTTGTGAATGGAATAATGGACCTTATTGAGCCTGCATTTTCCAGCATGACTGTTCTCACCTCACTTTATACATAAATGAAAAGTATTAATCAATCTTTTCATTTGAGTGTTTGATTTTTTTTTTTTCTTTCAGAGGCTTATCCCTGAACAGAGAGCATAAAGCAGATGTTACTGAAGCTTCAGTGTCAGCTCATGTCTGGACACATGTCTGAACGTCATTTCAGGGGCACAAGCTGCTCAGAGATTTATTGTTCTCATTATTTAAAAAACATTCTCATGAGGGTTTGGATGCTGTGACTTTGGATTTTAGCACTGCCATAACCTTTGATCTTAAAATGATAGACAGTCAACTTTGGCCTGATCTGTTTCACTCTTCTTAAATAGAGTGGCACATCATAATAACAACATGCTACATAGCTAAGTAAAGCATTGATAAACAATTACTGTGAGCAGCAACTTATCATCTATAAGCATAAATAAGTGAAAGCTTCATTGATAACTGATTTGTTCATTCAGAGCAGGGACGGACTTCGGTGACAAAGAGAGACATATTTATATAATTTTTGGTTTTGCAGATTCACACTTATGTTGTGTCTAAAAGGTAATAAACATTGTTATTTGACTAAATTTAGATTCTGAAAATAGCACATAAAGAGACTGTTCTGTGCAGAGTGGTGTGAAAGCGGGTGATGTGTCTGATATTGACAGACAGGAACATGATGAGCCATGTCAGCTCTGCACCAGTGAAGCAGGGCTTAGCACACGGGTACAGTGACAGGAGCCAGGCAGGCAATCAGAAAAAACACATTTCTGGCACAAGAAAGAGTCAAAATGCTGCTGCTCTTTTAAAGGTAACTCCTGAGCTGGACATTGATTAAAAAGAGTGACTTTTGTTAGCATGAAAGAAAATGCAAATAATATTGACAGAATCAGGGGTTTGGCAGCAAACACACTAACAGAGCTTTTCTATAGACCTGACGTTTAGAAATCCTAAAAAAGACATTGTGATTCTGCGACATGAATGCTCTATGATTACAGGACCTGATGCAATTCAATGGCAATGCTTTAAAAGTAAAGTCAAACACTCAGGAATCCATCACAGGAGCCAGAGATGTCTAAATGAATTGTGGTACATCAGAGTGTTTTTATTATACTTTCATTTTTCAATATTCTGCTCTAGGTGTCCTGACAAAGACCGAGAGAGGAGCTCACATTACACTATTTCAGAAGTCACATATACAAAATAAACGTTCTATATTTTTTAAAGATATGTGTCCATGATCTTTCTACAACAGTGATATGTAAAATGTGGTTTGGGGGCCACATGCGACCCTTCCTCTCATTCACTGTGGCCCACAAGGTAATTTCAGATATCAATACATTTTAAATATGAAGGGGGAAAAAAACAAAATCATTATAACATTTTAAATCAGAACATTTCCATAAAATGTTGGTATTTGAGATATATTAAGTTCTTTTCAAGAAATTAGCTGTGTGTCTAATATATTGTCACTTTAAAAATCTTGTAAATGCTTCGCTAAATGTATTTTTTATAAATTTAAAAAAAGATGTAAGTAAAATATATTAATAAAACAGTAAATATCATGTTTGATGTGCTATATAAGCAGCTTTCTTTGGCTTGAATTGTTTGTTCATTTTAATAATTCCTACTATTAGAATTTTGACTTCAATTATTAGTATAAGTTAAGTTATTTTATTTATTAATTTTATTCTTTTGAAAAGCTCTATGTTTCCTTTTTTAACTTAAGTAAGTCCATCCATCCTTTATCTACACCACTTTTCCCTTTTTGGGGTCACAGGAGGGCTGGGGCCTTTCCCAGATGACACTGGGCAAGACATGGGGTACACCCTGAACTGGTTACCAGCCAATCCCAGGGCCTTATAGAGAGACGGACAGCCATTTACCCTTACACTCATACCTAAGGGCAATTTGGGTTTACCAATCAACCTAATGAGCATGTTTTTGGTCTGTGGGAGGAAGAACCCACACATACACAGGAAGAACATGCAAACTCTGCACAGAAAGGCCCTACTCGATCCAGGGATGCACTATCTGCTTACTTACTCTTCCTTAAAAAAAAAACCCTGATTTCGTATATTTCCAACATATCACCATGCAATAGAATGGTCAAAAAAATCATACAGCTCTGTGCACTTGGGTTTAACATTCATGCCAAAACTTTAATTAAAGTGTTTGGTTATTAATTATTTTGTCAGTAGTTTCATACATTATCTAACAAGACAGGCCCAAATGTTCATGTTCAATCTTATAAAACATCTTTTCATGTGTCCATTTGGAGTCATTTTACTGAACTAATATGTTAACAGATTTTCTTCTATGTTGTTGATATATGTACAAAATCTATAAAACCAAAACATTAAAACTTTTCACTCCAAAAGGTTGCATCAAGTTTTCCTGTCTGTGTAATATGAGGGCAAGGATACTGTACTCAGTCTTTCCAAATCCATGCAGGCAGGTTGATGGTCAAACCGTCAACTATGGGAGCTTAACAAAGACAGACCAAAAATAGACCAAGGATTGTAGCCACTGTAAATAGTAACAGGGACATTAAAGGGGTCACCAGCAAGAATTTGGAAACTCCTGAGCCATGCTAATGCTGACAGCCCTAAAAATACATCCACACAGAAACTTTTCATACAACGTGAACCTTAGTGCACAGAGCTTGATGAGCCCTGGTTAATTGAAAATGAAAAAAATCAAGGGTCCACAGCAACATAATGCACAAGATCTGGATTTTATTATGTACTAGCCTCATCATAAAGGTTTGATTCAGCAGTGAGCAGCCTTCACTCTGCTCCAGCCTCAGTTCACATCAGTAAGTTTGACTCTCATCTTTGGGCTATAACCTCTAAATCCTGCTGCAGCTCATGGTTAAGCCCTGGACTAGCAGTGCGGATATCTCATATTTGAAGTTTTGAGTATAAAAGGACTGTGAGCTCAAGGCTAACAGAGCTGTAAACCCAGAGCTAATGGAGATCTCAGGCAAAGGCTAAATATAGAGCAAAATCTCCCAGTGATGTTGTGATGTCTTTATTCAGGGTGGCTGCAGGTGACTGTGAACATGAAACAGTCACTTATAATTCAATATAAATGCAACTTATGGCTCATCACTGATTATTAGTTCCTGGTTATAGTGTACTATCCGAGAAATAAAAAATAAATACATTTTTTATGCACATCTCATGTTAAACAATCATAAACTTTACTGGTAAAACTTAATCACCTGAATAATTATTGCACTACATTTCTTATTGATCTTCCTTCCTGATTTCTTATTTGCCATTTTTTATTGATTGATTGCTGGTTGATTGATTGATTTGACAAAAATAAGTCGAACAGAAAACCTATCAAGAAACAAAAAGAAAGTTTGTTCTTTTCTGCACTGCTCATCATGATTTCTGATAAAAAGGATGACACTAGCTGTAAATGGATTTATGAAAAACTGAAGATTTTATGGATGAAATAAGTTATGAATAACAGGATATTATGAAAGGGGTAAATTATAAAAAATTGTTTCCATTTATTCTCATATTAGAAAGATTTTAAGTTGATCTGCAATCGTGGTGTAATCATTTCATATCCCCGATTCCAACCTTAATTTCAGGGGAATAGAATAACATCCCTACATTTATCAGAGAGATAAGGTGATACTGGTTCTTTAATTCCAGTTTGAAACATTGGCTCACTAGAAACCAAATACATGAAGACTAAAACAGTCTCACCCACTGCTGCCACCCTGTGTCTGATTTGATAAGCTCCTGCCTGCACTCTTCACTTCAACCCTTGTTTAACATCAATGTGCCTGCTTTGCTGCATGGCCACGTTGGATGAATTAATACTTAGAAGAAAAAAAAAATCAAAACTTAAGAGCGTTATGATGGATAGACAAATCGAACCTTTGGCTCTCATTAAATTCAGGTTAAAGAGATGTAAAAATATAGATGATGTGTTTTATGATATTTGCTTAATTCTGTTTTATGTTTGTCCTGCATGTGCTTTGATAGAACAACTGCTTTGGATTTCTTTTTTAACATTAATAAGTTAAGTCCTGTTTTGTCAGACATAGATAAAAGTAGATAAAAACTATTAACATGCTCATATAGTTTGGGAGGCTAAATAACTGGTAAATAATTTAAGGAAAGGGGGGTTGAATTAAATAAATCAAAACTTCTTCTCACTCCTTTTCAGATATGTCACATTTATACAAGAGCTAACTTTCTTTTTTTTCCGTCTGTACCTTTATTTTTGCAGCCTGTTATATGTTCGAAATAAATGTACTGATCATACTACATGTACTTTAAACATTTTTTAATCCTGCTTTAAGTCTGTGCAAAAGTTTCATGTATTATCTTAACATCTGCTTAATGCTGTTTGATTGTCCTGCATGTAAAGTTTGATGCCTACCATTTATTTAATGCTGTCGTGTTTTTTTTTCCTGGTTTTGTTTTAGTATGGTTTTAACACAAGATATTTTTTTTACATTCTGAATGTTCCTTTTTGCCTTTTTTTTTTTTTTTTTTTTTTACTTGTTTTACTTTGTTCTTTAAAGGGAGCCTTTTCTCAACATCTGCCCAGGAAGTGTAGATGGAAACAAGGCGTTCAGCTTAATCTGGTGTATTTACAGAAATGTTTGTTTATATGCATTATCCGTACAATAAATAAGTATTTTTAGAATAAATATTTTTAGTTATAGCGTATGGTTTCCTTTACTATGAATTTGAAGTGTGTCCGGGTTATATTATTTATATTTTTAAATATATTTATTTATTTATTTACGGAAGCGCGGAGCAAAATGACGTGACGCTGTCCTATTGGGCGGGACTACCGCTCTCCGCCGTCAGTATTAACCAATAGCATCCTTGCTTGCTGAAATATGAAAATGGCGGCTCTCTGTGCTGAGTTTGGGGACCTGGTCCAAATAAAGAAACAGCTCATATCTGTGATATCACTTTGTAAAGAAAGAGGACTTTTACACAGCGCAAAGTGGTGAGAATTACCGTCCATCCTGTTACATTAGTGGCCGGGCTCTCTGCTCCGTTGCCACGGTAACCTCAGGTTTGACAGACTGTTAGCATGCTGCGCTAGCGCTGCTGTTGACAAGTAATCAGGAGAAAACAGCTCATCAAAGAGAGTTACTGTGAACATTAGATCATCGGAATGACAGTAACTTTTCATTTATGTAGTCAACAGCATCCATCTTAGGACAGAATCACTGTAACCATGATAATGGTACTGTGCTGCTGTAGCTTCATACAAAGCTGGTGTATCATAGTGTTGAGTCTAATAGAGCTGTAGTTAAATTACCGAATGTGCATGCGGTGTAGACGGTAGATGTTCTCCTGTCCCTTCAACATATCAATGATTTACTGTTAATCGAATTGAGTGAATATAATACCCAATTAACACACCCGAAGTTTGTTGTTTTCCTGCTTGCCTGGACCCTTCACTGACAATCATGCAGAAGTGTTGTACCTGCTCTCTCTGTGCCTCTCAGGGCTTCTGAATTGGCTTTCTCGCTGGAACCTCTTCCCAAGGATGAGTTACCCCCCTCCCCACCTTTTACAGAGGTTTGTATGCTGTCTTTACGTTGGTTTGATCTTCCATAACCATCTTATCACCTCCTGTATTATGTGGCAGGCAATATATACCTGTAGTTTTCGAAATTATTATGCCCAGTGCTCACCTAAAATCAATCCAAAACCTTAAGACACACCAAATTCATACCCAGTATTAGCTATGTCTCAGTATTGTTTCAGTGCCCAGGTCAACACATGATGATTTGTTTCTACTCATGCCTATTAGGTTCAACAAAAAACTACATTACATTTATTATGTTTCTCATTAAAAATTTGGAAATGTTATCTTGGTTGATTATTCCTCCCCTGTAATAATGGAAAGTTTAAGTAGTCACCTTTATGACAAGGTACAACTTGTAAGGATTTTTGCATTTTTGGAATGAGCAACACAATTAAATATTGGTAGCACCCCTTACAATTGTGCCAAAATCCACCCCCCTCATTGAAGCAGCGGGTGGGTGTGGAACGGGTCTTCTCGATGACCCTTACAAGTTGTACTTAAAGGTGACTAATCAAGCTTGCTAACGATATGAAATACAATACCAAATGGTATTATGTAAGGGGAGACATTAATTGAAATAATATTTCCAAACTTTTTGTTAAGTATATTATTCATGGAATTATTCAAGGCTTCATTTGAAGCTTTTAAAACTTTATTGATCTATAAACACATTTATATTTTGCAATTAAAAGTCTTTACAGTTAAGTAAGCAATCAAGAGTCCAAAAGGTAAAAACTCCCTCTACCTTTGTTTCAGTCAACAGTTATAGAAAGTGTTCCCTTAAAGTGTTTGTGAGATTTACAAAAGTACATGAATCACATCTATTTATTGACATAACTGAACTCAGTCCACCCCTAACACAATCTCCCAGGGACAAAGTATCCGTGGAGTTATATGCACAAATGGCGAAAATGGTCCTATCTCTCAATGTTAAAGAATCATTTAAGAAATTCCTGTATCCGGATGGTGATCCGGATCAGTCCCCAAAATCTAATCACTTCTTCCTTATCCCATTCCACACATTTCCTGAAAATTTCATTCAAATCCATCCATAACTTTTCAAGTTATCTTGAACACAAACAAACAAACAGACAGACAAACAAACAAACAAACAAACAAACAGACGAACTGTGGTAGTAAAGAACCCCTGTGAATTCACCAGGATGTGTTTTCATAGGGTTAGTATATAAACATTTGTGGCACAGTAATATTAAGATCAGGACTTATTACTCTACAGTGGACATATTTTACTTATGAATCAATTAATCATAGTTTTTCTCCCTTCTTTCGATTTTCACCAGGACCAAACAAAATAAAAATCCATAGTCTTTAATACATTCCTAACAAAAGGCAAACAATTCAATGTGAAAAATAAAAGCACTTTTGTAGTACTACTTTAATTTATTGTGAATTTAATGAAGAGTGCACCTTGTTTGGGATGGGAAACGAAAGCTTATACTGCCCCCTATTGATGCTTTTTAAATTCATTTCAATTCTGTTTTATTTGTATAGCACATTCTGTACTAATGTAACTCAAAGTGCTTCCCAGAGAAGAAAAGCAAGCATCACAATTTGGCATTAAATGCAATGCAAACATGACATCAGAAAACAAATGCATAAATTGTGCTTTTATGTAGAATTAAAATGCAGTTATTGTGTTTGGTAAAGGTTCATTCAGTACAGAAGCACTTTAGTGAATTTAATCATGCTCCTCAGGGGTTGAGTTAAATAAAAATGGTGCCAATGACACTGTTTTATGCTCTCTTTGTTTTTCCTGACTACAGGAAGATGCGCAGGACCTGGACGCACTCACACTGGCTAAATCCTACTTTGACCTGAAAGAGTATGACCGTGCTGCTTACTTCCTTAAAGGTTGCTGCAGTCAGAAGGCTTATTTCCTCTATATGTATTCTCGTTATCTGGTAAGTTCATATTTACATCCGGCATCATCAGTTTGTTGCATGAAAATTGCACATTTTCTCCAATGAAGTGCTCTTGGCAAGTGCCTTTTTCCATTTTTGTCTTTAGTCAGGGGAGAAGAAGAAGGATGATGAGACTGTGGACAGCCTGGGTAGGCATTTGTCTTTTAATGTTCATTTTTAGAAAACTAAAAATACCCTGACAGCTCTTTAGCACTGGACTTTTTTGCTTTTCTTACTGTTTCTAGGTCCTCTTGAAAAGGGTCAGGTACGAAATGAAGCCTTGCGAGAGCTGAGGGTGGAGCTCAGTAAGAAGCACATTGCGGGAGAGTTAGATGGATTCACGCTCTACCTGTAAGAATCAGTCCTCCTGAATGAACACACTCTCTTCTTTCATGATTCTGAGTTGCACCCATGACCTTAGCGTGTGTGTTTGAACAGATATGGGGTGGTGCTGCGAAAGCTGGATCTGCTGAAGGAGGCAGTGGAGGTTTTTGTTGAAGCAATTCATGCTCTCCCTCTTCACTGGGGAGCCTGGCTGGAGCTGAGTAACCTTGTTACCAACATTGAAATGGTAATGTCATTTGTGATTAAAACCTGATTTATTGCCCAGCTCTTGTAGCTATTAGTTATATAATGTCCTCCTTAAAATATGGCTGTCATAGCTAATCATTTTGTTTGTCCTCATATTCAGTGCACAGTTATTTCCTTAGACACTCTTAGAAAGTCAAGCTGTTGTTAAAACTCCTTTCTAGTCACAGCATTTATGGTAAGAAAAAAAGCCTTTATGTCTTGGAAGTGTCCAGATTCTTAAACATCCTGAAGAAAACCTTGTGATTATAAATGTCTTATAATAAACCCTTATTAAATGGAGGCAGTTTTGCCATGTTCTTGACTCAAGTAAGTGTGCCAGAAGATAATCCTGTGGCTTTGCCCCTATCTTGTAATGTAACAATGAATTGAATGTGATTTTTGATTGGGAGAAACTGAAAAGTACTGATCCAAACTAACTGCCATCAGTTTCTTCCATGCTGAGGTCCACATCAACCATTTGTACATAAAGGAAACTCTTACAATGCAAACCTCGATTTAAAAAAAACAAACAAATCAGATCAAGTGTGAAATATGAATTAAAGCATAAAACAGGGATTTGAGTTTCTGCCTTTTTTGCTTGAAACAGCACAAAGATGAGCTACAAGTAATGTTCAAATTGAAGTGTTTTTTTAATAAACACATCCTGGATTTGATGCCTACATGTTTATGATTGACAGCAGCATATTTACCACTGTGTTAAATTACTTTTCTCCCAATAAAACCCGGTAAGCCTCTTGGTAGTGAAGACGCCAGTTGTTGGAAGTGGAATTCTTTATCTTTCTTGCTTGACTTATATCTTAAATTGCTCAACAGTGTGGATTTTTTATTTAAAAGTCTGAATTGTATGCAGGCCAGTCTCATCCCTGCACTCTTACTTTCAAGCTGTTGTTAAAAGCAGACTGTGGCTTTGGTTTGTCTCAGAAATAAGCAGGCACGTCCTTTAAAAAGGTGGTAACTTGATAGAAGCATATTTTGCTACTCATCATGTATGTATCTTTCTGTATCAAAGCAAGTTACCCATGCCATGGGCTTTAACACACCTCCACTCCAGAGCAGATGCTGTTATTTGAACTTTTTCCCAATAAAAAATTGGACAGAACAATAACAGTAAAAGAGAAAACTGTCTTTTCTCCTCCAGGAAGGAAGGGTTTTCTTACAACCTTAAATAATCCCATTTGTCTCCTCCTCAGCTGAAGTCCCTGTCTCTGCCTGACTGCTGGATTAAAGACTTCTTCATGGCCCACATGTACACCGAGCTGCAGATGATCAAAGAAGCTTTACAGAAATATCAGAACCTGATGGAGGCCGGCTTTTCCAAGAGCACCTACATCATTTCACAGATTGCTGTCGCCTACCACAACATCAGAGGTTCATATTTATCTGTTTAGTATGAGTTTTGTCTGTTATAAGGGAACATTTCATCTTATTCTCTCTTATTTATTACAGATATTGACCAAGCTTTGACTTTGTTCAATGAGCTTAGGGAGCAGGATCCATTTCGCATTGACAATATGGACACATTCTCCAACCTGCTGTATGTCAAAGTGAGTTCACTGTTTTAATACAAAGCATTACTTTATATAAGAAGAAAAAAGTATTATGGCGAGTAGTGAAGGTAAAAATCACAGAGTAACTCACAGTCAGATACGATACCATGTGATATGCAATACATGACCCAAACTAATGATGATGTCGTAATACAGGCTTCTGATATAGCTAATGTAAGCAAGACAGTCGTGTAATGATGCATCCTGATATCTGATTAAGGGAAGAATTAAAAAACATGTTTTATACACTGCAAGTTAGTCTCCTAAAATTGAGACAAAAAAGGAAAAACTACATATTTTCAGCAAAGCCACATCATCAGCTCACAAGCAATAGACATGAGTTATGATACAGACATCATTAAAAAACGGTTTAAGGGGCAATGCCAGAAATGGAGGTCCGACAGAGGAGTTTTGTATATTTGTCCTGAACATGATGGATAATGAGTAAGCACATAGCTCCAGTGGCAATAAAGTGAGCTGTATGGGTGGGAATCACAGGGTAACTGATAATGCAATACAAATACTTCATCATGTAGCTGAGGTGAAAGTATCCTCTTATTCTAATAAGATTGTTTATTTTGTGCTGTAATCTGCAACACTAAGCTTTTCGTCTCACAGAGCATGAAGCCAGAGCTGAGCTACTTGGCCCACAACCTGGTGGAGATTGACAAGTACAGAGTGGAGACGTGCTGCGTTATTGGTAAGTGTTGAGCCAGTTTGATTGATATTGAAGCCACATTCAATTAAGATGTCCAGGACTATAGTTCTTCATTAGTTGTGGTTTACAGCTTCACTTGCTTCTTTCCTACATCCTTCAAAATTAAGATTTCTGAACCTGCTCTGAATATGGGTGTAATATTATAATTCACATGACAGGGGAAATGTTGTACTCAAGAGAGCAAAAACAAATGTATTTGGACAAAAGCTTCTAGAAGATGAGTTACAGCAGATGAGTGGCAGAAAGCAGACTGATGTCAGGAAATAAGCAATAAAAAACTTGAACTAAGATGAAAAATGACACATTTTCTGTTGTCTTAACTTTCAGTAATGTTTACCACAGGTAGTATAGATCCTCAGCTAATGTAAATACCTCTGCCAGCGTCTGTTTGTCAACAGGATAACTCAAAAACTTGTGAACAGAATTTGATGACATTTTCAGGAAAGATCAGAAATGGGCCAAGGGCTAACAGAATGGATTTTGGTGGTTATGTAAATACAGATCCTGGTCCACAATTTTTTAAAGGGATTTGTTAACAGTGTGAGATAGGACAGTTTTCCACTTCTAGGTTATATATGTAAACATTTGGATCAGTAATATTGGACATTAACACCATGTTATGGCAGTAAGACCCTGTATTAATATATGTGATTATATTTAACGTGTTAAACTGTCACCGTCTCCAGTTTCCTCGAGTGACAGGTAAACTTTGTCAGGGTTCCCACATGTCCTGGAAAACCTGGAAAATGATTGACCAATTTTCCAGTCATGGAAAACATAAGGAAAATGAGGGAAAAAAGTAAAATGTCCTGGAAAAGCTTAAATTGTTCTGGAAAATTATTTATCTTCCTTCTACCTTGTTAGTCAAAAATCAGACATAGGAAATGACGTAAATTTATACTTGGTAATTAATGTACACTTTGCGATAAAATATGAGTAGACAAAATAAAAATTTAGGCTACTTAAACAGTAAATCAACAAAATATATTTATAAATAACCAGAGTAAATAAAGATAAAAAAAAATATACATATATAATAGTGAGACACTGCATAAAATCCAGACTAAAAAGATACCTAGTAGACAATGTTCAGAGCTGTAAATAAATGAATTTTAAGTTCAATATGATATGGTGGAGCTACCTAGAGATACTGTCATTAGCCCTTAATCTTGTTTTATAGAAGGCTAGATTAACCTGAGAATTGCCCACACAAATATTGTAACTTCAGTTGGTTATGTGACACTGAGGTCTGTGGGTGTCATTGTACTATTCTATGATAAATTTGTCATAATTTCTAAGAATGTCAGAGAATGTATGATATTTTATGTCGTACGTTTGTGATTTCTCATTGCTGAATATCAGATGGTTGGAGAACGTTGCAGTATTTCCTGTTAATATCCCTCTTATGTGCAGGTAACTATTACAGTTTACGCTCCCAGCACGAGAAGGCCGCATTGTATTTCCAGCGGGCGCTCAAACTGAACCCTCGCTGTCTTGGCGCCTGGACCCTCATGGGCCACGAGTACATGGAAATGAAAAACACATCAGCTGCCATCCAGGCCTACAGGTCAGACTGAACATGGAGGAGAAAATGACCTTATCTAAGCAGATATTTGTTTGTCCATTTGTGTTTATGTTTACTCTCAGACATAACACAGATGTGTAGAAGATAAATTCTTGCTCTAGCTGTTTGTGTAGGATTCGTTTTCTTGTGTTGACTTTTTAATTTTCCATCAGACATGCCATAGAAGTAAACAAGCGGGACTATAGAGCGTGGTATGGCCTGGGTCAGACATATGAGATCCTAAAGATGCCGTTTTATTGTTTGTACTATTATCGAAAGGCTCACCAGCTCAGGTATGAAGAGAAATGATGTTATCGCCTGTTTTTTTTCTTAAGATGATCTATATTTTAACTCACTTTTTAAACACACAGAGCTTATAACTAAATGGTTTGACTTTTGTAGACCCAATGACTCTCGTATGTTGGTCGCACTTGGTGAGAGCTATGAAAAGCTTTCACAACAGGTTGAGGCCAAGAAGGTAAATACAGACACTGGTACATGATTTTTGCTTGGTGCGTTAATTCATGTTTTCGTCTGCTTTGTGATCTGACATGTTTTATTTTGTTTAGTGTTACTGGAGGGCATACTCTGTCGGCGACGTAGAGAAAATGGCTCTACTCAAACTGGCAAAGTAAGTGATTATCTGTCTAATGAAAACATGACAGGTTTTGTGGTCTGCATCTCAATTTCATGATAATAGTGCTGAGAGAAATCTAAAGCTGCAGCCTATCCTGATCACTTCTAAAGACTTAAATGATGTCTGATTTCTCTGACAGGCTCCATGAACAACTGAACGAGTATGACGACGCTGCTCAGTGTTACATGCTTTACATTCAGGACATTTTCTCCTGTGGGGTGAGTCTAGATTTTCAGCCTGCATGAGATGTGATACGAGATGTTTTATAGCATTTATTTATTTGTTATTTAAGATTTAATTAATTAATTTATTTACTTAATTTCCCTGTTGTATTTCTGTATAATTTTCTATGATTTTTAATTATGATTTTAGTCTTAGCTCCTGTGTTTCCTAATTTTTAATTCAAGGTAGCATTTCTTCAGTCCTCTTATTCGGTTTTCTGTTCAGAATTTCCTTTTTATGTCTTTGTGTGTGTGTGTGTGTTATATGTGGATTGCAAGGAGGGTGGGGTCTTATATGTATGCAATTTTTTGCATACATTATGCAATGTATTCAATTTTCTACTTCTTATTTAATTTATTATTATTTATTTTATTCTTATGTAAAGCACTTTCTGCTACAAAATCTTGTGTGAAACGTACTATACAAATAAAGTTTGATTGATTGATAGCATATTTCAAGGTAACAATAAGAGCAGCACAGTGGCATAGCAGGTAGTGCGTGTGACTCACAGCAAGAAGGTCGCTGTCGGTCAGGGTCTTTCTGTATGGACTTTACATGTTCTCCCTTAGCATGTGTGGGTTCTCTCTGAGCACCCCAGCTTCCTCCCACAAAACACAAAACATGCTTCTCAGGTCAATTGCTGACCCTAAATTGCCCTGAGGTATGAGTGTACGTATTAATGGTTGCCTGACCCACTATGTGGCCCTGCGATCGGCTGGGGAGTAGTCCAGGGTGTACCCCGCCTATCGCCCAGTGTCAGCTGGGATAGGCTTCAACTCCCCACAACCCCAAAAAGGATAACCTGTATGCATAATGGATGGTAACAATTTATTATTCTGTTAAATGGTGCACAGGGCTGTTGATGTTTTATCCTTGTGTTTGCAACAAGTTCCCCCTCAATCCTACATAAATCCAGAAACAGCTTCTGTGAAAGACTAATTGGTACAAATGTGTCCGAGGACAGATGTTGGTTAGCTTAAGCTTTACTAATTCACAGTCTAGGTTTTATTGTACCTCACTGTGGCATTTGACACAGTGGACCACATCATTTACAGGAAAGGCTCCATGACATCGTTGGTCTATCAGGAACAGTTTTAAAGATGTTGTCATATTACCGAAGTGACAGGAGTTTTTGTGTTCCTGCAAACCAGATCATGTCAGATATGGCAGGTCTGC
Source organism: Cetoscarus ocellatus (assembly GCA_037902135.1). Classification (NCBI taxonomy): domain Eukaryota; kingdom Metazoa; phylum Chordata; class Actinopteri; order Labriformes; family Labridae; genus Cetoscarus; species Cetoscarus ocellatus. The sequence goes on along the minus strand of JBAMNC010000170.1, from coordinate 198,531 downwards.
CATGGGGGTTCCACAGTTCTAGGCCTCCTTCTTTTCTTGGTGCACTGAACCCCCCTTGGGAAAAATAATCACTCAGTTCAGTAACATCTCTTATCATCTATATGCAGATGATATTCAGCTTTACTGCTATTTTAAAGCAATGAGTTGAATACATTTTCTAATTTAATTGACTGACATCAAGCAGTGATTATAGAACAAGTTTTCACAACTGAACGTTGAAAAGACTGAAGCCTTGATCATTGCTCTTGGAAATGCAATGCTCCTAATCAAACAATGAATAGATCTCGGCGCTTCTGTCCAGTCAAGCCTTTTGAAACGTTGGAGTCATGTTAAATAAGGAGATTTCTTTGGACTGCCATTGAAAAACTTCGTTCATCATCTCAGATATAATTCTAAACTTAGATCGTTCATCTCAAAGCTTGAACTGGAGATAATTAATGCTTTATCTCTTCTTTCTTAGATGATTGTAATGCACTTTTTTTACTTGTTTTAACAAATCAATCATGACTGTCTGCAGACTGTGCAGAATGCAGCTGCAAGGCTTTAGGTTGGCACAAGAATAAGACATTGCATTACACTGGTTTCATTTTTATTCTGTGGCTCCACATCAAGCTAATGGGCATAAACTGGTGGACGAAACATCAGTAGAACGTCATACTTGTAGGTCTGTTTGAGGCGGCCAAGGGAACAAGCTGTTTCAAGCAGTTACTGGCAACATAAACAGTGGAGGGAGTCCTGATGAAGCAGACATTTTGTCTTGTTTGAAGAATACATGTTAAACATAATAAAGGGCATATAAAACTAAACAAAAACATACAGGCTCTTTAAAGAAAGCCTGGGTATATGACCCTCCTTTTCAGCAAATCATCGGCCATTGTTTTATGCTCAATGTGTCCTACAAGAAAATCTGATCTGTTTTACAGTTTTTACCACATCTTGTGTGTTAAAGAAATCTATTAAACTAATGCCATTTTACCATTACAGGAGCAGCTGGAGCATGCAGAGGTGAGCACAGCCCTGAGGTACCTGGGTCAGTACTATTTCAAGAACAAGCTCTACGACGAGGCGTCTCTCTGTGCACAACGCTGCTGTGACTACAATGATGTGAGTGGCTCTGAGAAGTGTTGTCTGGTTAAATTAAATGCTTTTGGTACTTTTTCTGATAATGCAGGAGAAGGGGTGTTTTTTTTATCTTGGTACCAAATTTTACTTATTTTCACTACCAAAAATGTGGGCTAACTCCAATATTCTGTCTAAATTGCACATTTGCATTGTCAATGCTCTTGTTCACACCAGCTTTTAGTTATAAAAAAACTTTTCTAATTTTTACTTTTTAATATAAAAAAGGCCAGATTTTACAGCTGCTTTTAAACTTTAAGTCTTAAACAATTGAAACTCAAACAGGTTTCATTATGTATCAAGATGTCAGGAGAGTAACTGTTGTCAATCTGTCCCTCTGCTCACAGGCTCGTGAAGAAGGAAAAGCTCTGCTGAGACAGATCTCTCTGGTCAGAGATCAGATTGAGACTCCATCAGCAGATCTGTTCGCTCCGCTCTCAAACAACAACACACCTGTCAGGAGGGTGTCTCCTTTGAACCTCATCTCCTTCACACCCTGACACTCACACTCGTACACACACACACACACACTCTTCTCATCATTGGTTTCAAAGTGGACAATGTGATTCCTGCAACACGACACAGTTTGTGTTTGCAGAGTTAACTTTTGGCACAGATTTGTTTGTTACAATAAAATCACTTTTTGTATAAATTGTCCATCCAGATTATTTCATGCGTTCTATTATTCAATGAAGGAAAAATATTGTTCTAAATAATGAGGACAGTAAGTCTGAACCATAAATTACTTTATGAGTAGTTTTATATGGAATAGAAATTAAATCTCTTTTTCCAAATCACAATATATGATGTGTATTTCTAGTTTCCAGTTCCCCAGCTCCCTCAATGCAGCCTGCCAGTCAATTAGATTATAAGAAAATGTCTTGAAATAAAGAAAATGTGGCAAAATCTACCAAGATAATATTGAAATGTTAATATTTTCATATATTGAAGCTGTCGTGTTCCTATATAACTCCTCTTTATGCATCGTAAATGCATTTGTAAAAGTAAAGATAGTTTAATAACCAGTGAATGCTTGAACCTGACATAGCAGATGTTCAATATATTTCACTAGTCCATCTGGGCAACAGCCCATAGGAAGTGTTAATACCCTGATCCCCATCCAGGTTTGGATCTCCACTAAAATCAAATCCATTGGTCTTTGGTCCATTTCTGATGTATCCTGAAAATTTAATTAAATTCCATTCACAGCTTTTTGAGGTAATCACAACAATCACTCTGGCAATGAGGAAAAACTAGATGTGGCCTTCTTTCTAACAGAAATTGCCTGTTCCCAGCTCAGATGATTCTTGTAAGAAACAAAAACACTCAGTATGTTTTTTTGTTTGGTGGTATCAAAGAGCAGAAAGGGTATGACCATCAGTTTTGAACCAAAAGAGAGTATCTCTTGCTTCTCCTTTTTAACCCAAGTCTTAAACCATCACCAACAATTCAGTGTGCAGGAGTTTGTCTGTAAAATCTGATGATTATATTAAAAAAAATCAGAGCACTGTCATGGTTTTATATCCTTACTGTTGTTGTTTTGAACAGGTATGAGCATGACTGCCCCATAAAGAATAAAATGATAATCCTCCATTTAGACCAAAATAAAAGAACAGTCGAATAAATTATTTTGTGGTCAATGCAAGAACTCTTTGTGGTTCTTACGGTCCGAGTATCATTTACAAAGCATTTAGGCATTGGATCTAGTTTCAGTAAATTTATTAAACACTGCAATCGCAGATGGCCTGATGAAGTTAGAAAAAATGTAGAAAAATTAACTATGTCAATATAAATGGTATCGTCTTATTTCACATATGCTGATGCATCTTTAACCCACTGTTCACAGGCACTATTCATAACCAGAATAAGACTCCTCACAGGAGCTCATACTGTGCTCATATAAATGCTCAGCAGGAGCAAGAACACAAACACACCATGTTTTGACCCACAGTTTTGCCTCATCAATGTTTATATGTAAATAGAAGAAATAAAACCAAAGCTCCAACACAAAAGGCATTCAGCTTTGTGTTTAATAAAGATTGTGTTGAAAACCACAACAGAGATAAAAAAATATTTACAGTGAAAAAATATCAGATAATGAGAAGACATCTCCCAATCTTTTCATATATTATAGTGAAGGAAAACAGAAGTACTTCCTGTAAAGGTAGAGAAGGTGCAGCGACACAGTTAATTAAACACACATATATTCTCTTTACAAGGACTTTAACTGTTAAACACTGAGCAGCTGAAGGCATCACCATCAGCAAACTGCAGCCATAGTTAAAGTATTTGTTTTCTCGCATGAGCCTCATAACAAGCAAAATGTTCTGCAGAGTGAATATATAAAAAAAAGAAATTCTGAAGGAGTTAAAGTATTTTTGCATAACATAAAAAGGACAAACTCCCACTGATGCCTCAGAGAGCTCAGTACTTCCCCCTCTGAGTGCGAGGGGTGAGGATGGGGCTGGGAGGAGGAGAGGGCTGCCGGGAGCGAAGGATCTGCGAGTAGGGGGTGTTTGCTCCCTGACAGGCTCGAGTGTTGTATTTACGTGTCGGGGTACATGTCGGGAACAGAGAGTGGAAAAATGGACGCTTCAGTGGAGGTCTGTTCTCACTGTCGCCTGGTGCAGCGGCCCCACAACCCCTCTTCTTGCAGGAGCCCGGTGCGGCGGAGGGGACGGAGCCTGAGGGGGGCAGCTGGGGCCGGATGGAGGCCTGTGTTTGGGCCAGGGTCTCTGCTTTCCGCCTTAAATCTGCTTTTACCAGTGTCAGGCCGTTCTGAAGCTCCACCAGGGTCTGGTCCTGGGAAGAAGTCAGTGGACAGGGTTAGACCAGACCATGGAGGGGAGTGACGGTGAGGGAGGAGGAGGGGGAGAAAGGAAAGCAAATTCAACTTCATGCAAAAGCTCAGCAGTCCGAGGATGTTCTTGAGCAGAGAGGCATCCATATATTTCATTCATTCAGTTTATCCTGTGATAGAACAAAATCCATCGACTGCAGAAAGAACTGGAAAGAAGCTAACAAGCTGTTAGCCATTTGGGCATTAAAGCGAGCTCAGGAGGCCAATCCATGGACGCAGTCACACCGTAAACGCTGTCTCAATCTAATGCTGGATCAAGCTGCACTGACTTGTCACCACATCAATCTTGTCCTTAACTTTACCAGAAATCCTTCAAATCAAAACAGTTTTCAGAAACAAAGTGAAATTCTGTTCAGTGAAAGAACTTAAAGTTATTCAGAGGCCGTTTGCTGAAGCAGGCGGTGCATGTATTTACTTCAGCTGTAAAAATCATCCTCTCTGCAGACACAATCATGCAACTTTTCCCGTCTCCTCAGCCAGTCTCCAGGAACCGCATTTTCTGACACTTCTGCGTTGGTTTCATTTTAAAAACTTGAGGTGTCTTGCGCAGCTGCTATTTTTTGTGCTGGCGAAGCTTCTTTTTAATTCGAAACAGGATAGCACATCGTGTTCAGTGCTCACTTTGAGCAGAACCTCAGGGTCAGCTGCTCCTTCACTCCCAGTGATCTCAGTTGAAAACAGTTCAACTTATGGTGGGAGTGAAAATGAGCTGCATTTAACTATTGAGGGAAATATATCCAGTAGCCTGTTGCAGCAGCCATGCATGAGGTCTATCCTAACTTAATGTGAAAAGTTCATACAAACCCTGAAGTTAGAACTAATGAAGTTTGAGCTTAGGTTGTGTTTCTGACTGGCTGCACCACAGAGACAGACGGTTCATCTTAACTAGTACAGTGTAACATTCAAACTAAGCACAATATCACTACAGATAAAACGTTTTAACTAGAGATGCACTATATTGGACTTTTGCCGATATCCAATGTATCCTAAATCATTATTGCAAATACTAATTAGGGCTGAACATTCAAGTATGAATTAACAGCTGAACAGCACATTAGGGCACCAGGAGCAGTGAACCACCTGATCCAGCAGAGGGTGCTGCAACCCGATAGGTCAGCGCTCTCTTGACCTCAAAACCAGCTGTATCTAATCTGCCGGAAACAAACAGAAGACATCTCGAGGAAATGTGGGACACGCAAAGCCACTATGTGTGGACAATGACAACGCCAAAACAATTGAGGAGTGCTGTGTGGAAGCACTATGGGCCCCTCTGTGTGATGATTATGTGCAAAGCAGCTGGCCTACTGTGACAGAACCACAGGCTCATTTATCGGCCTTCACCCACCAGGGCATACAGAATAATAAGAACTGAATAAATGCAGTTATTACCATGTATGCTTGAAAGCTGATCAAGTTTGATTTTTGGGAAAGGTGACAGCCTTATTATGCATATTGATTCTGATCTTTTTGTCAAGAGCACAAAGCCTCCACTTAGTTAAAATGAACCCTTTTCTTTAATGGTTACAGTCTGTTTGTGTAAGAAAAAGCTGTAAAGCAAGAAAAACAACATTTTATTCTTCGTTAAATGAAACTTTTGATTTATAAAATCTGACATTCAGTGATGAGGTGAACCATTACAGTACGTATTTGTACATTCTGCCATTATATGGGATATATGTGGCTACTTTGTATGGTTAAAATATCGTCTGGAAATAAAGGCAAAAATGTTCATATCTGCCACTAAGTATTATCATCTTTTTAAACAATTATCTACCAAACCAATATTGATCTGACAGTATCACTCTTCCTAGTTTCAGCTTCATTTTTCCAATCAATTAGAAGCTTTTTCATTTTTATTCGGTGCAGGAAAGCGAATGCACCACATCTCTCAATACCTCCCAAAGGGCTGCAAATAACTCCAGGTAACTTCTGTAAATCGATAAATAGTGATGGAAAAAATGTTAAGTATGTAAAAATACTATGATAAGGAGTTAACTAAAGCTTACATCCTCAATCCTCAGAATCGAATAAAAACAGGGACAACATGCAGTAAAACTGCCAACACAAGATCATTTTTTTGCTAAGCGGCTGAAATCTCTGCTGACAGAAAACAAAAGCTCCACTTTAATTCCCCAGAACACCACAGCAACAGACATTACAAAGCTTCATTTAAGTAACAGAGTAAGAGTTGTGTCCCCATCTCTTCAATCACATTGCATCAAACTCAAGGGCACATGGCACAGCAGTAGCTCCACGTGCACATTAATGACCCTTATCTTTTTAATGCCTCTGTTACAACCTAATCTTGCACGGAAGGAAAAACTTTGCTCCCCCATTACACCTCAGTCAGTTACAGTAAAGGCTAATGTCACAGGGTTACGTATCGCACTTTAAAACTTTTCATTGATGAACGTTGAACAAGCCTCACTAGCGTGAAAAAGTGAGAAATGGCAGCATCTAGTGTTATAATCTGATCATCACAGTGACCAACCAAATGTTTCATGTCTATGCTGCCAGAAAACAAGCCCATTATCGCACAAATGAACACATTTTAAAAGAAAAAAACAGCGTTGTCATCCTGAATTAACATGATAAATAACCAAGCTCTCAGAAAAGAACCCAAACTTGCTCTTAGTCACCAGAAAACAGAATAAATAAAATATATGGATGCAAAGTCACAGAGTTTCTGAAGCAAACAGCTGGTGCAGATGTTAAAAACACAGATTTAGTTTAATAGCTGTCTGTGCATTTAGATTGTTAGTGAAGAGAGTCAAGGGAGAGAAAAGGAAATAACATTAAGACAAAAAAAAGCCAACTTTGATAACTTTAACCGCAGTCTGTCTAATTGAATAAAATGTTTCACCAATTACAAACACAGCATTAAGAGCTGCATTCGCAAAGACAAGAGAATATCAGTCACCTCATGTTAATATTTGTGTTGAGGCACAATCTCTCTGACCACAAAACTCTAAGAACTTCTTAAAGCTCCCAATGAGGGACTTGAAGAGTGTTGTTTTGGAGCCTCTTAGTGAACTAAAGCCTCGTTTCTGCCCTGATCTTGTTTGCATTTCCACCGCCAGCTGTACCTTCACTTGAGGGGGGAGATGAGAGTCGGGAGGAGAGGGTCGTGCCAGCTACATAAATACATGACATCCCAGCAGCGATACACAGTGAAGTGGTCTGAAGTAGAGCACGACTGTAAACAAAGAGCAACGATGGAGGACCTCCATCTCTCCAGTGCTGTATGGTGCATCTGTTTTGTTTTCTTTACAGCAACTGCAGTGAATAATTTAATATATAAATTACTAAATCCACAACTTATTTGCACATGACGAGGCATGTATTTTTCGTTTCAGCTGCTGTCCCATGAGATTTGATGATTTTTGTGACAATAAACAGACTGTAGAGCTTTTGGCTCCACCCTTTAGGGTTGGTTTGGTACACTTGGCCCCTCTACAGAGAGTTGCCAAAAAGTGAAACAGCACAGGTTGGTTATTTGGGGATGATTCCTCCTTATTTGACAGTGGAGGCAGCTGTAGTTGTGTACCCTACTAAACCAGGCTGTGCCAGACTGCTTGGTGGAAACAGCTAAAGTATTACCCTGGCCCCTTGCTGATTTTGGGCATGTTCATGTGTGATTGGGTTTTTGTAGCAGAAATTTTCATTATGGTCTCAGAATGTTGAAGAAATTGTTCCATAAAAATGAACAGAATTAGTTTTTGCTGCTGATTGTTTTTGTTTTGGTGGGTTAAAAAGTGAAGTCTTTTTTTATCTAACAATGTGAAGAGTTGAAACCTCCTCACAGGAGCTTTAAATCCCCAGGTTAGTTCAAATTTTATTTAAAAAAAAGTCAAATCATCTTGTTGACGCCTGTGGTCATACCTGTTTGGCGAGGGTCTCATCCGCCGCTGTCAGTGCCTGGCGCAGTCGCTCCCCTCCTGTGTTTCGACAGCAGGCTCGCTCACCAGACTGTAGGTCCATCCCAAGCCTCTGCAGGTCCAGGCGCAGCTGGCGCAGGTTCTATTGAAGAAAACTCCATTAATCTTTTTGAGAGTGAGAAATAAAGGAAGAGGCCTTTTCTGTGATGCAGCGGTGACTGACCCTTTGTCCTTCCTCCAGTTTACGATCAGCAGCAGACGTTAGATTGCCCGTTGAACCTGGAACTTCCAGCTGCATCTTCAGCTTCATCAGCTCTGCACAGATGAAGGGGACATTGTGACAAACTCATCTTAAAACAAAACTTGAGCGTTTTTGTGATGTTCTGACTTACCTTGTGTTTTAGAGAGCAGCTCAGTTCTACATTGGTCAAGCTCAGCTTGAAGTCTGTTGATTTCAGTCTGAGGGTTGAGTCGCTGTGACCGCCGCAGACCCTCACAGTCTGGCTGCTTTATCGACTCGGAAGTGGACTCAGCGCTCCGTTTTTTCTCAAGGGCAGCAGATAAAACTTCAATATCCTGATCTCGTTCCTGTAAGACAGGACAAAAAAAGGCAAATATTAGTCCCAGTCTTTGGCACAGATTCAAAAATACAGAAAGCAATCTAGACTCTCAAAACTGTAACTCAAAGCTGCAGATATCAGGCAGCAAAAGTTTTGCTTGTCAGTGACATAAATCTAAAGAAAGGGATGAAGCTCCGACCTTTAGCTCCTGGCTGTAGAATTTCTTCAAATGTTTTTGGATGTTTGAAATCTTGTCTTCATATCTCTCTTCGATTAAAGCTCTCTCCGTCTCCAAAGTTGTACTGTAGAACAAAAAGGCAGAACAATTTAGTATCTGTATTCATCTTAAAGTCAAGCATTTTTGTTAGCACCTCAATAATCCAACTTCACACTGAGCAAAGTTTCATTTGGTGAAATAACCAGGAAAAAAAGATTAAAGTGGTTTTCCTCTTGATGATTGTTAACAGCATGACTACAAATTTTTGAACCAATAATAATTAGAAAGCACTTGGAGAGTGAAAACCTCCACCAAGGTAGCTCACGTAATGCTGTTACATCTATAATCAATAGTTCCATGATAAAGTTAAGTTACCATCATAATATGATTCCGTGACCCTGAAAACCCACACCTAGCACTCAGAATCATGTTGATATCATGATTAGTTAGACACCGAGCAAAAACGATTGTTCGCTGGCAATTATCCACCAAAATCCCTTGCTAACAAACACACAAACAGACAATCAAACTAAGATATTCTGGCAAAAACATTACCTCCTTGGAGGGGGTAATAAAACATACCTGAAATCATCCTGCATCCCGTTGATGACCTCCATCATCTCTGACACCACCTGCTCTCTCACATTTGCCTCAAGAACCTCTTTCTCCTCCCTCTGGCGCTGCACCTCTCTCTTCAGGACATCAATGGCCATCAGCAGAGCCTGGATAAAGTTCAGTAAAACACTTAAATCAACAAAAAAAAGTCACGGAGAAACCTTTCACATATGCGTCAAACTCCAGTTCATTTCAGCCTATATCTGTGCAGGGCAACTGGCAGCCCGGGGGTCCACATTGGACCCTCCTCCTAAATAAATGTAGCAGGCCAGTCAATTTCAAGTTTCCAACAGTTGTGAACATGAGTATGATTATCTGCTGTGTGTTTCAGTCTGACTCGTGTGTACAGCAACATGCAAAAAGACAAACTGCATTACAACATGAAAAATGCCAACATTTTTATAATAATCTTAAGTTACTAGTAAATGTTTAGCTGTAAAAAAAAGTAGATTTGATTCATTAAAAAGGTTTTTTGTGAGAGTGTCACATTCAGTGAGTGAGTGTCAAAGAGCACATACAGACAACAGTAGTTAGAAGGAAGTGAGCAGTCAAACACTTCAATTCAACAGAAAAGAATCAAGTTTTTGTATCATTATTTAATCGTGTTCACAGCAGGCAGTGTATTATTAATTCTAAAAAATGCGAAAGACCAAGTTACCTCAGTATTCAACATGGTGGTGTCTCCATCCTCAATATCACTCTCGTCCTCATCCTCCTCCAGCACAGTGCTGTTGTTCCCCTGAACTGTCGGCTCCCGCAGCAGGGACAGGATGTAGGCGACCCTGGTCTTTGTGGATGGACCGTGGACCAGCTGCCATAGCACAATGGACATATTTTAAACCCAGATACATTAAAAGAATCTTAGACAGCATAAGCTCTTCTCAAAGGCGTTTCCTTACCTGAGTGGCGATGGCTGAGAACTTGAGTGCCTGGAGGGTCTCGTCGTAGACAGAGGCACACGGGTTGATGTTGACCACCATGCTTGAAGTTCCTCGGCCACAGAAGAAGCCCTGCAGAACCCGAGTCAGCTTACTGTCCCTGAAGGGCACCACCTGAGGAGGACGTGTCCTGTTGAACAAAAGGAAAATGTTTAAAAATGACAAAAATAAACATTCCTGCATGCAACTTGGGTGTAAATATATATCATCATTCTGGGGAAAAGAGTGGGGAAATGGCTGAACCTTGTATTTATTGTTTATACTTGACATTGGAAACATATATCCTGCCATTCTTCTACAATGATTTCCTCATTCATCTTTAATCCTCTGATGAATCTTTTCCTGCTGCTATGATAATCTGGTAAAACTTTGAGATTAATCCAGCTGATCCATAATGGCTTGGGACTATTTTTAAAAAAAAATGTTGGCAGGGAAGATTTACAGAGTCCTGTGTCTTTGTTATGAAGCTTCTGAAGATACTTGAAAAGATGTTCAGAGTCAATACTAAATTTTTGCTTGATCTCATTAAATCTTTAAAGATTATCATTCTCGTACAGATCTAGAATCTTACTGACGCCTCTGTCTGCCCATAAAACCAAGGTCATTAGTACCTGGTGTGAGGTTTCTGTTCCCCCAAATAGTTTGTTACTTTGTTAATACTGTCTGTGTCTGTTAATCTTGATAAAACAGTTAAAACAGTTAAATTAAACAAAAAAAGGAAGAAAGAAATACATCTCCACTCTATTAACTCTTATTAACCAAGAGAAAACTGAATGCAAAGCACTTTGCAACACTACCTTTACCGTATGATATGTGCTACAAATGAATCAGAGTTGAGGCTCATGCGTACGGATATTTACGATTAGACTAGAGAAAGAAAGCTCGCTCTTTGGATACACGAGTGACCCAGTGGTCATCATTAGTGTTCACTGATGTTTTCAGAACTCTGATGATGTGCAGAGGAAACAACACTTTTGATACACAAAAGAACATTTGAGTTTATCAAAGTACTTTGTCAATATTGTCTTTAAAAGGTAAACCTATTAATTGATACATGCACTTAAGTTATTGTAAATCACATCTTTCTGACACTTGGATTTACACATACTTGTTGTTCTGGTTGTGCCTCAGGGCAGCGATGCAGCGGCCCAGTGTTAACAGAGACGTGTTGATGTTGTTGGCCTCCTTCATCCTCTCACCGTTACGCTGCTCTTTACAGCGCTCAGAACCGGCCAGATCACACACAGTCAGTCTAAATGCAGAAAATACAACCCGGTTATCACATTTCCTAAATCAAAATAATGTTGATGAGACTTACTCGCTGGTTGACTTACTCGCTGGTGTGCATGGCCGTGCCTGTGTCTGCCTCTGGGCGAACATGGAGGACACGGATGGAGAAAATGCTGTGGCTGTGTAGGTGATGGATTTATCATCAGTGATACCATTTCAAAAATAATCAAAGTGGGGGTTTGAAAAGCAGACATTAGATTTTCTCCTACCTGCGGCTGGAGTTGTGGTTGAGGTGAGTGCTTGCAAAGCTCTGGTTGCGACGTCCAGCTCTCAGGATCCTCCAAGCTTCCTCTGCAGTGCGCACATGGATCCAGGTAAGGTCTAAAAAAAACAAAAGAGGAAGGAAAATGCTGATCTCAATGGTTTATGATGCAAGAGTAATTCATTTCCTGTGATGGTTGAAGAATATAAAAGGTTTCAATTTGTACAAATTTGAACCCAATCACTGTTAAAGGGATAGTTGGGATTTTTTGAAGTGGTGTTGTTTGAGGTACATGGCATGTCTCAAAATAGTGCCTAATCAAAGAGGTTTGGTGGTGGGAAATTACACTGATATAAACAAACTGTAGCATGCGACGACTCTGCACTGTTTTTGTGGCTTGTTTGCTCCCACAATTCCTTCAATTAGGCGAAATGTTTGGCACCATGTACAGCAATGGATAGCATAAGATTTGTCCTGAGATTTCTGAACAGGAAGAGATCTGAGCTGTGACACCGTGGCACATGTTCAGGCTCACACAACCCCACTTTATAAAACCCAAACTATCCCTTTAATTTCTTGATTTTTTTCATTATTGAGTGCAAATTTTTTGCAGCACTAGAAAGCTTGTCCAATCTTGCTTTTATCACCTAAGAAATATCTCCAGAATTCAATCTATTAAAACTTCTCACAACACAGGTACAATCTTACATGTTAGTCTCATTACGCCTTAACTATTGTAACAGCTTTTGTGTGTGCCTGATCTAGAAAACAGTAGATCGACTCCAGACAGTTCAGAGCTCATCTGCCGGTCTTTTAACCAGGACAAGAACATATGACACATCCCTCCTGTTTTAGCACCTGCACTGCAGCTCCCTGTACACTTTAGAACTGGTTTTAAGATTTTATTATTTTTGAAGCCCTCTATGATCTTTCTCCAAGCTACATCTCTGACCTTTTAGTACCATAACACTCAACACGAACATTAGGTTCCTCATGCAGAGGTCCTCTGGTGGTTCCCCACTGCAGACTAAAAACTACGGGGGACGGGGCAATTTCTGCGAGGGCTCCAAAAGTGTGGAACGATCTGCACGTGGAGATCAGGTCAGCTGAGTCAAATATGTGTTTTAAACTTCTAAAGTCCTGATCTACTTGATTTTTATTTATTCCATTTTACTTTGATTTAATTTTTAACACATCTAAAATGTTCATTTAAAAGAATTTCATGTGTTTTAGAGCTCTTTTAAATTATTTTTTCCCCAAGGATTTTCCCACCTGCCTGTGTTGTTGTTGCTGAAACATTTTGTTGTGCTGTTTTTATTAACAATGCCCTAGTAAATCTCTGTAATTCTGTTTTTGTAAAAGTGCTATATAAACAAAGATTATTATTATCATTTACTAGCAATAGTTATTCTCCCCCTCACAGCAGCTTTTGGTATAAAATATATCTAGAAAGTTTTTTCCATCTTGAATACTTAACAGTTCTATTGATCATTAAAATAATTGTGTAGTACTGATTAGTTATAAAAATGATAAAAACTTTTCTGTACTGTGGTGCAAATTGATCATAAATTTATAACAGAGACTGTGTTTTGCAATGCGATATAAATGAAACATTTTACAACCTCACCAACATGGAGCAAGAAGCAGCAGTAACAGTAGGTACTGTTATACTCCCACTAAACAACTTTAAAGTATTGGTCAAAATATCATTATAAATTATATTAAGAAAACATAATTGAATTTTTTTTGTCCTTTTGTAGAAAATGTTCCTTATAATGTGATGCTGAACCCGACCCAGAATAAACAGTCGGTTATACAGATTAGAGCTGACGGTGATAAATGAACACTTCTTGCTCAATAAGGTTTCATATTCACTCAAGAAGTGAAGTAGAATAATCAGTTTTATGTAAATCGTGGATAAAATAAAGGTTTTGACAGTTTATGAGCATCATTCCTGAGTTACCTTTTACGTAGGGGTTGCCCTGCTTGTCATCACTAAGACGCAGAGTGACTCTTTTCCTGGGCTGCAGGGAGGGCGAAGCATCCAGCAGGTCATACAGGAACTCGTTGTAGATTTCATAGAAAGACACCCAGATAGAAAACTGCACCCCTTCCTCCAGATCATCTTCCCTGCTGTGTGAGAGGCTGTCAGGCTCCAGACAAACACTGTCAGTGTCTGAAAAGAGGAAAAAAGCTTTACAGTGACAGAGTACTCTGTGATGGAGGCAGGAACAGGTCATTGCAACCAAAGAAGTCTTGATTTGTTTTAACCTCTAATTTCAAACAAAGATATTTGAACTCTGAAACCGTTTCTCCTAACATTTATTTTTCTGTCCCTCTCACCTTCAAACTGGGAGGCAATATTACAGGTAGAGGATAATCCCCCAACACCGCTGTCCCAGATCGTAGTGGTGCCACCTCGACGAGACGTCTGACACTCGTCCTGTAACAGAAGGAGTACATTAGCTCATGAGTGAGGACAAACATCTTTTATTTTTAATGTGTTCAGTTTGATTCATAATAAAATGATTCAGGTGGTTATGTAAAAAGATCATTGATCAAAAACTGCATTATTCCTCCACCTTATTATCATTATAGCTATTAATGTTGATATTAGAACAATCTCTTTACCCATGATTGTTACTGATTACACTACAATAATAAATACCTTTATGGCCTTACAGACGGGAGCCCTCCTGAAAAAGAGATGCCACATCTCAAGGGGCTAAGCTTTGACACATTTAAGTTCAAGACAGATTTATGTTAGGTGCATCCAAAAATTTGCCGCTATCATAAATTCTTATTTTAGTCCCTTTGTCTCTGACCACCTCCCTAACCCCGTCCACTCACACCCAACATGGCTTCAGTGACTGTTCAACATGAGTCTGGTTCTGCTCGAGACGTCCTGCCGCTTTACAGAAGTTTTTTTGCCACTTGACTGTAAGCCATCAGTTGGTGGATTCATGTTGGGTTTGAAAGTGTATGTGTAAATACATATATATTTGTTATGATTTGGTGCTATACAAATAAAGATTGATTGATTGTTGTGTTTAAAAAACAGATTTTTGATGCTAATGAAGCACAGGGAAATTAAAAACTCCCAACTTCTACTTTGCCTTATAAAGACAAGAACATTGTGGGAAAACAAAATTATTTATTCCATTCAACAAGACCTTAAAGCTGTTTCCATTTTACCTCTTTGAGCAGAGAGTTTCTGCGCAGTTCCTCCACCCTAACCTCAGCAGAGGTGAGCTGCCGCACATCCTGAAACATGACAGGGCTTCAAGTCCATGGCACTGTAGAGACGACCCTGCAGCTTCCTGAACGTAGACACTAAGGCACGAGGCAGCAGGCCGGCTTCTCGACCACTGCCTGTGGGTCAAAGATTGAAAATATAGTTTTTTTTACAATCATCAGGCAAAGCCTCAAGCTGTGACTGCAATTTAACTTGAGAAAAATAATTTTGTCACCCCTATGGAACAGTTTGATAGAAGAGGAAAAGATCATACCCTGAACAGTGTACGTCTTGCCAGAGTTGGTGACACCGTAAGTGTAGAGGAGCCTGTTTTCTCCCTGAAGCACATCTTTCACCATCTTCTTCATCGTACTTTCATAAAACTGCTGCTGTGTGGTCTCTGGGCCGAAAATCTGTAAAAATGATTTGTTCATTAATCTATGCCGACTCTTTTCAAAACAGACACATAACTTAAGAGATATACTGCATGTTAACAACATATCCTTCATCGGAACGTAAACTATGATTGATAGGATTTTTTAACTTTGCCCTCACCGCAGTTCAACAAGCTGAGACAAATGGTTTAAACACCATACAAATAATACCCTCCTACCTTTGAGAAACTGAACTTGTGCATGCTTTGGGTGATGCCCCTCTCTGCAGTCCTCATGTTCTGAGATTCTTTTGGAGCTTTAAGCAGCAGGGTCTCTTCATCTTGGATGGCCACACAGCCCTGAAAGAGCGCAATATGGACAAACTCAAAGCAATTCTGGCACATACCAGACCAAAAGTAAAAAAAAAAAAAAACCAACCCATGAGAATTAGTGTTGATTTCAGGGTCTCACCTGCTCCTCCCCCTTCTCTGTCTCGGTCTCAGAGAGTGGTCGAATACGCAGAAAAACATTCACCCTTTCAGAGCTACCATCATCACAGCTCTTCTGTCTCCCTGCAGCAGGTTTCACTGCTATTTTCTAGAAGAGTAAACAAACAAAGAAAAACAGGCAAATGTCAAAACAAGATAAACATGATAATTCAAAAGGAGGAAAAGTCATTAACTACAAAAAGGAAACTGTATGCCTCAAAACTTCTAAAAACTAAATTAAATTTCACTTCAGGTTCAGTTTAGCATGAAAACATTGTCTCTCACTGGTTCAGCAATAGATGGGCGAATGTCCAGGCCGGGGGAAATGACAGAGATCTCCGGTAGACGTGGTCTTGCCAGACCTCCAAATTCTGCTGCTGTGGACTCAAACACGGCCATTTCCTCATCCTCATCGTAGGTGTATCCACACGGGGAGGACAGAGTCAGTGCCATGCTTACCTGTCACAGTGAAATGAGGACGTGATGAGTATGAATGTCATTTTAACACATTTGAGATCTGGCTGTGAGGCCGAGAAAGTCTGTCAAGACAAACTGAAAGTGCTTGCTTGCATAAATGCTAAAGACAGATGTATCAGAACAGTGATAAATCTCTGAATGAACAGATGTTAGTGTCTTTTTCTGAATTTTGAGCTATCATAACTGAAGGTGCAGATCTCCAGTATTGTGTAGTCTGAAGCAGACACTCAGCATTTGTTTGGATTTGCTTGAATGAGGGTGTGTCGGCTCAAGGCGAGGCGGGGAAGCAAACGTTGCCTTTAAAAATTAACTCCCCAAAGTAGTCAAACAGGAATTCATTTCTTTGGCAGTCAACTGCTCTGACAATTCCAGTATTGCTGCAGAATAATCTTTTAATCATAAACTGAAGTGTTTTAAAAAACATTCATAAGTGTAAGAAAATCTTGTTCTAAAACAGCTTATTTTACAGTTAAGATTAAATCTCAGGGCAGTGCAGTGACACAGAAGGTTAGGGTTCCTGCCTCACAGCAAGAAGGTTACTGGTTCAATCCCCAATGCCGACCTGGGTCTTTCTGCGTGGAGTTTTCATGTTCTTTTCGTGCTGGTTTTCTCTGGACACCCTGGCTTCCTCACACAGACCAAAAAACATCCTTGCTACATTAATCTATGACACTAAGTTGCCCTTAGCTTTCAGTGTGAGCATGAATGGTTGTCGCTTCTATATGATGTCCTATAGCCAGCAGTTCAGGGTGTACCCCGCCTCTAGCCCAATGTCAGCTGGGATAGGCTCCAGCCCCCTGTGACCCCGACAGGGATAAACGATGGACAGATTGACTGTGTGGACATGGTCAACCACTTTATATCCAGTTTCTGAGAACCCTCAATAACTTAACTGCTGATATTTTAAAAATATCTGAAGATCAGTCCTAAGATTTTTAGATAATTAATAATATTGTTTCTTTTATAATCATAAATATGTTTTGAAAAAAGTTTTAGTTGATTTGTGTTCCAAGGAGTTTTAACACATAAGAGCCTCAACAGTTTCCATATACCACTATGTTTTTGTCAAGAGTATCAAATCTGCACTAGACAAAAGCTTTCAAATGATCCTTAAGTTTGATTAAGACAAAATACACATGTATTCTGGATTTAACAATGGAGTCTTTAAAAATCTAAGAGCTTATTGTTAAAAGTTTTTAAAACATTTGATCTATCGTGTAGGTTATATATATGCCTGATAAATAAATAAATAATGAAAAACAACAAAAAGTTAAAAGGATGTAATTTTATACCTTTGTAAATGTAGGGAGTCCATAAAGTTTATAGAGCATATTGTTGATAGTTTTTAAAACATTTTATCTGTCATGTAGATTTTTCAACTGAAGTGAGTTGGTACATTGATCAAAGCAATACTTTATTTTGAAAAGTGAAAGTTGTAGAAAAGAAAAACAAAAAGGACAAATTCTTCATACAAATGTGGTTAAGCAGAAAATATATATGTATATATGTTTATAAAAATGCAGCTTCTGATTTAGTTCACACAGGAGCAATGAATACAGAAATTCAAAGAGTCAAATAACATGATCTTCTGGGGAAGTATTTAGTTTAGAAAGGCTAACAGGCAAATGTTCACGTTGTTAGCGTAAGGACGAAAACACTCGAATAAATTAAAGTTCCACAACTAACTCTATAATAATTAAAGATTGTTTACAAACATTTACTCCATACATTAGAGTGAACAAGACTAAAAACACGTTTATGCGCTTATCTGAGAAGAGCTTGGTCGCTGTTAGCATACCATCGACCATGTTGTTGTTGTGAGGCATTAATGTAACCGCTGTGAACAACAGAGATAAACAGACTCACCCTGGAGATGAAGCAGCTCTACAGTCACTCAGAGGCCTTTATATCCAACAGGACTGAAGTATCAGACACAGGCCTGGAGGTTTTTGTTCGAGGAACTACCTGAAAATACCTACAGCTCCGTGCTGAGCTCTGACATCGCTGAATTCACACCGAGTTTCGTATTTGAACAATGCGGCTCAGAGCAGAGCGGCTTGTCCATTGGCCGAAAGCAGTGACGTCACGTTCAAATCTAAGCCCTCTGATTGGCTAAAGATCACATGGTTGTGCTACGGAAACTGTGCCACCTCAAACAAGGACGCTCACAAGAGTTCCTATCACATGTTGAAAAAAAACGTTGACATTGTATGAAGTATGCAATGTTTATTTTTATAATCCGGAACAAATGATTAAAAAAAATAAAAATTACTTGAACCCCATTGAACCGACCAATTTGGTTTTTTGAGCATATATTAGAACTCAAACCACCACTGCAATACTGTTACACAAAGGGAAAACATGCACAAGCAAAATGTATAAAGCAAGTTTATTTAACCTGTTTGTCACATTTTTTTTTACATTTGCACAAAACCAAAAAGACACACAAATACATGCCACATTGTTCAACAGCAGATCATGTGGGTATGTTGAGAATTATTTATGTTCAGTGAATTTAATATGGGGAACTTAAACATATTGAACACTTTCTTAAAGGTAATTGTAAGGTAAGCCTAATATGAAGTTAATTTCAACACTTTAAAAAATGAAACAAATGTGATTATTTTGGCACAGGAATAGACTTAATTCAGAAAGCTGCTCATATTGTGTATCACTTTGCCTTTGAACATTGCTCTATTTTGTGTTTGTCTTGCTCTTAGCCTCTGATATGACAGTAAATTTGACTCATACACCAAATCGGTAAAACAATAACAAAAGCAATGTCACAACCAAATATAAAACAGTGGTCCAAAGGTTTTTTTTCTGTAAAGTCTAACCAAGAGAATCTTGTCCAGGTTCAAAATTTTCCTCCACGGTGGTGGTGATGCTGTGAATACTGACTTGGTTTTGTGAATTTTGAATCCTCTGTCTCTGCACACTGTGCTGAAGTCCATAACAGAAGTAGATGATTAAACCTGACCAGAGAAAAGTTTAATTACACACAGCCATACTCACATTATTTATTTTAATTGGTATATATAAGACAAATCTCTCTTGCATACCCACTGCCATCCACACTGCGTAGCGAATCCATGTATCAGATCCAAGTTGAACCATTAAATAGACATTGACAAAAGTGCTGAAAATAGGAAGTAATGGCACAAAAGGAACCTGTGGGAGAGAGAATGAGTGATGGGATAAACAATGTGAAAACTCAGGTGAAAAACAAGTATGTCTGTAATTGACCATCCCCATCACTGAGAGAACAATGCTGCCCTCTTATGGGTGAAATGAAAATGCATCCAGACTTTCGAACCAGCAGGCAATTACTTTGATAAGAGAGTCAGTTAAGTGGGACCTGAGTTTAAGTACTTAGTGGACATACAGTGTAAATGCAGGGTTAATTCTGACGTATTACCTGCGTGGTATTAAATCACCCAGAATGGATACTAATGCATGGAGTGAACAACCTCAAATTTAGTATTTCAGTCATGATGCTGGTTTAACTTAACATCACACAACATGTCTTGCTCCCACATAGCTGAATAAATAAAAGAGGCACACCATAAAAGCAGCTTTGGTAGTATTCTGTGGTTGTCTCCAAATGATCAGTGTGATGAGAGCAAGCATCAAACCAAACACAGAGACACAAAGTAAACTCCACCACTCCAGAGCCTGAAGGGAGTCTGCTGCCCCTGATATGATGAGGCTGAGAATGACAGCTGAAAAGACTGAGAAGACAATATTAGTGTAAAGATAATATTTAAAAAGAATCATATTCAAGAACAATAATTAATAAATCACTTACTGATAAAAACAGTGAATACAGTGACATTTTTGGATGTGCGTGTTGTGGCTTGTGAGGGAGGATATAAAATCCCTGATACTGTAAAGGGCTCTGTTTTGCTGAAACTTGAATCCTCACTGAGATCTGATTGATACCTGGAAAAATGCAAAACATAACAGGGCTCAATAATCAGGTCAGTAAAACATACATTTCCATGTAACTTCTGTTTGACAGAAATTGAGGGTGATTATATGTTATCCCCTAATACTGGTGCTAAATTGATACTTCTGAAACAAAGCGGCTGCCTACACAGTTTTTGAATTGATATTTTGAGATTAATTGGAGCAGTAAAATATTTTGAAGTCTACTCTTTTATATCATCCTTGTTTGTGATTTAAGTATATTAAAAAGAATTGCCAGAAAGTGTCCTTCTCAGTATACATGCCTTAATAATTAAAGCATTCTATAAAGTGGTAGTGAGTGGAGCCGTATCTGAAATATTTTATGAGTATAAATACTTGGTATCAGCCTAGTGGTCATGTTACATCCCAAAAAAGAGCTTCAATCACCCATAAAAAAAACCCTATCATTTCTACCAGTCGTGTCATTACTGTATTACATTACAAAAAATGTCCTTTGGAGATGTGAGCAATCCATCTGGTGAGTCAGGAGGAAAAAAAGTGCAAAAAGATTTTTAAAACATAACATATACACAGCAAATTTAGAAGAATTAAAAAATTTTGCTCTTGGCAATATTTCAGCAAGTGCAGAGGTAATTATTCTCTGGAAGGCGTGAAATCCCTGAAATTTTACTCACAGTTGAAAAAGAGTTGGTGTCAAAAAAACTTTAAAATTGATGTTTCAGTGAATTCAATAGGTGTTACTGCAGGATCTTTAACTCTTAACTTTTTATTCTGAACTCTGAATCTGTAAATGACAAGTGTAGAGTCAAGCATCCCATCTGCCCCCCCATTATTGGACAAGTTCCAACAGATGCCACAAGCCCACATCATGAAAACTACAATACAATTTTTTAAATATATGCTCTAACCAAACATGGTGTCTTAATTTCAGCTAGTTTCTCCATTAATATACAATAATTAAGAACTCCAGTGTTTACACTTTGCAGTTTTAATATAGTATTAACACTTAAGTAGTTAAAAATATACTCCAAGACAGTGTATTCCTCATAATAAAACTCCACAAGAGATTACATTAGAGGAAAATTGTAGCACCAACTCTCCACGAAGTGAAAAAGCTTTGTGGTGTGAACCCATGTAGACACTTGAGAAGTGTCACTATTAGCTCTGACAGTGGTGTTAATTTGTCTGACCAGATTTTGCTGTGTACCGCCTATCCCTTATGGGTCACGGGGGCTGGAGCCTATCCCAGCTGACACTGAGCGAGAGGCAGGTACACCCTGAACCGGTTGCAAGCCAATCAAACTTTATTTGTAAATAACTTTTCATACAAAAAAAGTAGCACAAAGGACTGCACATTCAAAACACATAGTGAAATAGACAATCATTCATACACTCAACTACATCTAAGGGCAATTTAGAGTCACCAATTAATCCATGCATGAACAGGAAGAAAATGTAAACTCCACACAGACAGGTCCTGACCAACAGGATTTGAACCAGTAACCATCTTGCTGTCAGGCACACATACTTATTGTATTACATACTTATGATAAATCCTACCTCAGTATGAGAATGCATATGGCAACCAGTGTGTACGCAAAGAGGGTTCCTATTGACATCATGTCAACCAACGCCTTCAGGTCAAACAACAGCGCCATGATGGCTGCAAAAAGCGGATTAAGATTAAAATCCCTGTATCAGCAGACACAACAGGATTAATCCTGTAAATACATCATGATTAATATCAGCTCATTCACCTGCAACAACCCCTGAAGCCAGAGTTGCTATGATAGGGCTTTGTCTGTCACTCATTTTACTGAGAGGTCTGAAGAGAAGTCCATCCCTCGCCATGGCGAAGAGAACTCGTGGCATTGGGAACATGGATCCTAGTAGACTGTCGAAAAACACAGTCATATATTTTTAGTAGTTAATTAGTTTTCTATGTTTGTATGGTTCTGTTTAAATCCAAGCAGTCGATTCATTTTTTAAACTGAACATCATGTTTTGGTGGTGAAGCGAAGCCCCCAGTTTAATAGTCTGATGTCACTTTATTTTCAGAATAGTTTGGCTACTAAATGGGACACAGTTAGTGTTTCCTTTACCTTGTTGACAGAGCACACAGGGATCCCACTGCTACCAGATACTTTGCAGGGCCCCAGCCGATGTGCGTAAAAGCCACAGGCAGTGGGCTGTGAACACTGAGCAAATAGTACGGCATCATGAGAGTCAGGGCAGCAGAGACTCCAAAATATGCCAAGAAGCAGATGAGGAGGGACGCCACAATGCCCAGAGGGATCGACTTCTGAGGGTTCTGAACCTCCTCTCCTGAGAAAGACACTTTATTTAACCACCTTATATTCAATACTATGTTGATCCTCTTCAGACTTGCAGTGTGTTATAGGAGTTTATGAAAATGTATTTACCTGTTGTAGCAATGCAGTCAAATCCAACAAATGCATAAAAGCAGGTAGCTGCTCCTGCTAATGTTCCCTCAAAGCCAAAAGGGAAAAATCCTCCACTGCCAAATGTGGCGGTTTCATTCAGTGATGTGTGATTTCTGTAAAGAAGAGATGTTTGATGGTAGGTTTTTTCTTTTAAAACAATGAAAACGATGCATTTCTTATTTCAAACCTGTACCTAGATAAATGGGTTTTTTTTAAACTACTTTTAGAAATCAAACTTAAGACCTTTTGATTCCTTTTTAAGACCCAAAGCTAGACAATTTGATTCTTGTTTCACTCTGTAGAGAAAATGACAATCATCTTAGGTGTGGTATAAGAAAGTAATAAGATTTCTTAGTACACAGGACTGGGACTGAATTTTGTGACTAATGCCATGTAAAGGAAATGTTAGATGATTAAGAAAAAATGCTCAAAGAACTTTGTGTAAAGTTTTTTTTTGTAATAGATTGGACATTTAGTTCAATGACCTATATGTTAACACCTGTATATTAACTGAGATGTAACAGAAAAAGTCCTCCAAATAGGGCACATAATTTACTGCAGACTGGTGGCTGTTTAGTAATAAAACACTTAAATTTAGTGTTTACCTCAAGGGTACATTAATGCGTAAGACAAAAAACTAAATTATACAGATTTTGTCTTTCAAACAGTCTTGGCCAAGGTGCTGTCTTAAATGTGAGATGTTTGATAGGTTAAACCTTTTATGGCATAAAACTTATGAAGCCAATTCAAGGATTTAAAGGATTTGCTACACCCTGTGGAAATCTAAATCTTTAATAGTAAATACATGTAATTTGTGTTATTCATCATTTATGGTGCAGTTTATAAAAAAATGAGAGCCCTTACTCATATCCATCTATGAGAGAATCCTCAGTTAAGTACCAGTTGTTGATGTCCCCTTTAATGACTCCAGAGAGAATCACAAACAGCAGTACCAGGATGTTAACCGCTGTGAAAACCTTATTAACAATAGCTGACTCTTTGACACCAAATGCAAGAATCCCTAGAAAAAAACACATAAGTGTAAGGTGGACCAAAGTGTGGAGAAAGTGGCTTTCGAATCATAATTTAAATAACATTATTTTTTATATTCTGATTACTTGCTGTTTTTAACCATTAAAACTAAGTACAATAACCATTTCATTCATTCATCTCAAGTTACATGACTGTGAAACCTGCCTGCCAGCAGCATAATGAGACCAGCTGCAAAGAAGTCTGGGTAAGGAGCTAAGCCAGGTAAATCCATTGAAGCCTGTTTGCCCAGGGAGTTGGCAATGACATTTCCAATGAGATCATCAAACGTCCCACTCCATGCTCGGGCAACACTTGACGTCCCTTCAAGACAAAAACAAGAAAAAAACAATGTGGATAGATGTTTTTTAGAAAATCCCAATAGGTGAGTGGCAAAGCCAACCACAAATACCAAAACTCTGTCAGATTTGAGTCTCCTTTGAAACAATCAGCACATGTACATGTACAGTTAAGTCAAGGCTCTGTTAGGTAGATAATGAACTTTGAGGTGCTCCAGCTCTCTCATCATAGGTTCTGTTAATGATTGAGTTCATCAGGCTGTTGGGCCAAGTCAGTCCTTTTGTGCTCAAGCACTTCTGCTTTGTCTTATATGTTCCTGTCTGTTAGCCACTGTTAACCTATGATTTTGAAAGTGCAATACAAATTAAGTTATTATTATTATAGTTATTTAATAAATTATTATTATTAGTAGTAGAAGTAGTAGTAGTAGTAGAAGTAGTACAAATTGAGACCCTTTTTAAATTTTGCAGTACCTTGCATAAACATCTTAGCTGGGTGATTGGACACCAAGTTTGAAGACTGAAAGTTGTTATAATTCAACTACTGACTAAACCTGTATTGGCTCACAGTACAGACTTGCCACTGTCAATATGGCGGCAACATTGGTCAACACAGTCAGTGCAACATCTACATATTTATGTCTGTTGTGTTGCCGGTATCAGGCAGACCTGATACCTATACGACAGACCATCTGACTTCCATTTGAAGTCCTTATAGACGGAGCCCCTGCCACCCCAGAGCCTTCTGCAGCCCCCTAATACAGTTTAACAATGTTTTAACAGTCTTAAATGCATGCCAGTACTCGCAAGCCTCCACACTACCAAACCAATCCAGATGAAGGAAACCCAGACCACCTTTGAATGCAGTCTGAGCAATATGAAATCTACATCAGGATACCTTTAAGTAGCAAACAAGACTTGGTGTCTGATTAGCCAGCTCTGATGTTAGTACAAGGTGTATATGGGGTCTCGGTGAAATGTGGGGATCAGAAGAGACAGCAGTTTTACTTGTACTTGTGTTTAGCCTTTTGATGAAAACTGCCCTAAAATATGGAGGCAGGTGAACTGTTTCACATATCCATGGGACAAACTTCATCAGCCCATCTAGGCTTTGTCCCAAAAATAGTGTTTTAAAGTCTAACCAAGAACCATTAAGAAATATTTAGAGAGTGATTGGACAAAAAACTTGTCTTAGTCTTGCAGTGACTTCTCCCTTTCAGCACAACTAAACCATGCCCTTAGCTACTGCCTCATCCTCCTCAAGGGACCTACAGGTATTTGTTCTGGTCATTTTCTGACGGGTAACATTTCAGCTTGAAACTCAGCAAGATGGATCTGCCTGAAGACTGACATGGATCTGGCAGATCCTGCTGCTTTGTTAATATGGACGTTGATTTAAAATCCCCTCTGATTACCTATAACATAAGACAGCAGCAGGTTCCAGCCGGTGATGAAAGCCCAGATCTCCCCCACAGTCACGTAGCTGTACAGATAAGCAGAACCAGTTTTGGGAACGCGAGCACCGAATTCAGCATAGCAAAGTCCTGCAAAGATGGAGGCCACCGCCGCTATGAGGAAGGCGATGATAATACTCGGCCCAGCCACGGTTCGAGCTACTTCTCCAGACAGCACATACACACCAGCCCCCAGTGTGCTGCCCACCCCCAGAGCCACCAGGTCCAGAGTGGTCAGACATCGGCGAAAGTTTGACACCTCACCCTCAGGCTCTAGTGGTTTTCTACGGGACAGGCTCTGCAGGAGGAGCAGGATCTTTGTACCAGACATCCTGTTGATAAAAACATGATGTGTTCTTTGATTTGTAGAGATTTATAAAGTGTGACAGAAAATTGCTTTACTTAAATCTGGGACAACAATCTACCTTTAAGTCTAGATTTCCATTGGTATGTTAAGCATGAGCAGACTGTGTGTGGACAAGAGCAAAGCCGGTGTCTTTTTACTTTCCTATGTTTTTAAAAACAGATTTCAAAGTGAACGATAAGTTTTGGACAAATATTTTATTTTGTAATTCTTTCTATTTGAATGTACTTTGTGACTCTTGCCTTGTCTTCATATTCCCAGAGGCAGTAATAAATTCTTATTATCAGGAAGTGAGTGGTGTAGAAAACTAATTAATAGTGTTACAAGTTAATTTAACATCAGTTAAACTGTGGCACCAGTGCTGTCTATATAGATCAGGGATGGGCAACTTTGGTGATGAAGAGGGTCATGTAAAACCATTTTAAGAGCCGGAGGGCCGAGTAGTCGGACAAGACATTTAAAATTGTCAAGGATTTTTTTAATAGAGAATGAAAAGCTTTTCTTGGGCCATTGCATATCAATTTTTTTGTTTTCTCAAACTCTTATAACGATGTTCAATTTAAACAAGCTGAAATTAAGCCTATTAAAGCTCTTGTTCCAGTGCAATGTGCAAATTATTTACCCGTCACTGTATATAATTAAGTTACATTTCAGTTCATTTTTAACAAATGCATACATTCTATATAAAAGGGTTTACAGAAAGAATACTGCCAGTTTTATTAATAAATTCACTGCAAAAAAACAAGTACAAGAATTAAAAGATCGTTCACAAAAAACAGTAATAGTAGGAAATAACAGAAATGCTTCATCAATATTCATCATTTTTCATGCATTTGATCTGTGTGCATAGTACCTTTGTGAAATTCCATTGAACTCATCCATGTCAGAGTTCTAGATTTTATTCATCATGTTTTTTTAAAAAATATTATTAAAACTGACTCAGGGCCTGCATTGTATGAGATGAGTCCCACAAGTAGCCCCCATGCCTTCAGTTGTCCATCCCTGATAAAAAAGTAACATGTGACTTCAATCATATCCCTGTTTTGTCAACTTGAAAATATAATTCAGTATTGCATAATCTTTTAAAATGTGTTCTGAATTATGCCTATGGATTTTACTTTGAGGCCCACCAGAAGCCCCAGCTCACATCACTGTATAAAACTAATGAAAACTTATTCATATTTTAAATGCTACAATAATCTGCAGCAATGCATCAATATATCAATGCAGTTATCTTTAGGTCAAGTTTAGCTAAGATATGCAGTTGAAATTATGTGGTTTAAAACTACATATCTGTCAATGTATAACAGCTATGCACAAATAACACATAAGCTACATACAAAAAGTGATATAATGTGTTTGCTGTAAAGTTTATGTACAGCAGGCAGCCTTTATTTCAGGTGGGAAACCTTTTATATCATACTGAATCAGTTCAAAGTACAGAAATATAATTATTAATAGTTAGTAAAAAAAAACTCAGATAAAACAGTTGCCTCCTCATGACCTGAGAAAGCTACAAAAGAGCATTGGACAGAAGGCTGCTTAATGTTTTAATGCGGTTTTTTATGTCCGTCATGCCAGTTAAAGGGTAGGTGTCAGACAGGGTAGCAGCAAAAATCAACACTGGAGCTTTAATGAGTACTAACTTGGCTATTACAGGTGCTCAATGTGCCAATGATTAATCGCTGACAAGAAAAAGTTAGATGATACGTTTTCATTTTAAAATCAGTTTCAGCGACATTCGCAATAAAAGTCATAATACTAGCTATCAAATTAAGATCTTAGACAATAAAATAAAACATGAGAGATTTGAATCCTTACCTTCCAGCTGAACTCTGCCGTGTGTGAGTGTTTTGATCTGAGTCGGACTATCTGTGAGGATAAATCCATCCACTGTGAACTCCTCACAGCTCAACATTTTTTACAAGTTATGTTACATTTCAAACATATGTGCTATTTCTGAAAAAGAGAGCAACAGGTTGATTTGTTTGAGGACATGTCTGACATGTCAACAGCCACATAAATTATATGGCTTTCCATGCACATGAAGAGGATGTGATAGAGAACATTGCATCTCAAAATAATTTTTATTTCTTATGAAAAGGGATGTTCCTCAGAATGTGTCTTTCATGAAGGAGTGTACTGAACACACATTTCATGGCTGAAATCTCTGAAAGCACAATCTTGATAATTGAGTTGGGAAATTTTACCTTTTAAAAATTCTAATCTTAAATCTTTGTATTTCAATCAGTAGTTCCTCTTCAAAAGATTTCATCTGATTGGCTGGTGACCGGTTCAGGGTGCACCCACCTCTCACCCAATGTCATCTGGGATAGGCTCAAGCCCCCCATGACCCAGAAGCATAAAAGATGGATGGATGGCGGCTTAAGTTAGGAAACATGAGCATGACTTGTTCATCCATGCAATGTTTTTGTGACATTACTAAATAACAGAAACAAATTAAAAGTGGATTTAAGCATTTTTTCCCTATTTCTTCCAGTTATCTTTACCTTTCCTCTTCATTTCTTCAGGCCAAAGGTGCTTCTATACATACTAATATCTTATGTTTCTGCAAGGGTCTATCGGTTTGTTTGTTTGTTTATCTGTTAGCAAGATTACGCAAAAACTACAGGATGGATTTACATGAAATTTACCAGAGGTGTGGTTTGGTCCATTTTGGTGGTGATCCATATATTTGTCTGGATACAAAAATTCCCAAAATTTTCTGAAAATCCCATAACTTAACATTGGACTGTATTTCAAAAATCATATCTCTGACATCACATTACATTACATTACATTTTAACCTCAACCCTCGATTCTTTACCCTTTAGGACCTCCCATGTGGTGATGTCTCTTGAACAGAGCTGGTCTGGGTGGGCTACAGTCGAGTCAACATGCTGTAAAGTGAAATAGTTTTCTCTAAAGAACTCTGCTGGGCAACAAATTAGTCAAACACTCATCAGAGCATGATGAGAGACAACTAATTGTTTGAAGAACATTATGGTGCAATCCACTGCATCCAGGAGGTTCCTGGAAGCAGAGAAAACGTGCAGACGAGGGAAAAGAATTCATATGTGAACTGTTTGTGCAGCCATATGAGTCCTTGTCATGTAAACTTAAAAAGACAAAAAAGACAGCGTAGCAGACGACACTGTTGTGACTTGTGACTTTTGCCCCCCCCCACCCTTTTTTTTAACTGTATATTATGTGTTAATGACAAAGTGGGGATTTTTATTTATTTATTTTATTTTATTTCATTTTATTATTGTTGTTTATCTGGTATTGTCTGTTGTAATTTAATCAAAAAATTCCTAAAATAAAAATATACAAAAAAAAAGACAAAAAGCATTTCTAAGTGTGTCAGAATCAAGCTACTACTGTGGCAAAGCATCTGTTTGCTTGACTTCCTGATGAAGGCTTGATGCCAAAACGCATCAGTGTATTTTTTAAGGTCTACATGACCATGCCATTAAAAAAAACGAAAAAAAAAAACCTTGATTACTAAGAGAGCTGCATTCATTTTATTCTCACTACAAGAGGGCTAAGTTGTTACAAATTGTGGCACTGTTTAAGACAAATATATGTACTAATAGAAAAATAAAAGTTAAAAAAATTAAGATTTTATTAGAATAAAATGTTCTATATTTTAGACTCAAATGCAAAAATAACAAGCTTTAAACATATGTATCTGTTATTGATGGTATCATACGTGTTGGGCAAATAACTTGAAAATTAATGTTACTCTTAAATCATTATTCTTTGAACAGAAATTACATACCTTTACTTCCAATCCAATCCACTTTATTCATATAGCACAATTACAAGAACAATAAAATTTAACATAGTGCTGCACAGTGACTACCCAGTAGAAATAAAAAAAAATAGAATAAAAATATTTTTTGTTTGATGTTATTATTGTTTGAAAATTGTAATCCCATTTTCTAAACAGAAAATTGTAACAATTACAATAATTCGTTACAAGTAGCTAATAACAGCTTAACAATGAAACTTAAATCTTTATTTTTAGCAAATTTATTTACTGATGTGTATGAAGAATCTTAAGTAAATGATTACTGCTAATTGTATCTAATATGTACCATTATATAATCAAAACATATGACATTAAACAAAAATAAATATAAAATATTTCATTTTTACATTGAAATGCATTTGGTCTAAGTCAGTGACCATCAGCTGGTGCTTCACAGGCCACACCAGGCCCCTCACAGCTTTCTATTAGGCCCTGCGAGTATTATCAAAGTCTGAAGGATGTGCATGGAAAAATTTTGCTGTGGTTTCAATGGTAAATGTTTGCTGTTAAATCCTTACAACTGTTACCAAATCCCAGCCAATTTTTAACCAGAAAAACAGGTAAACCGGAGTCAAACCCAGTGAAAAACATGCCCGTCCCAGTAGCCAAAATATTTCAAACGCCCCATGTGACTGGCAGCAGGTTGGGTGATAGGGACTGATCTCACATTTAAAAGCCAAGAAAACATTAAATTCAGACAAAATAAAATAAAACAAGTTAACTATGTAACTAAAAATAAGTTCATTCAACCAAATATTCATATTGTTTCAAATTGTTTTAAAATCTCGATGATGACCCCAGTTCATGTGAATGTTGTTTTGGGAGCTTAAGTTTAAGCTATTAAAGGCAGACTTGTTTCATGTATTCTTCAGTTTTGCAATTTATTTGTAGTTTGTTATATTGTTAAATTAATCCTTATGCCATAAGCAATGAGGGCCGAATGTGGCCATTGCCCACCCTATTTTAGACAGTGCAAACCGCATTAACTGTTCCTTTGTCTCACATTCTAACTGAATGTTGACTTTTGCAGTACTTTGTTAAAAAGAGATAAAATTTAAGCTCCCTTTTTAACTTTCTTTCTGGCATTTTAGACTTCAGTAATGGAGGAGTGAGCTATAGGGACTTCATTAGCTGAAGGAAATGGACTGACCCTCTCTCTGTTAATGATTCATCTACAGAAAGAGGTCCAGAAGCTGATGCTGTTCCCTGAATTCATTCAGCTCCTTGGATATTTTAGGTAAAGGCTCTCACAACAGTGTAGACCTGGAAAAAATTATTTCAGGTGTGTTTTAATGACGTGTGAAAGCTTATGCGGTGAGTTTGATGCTTTTATTGTTACACTACTTAAAATATAGAAACATTGAATTATATTTGCCTTTTTTTCACCAGCTATATTTTGTTTTAGACAAAACCTTACAATGATTGATGAATATAAAGTGACGTGTTGTTTTTCTGCCAATTTTATATTGCTACAAAAACTGTTTTTAATCGCTTTTATCGAACAACTTGATAAATGTGGGGATTGTCAAGTAAAAATTAAAACTTTAAAAAGACAATTTCATTAAGCGGGAAAAAATATGCTTCTTGCTCAGTCAATCAATCGAGCAACTAATAAATTAGTCGATTTATAATAAAACTGTTAATAGTCTTTGTTTGGTGCCAATTTATAGTAAATGTTAGCTTCACTATAACAAAAGGATCAGCTCTGGATGCTCTGTTATCTTTTTACCCATTATTATTTGATTAGGGATGCCCAAGATTTTCTGTATAATATAAAAAAAAAACCAGAAAATAGATTTGAAATTGTAAATCTTAGCTTTGGCTGCTTCGTTCATAAGATTATGTTCACTAATTTTATGAAAGAAATGGGCTTGTATTAGATCTATGATAGATGTCTGTCTGGGCTCCAGTGCTATAAACATAAATATAAAATAATGAAGGATTTTTCCCATCCCCAAATATTATAAAAGAACGTGTGTAGCACTTGTTTTTAGAGAGGTGAAATAATGGCACACTCATGCGGCCGTTAGCTCCTTCATTATCACAGCTCCCTCCCAGCATTTTTCCAGCAGTATATCAGCCGCAGCAGGCTTTTCTCCATGGTGACTGGCTTCAGTGGCCACAGCATGAGGCAGGAAGGGGGGTCATTAGTGTGTGACTTCACTACTGGCTCATGTAAATCCTTTGTAACTTCAAAGCTATTTCTTGTTTGGCATAAAACAGCAGAAGTGAAAAATCCAACTTTATCATGTGGTGTTGCTGGAGTGAGTAACAGAGGCCTTAAAGGGACAGTTCAGTTTTTTTGAAGTGGGGTTGTATAAGCTCCATATGGCCACTAAGTACATCAGATGCAGTAGAAAGTTCTCTCCTCTCCCTCAGAAAGCCACAATTTGTAAAAGTTTGTGCACAGAATCAGCTGCAAACAGGGAAGTATTGTACCAAATACAAAGGGTATTTTCTCCGCCTACAAGAACTCCCATCAAAAAATAATAGCCGCAAATATCTTTTAAAAGTCCACATTCAGATTTGTAACACCCCCAGAATCTACTGACTTCTCCCTTGTGGCCTAACCAACATTCCCAGAAAATATCATCAAAATCTTTTTTTTTTTTTTTTTTTTTGAGTCATTTGCAAAAATGTAGAAAACTACACTGCTTCTCACAATGTTAACACATACTTTTTAAAACCTGAAATCTTCTTCCTTGTGACATGACCAAGATTCCCAAAAATTTCATTTGAATCTGTTGAAAATTTTCTGAGTTATCTTGCCCACAGGCAGACAAACAAAACAACAAATGGGAAAATGCTGGCTAAAAGGTAACTGCTTTGCCTTAAGTAAAAACTGTTTGGGAAAAATTGTAAAATAATAGTGTTCAAGAGTGTCCCTCATATGGTTCCTGCATAAAGTTAACAGAGAGTAACTGATAGACTTAATTTCTTGTGTGTTTCTATGTGTGTTAAATGTACTTCAAAAGTCAATGCTGAAAGAGGGTAAAACCTGAAAACACTACTTTTAAGGGACTTACAGATAGTGGTGACCTTAAATCACCAAACCTTATCAGTTTACCTTGACATTTAAGTGTGGGTTTGTGCAAAATACAGCACTCATAACACTTAAGGTTAAATAAACTTGTATCTCAAACATATACTCAGCTCATCGTTCAGTCAGAATTGACATATTGTTCAAAGCTAAAAAAAAACAAAAAAAAACTCAAAGAATTCCTGAGATATTCACGAGCAGGGGATTAATATAAAGCACCATGGTTTTGACCTTTGACCTCTAAAATCTAATTGGTTGATCTTTGAGTCAGGGTAGATGAATTGTGTGTGCAAGATTTGAAGGAATTCCATGGACATGCAAAGCACAGTTTAATGAAACATCTGATGCAATAGTGTCCATTTCTTCACTCTTAGACAAAAATGTAACATCCTTTTTTAAATTTTTTGTCCTTTTTTCCTGCAGCTTAAAGATTATATCTGTGCAAAAATGACTGACACAAAACAGCCCTGTTTCCAGATTGAAGGGAAGAGATAATGTTAAGAACAGAGTCACTCTTGGGAGTTGTATAACAAAGCCCAAACTCTGAAAAGAAAGGAACGATGAGACTACTCCTGTACTATCTGACACTGCTGGGGTCCAGTTATGTGATTTCTACCTATGGACCCTACCAGAGAGCTCAGATGACCGGGGATATTCTTCTTGGGGGACTTTTCCCCATACACTTTGGTGTTGCATCTAAAGACCAGGACCTCGCAGCTCGGCCTGAGTCAACACAGTGTGTCAGGTAACATATGAGACTGGTTTGCATGAATGTAAATAAATGACTCTTTGTGCTCAGCTCATGCAAACCCTTGCCTTATCTGCTTTTACAGGTTCAACTTTCGTGGTTTCCGTTGGCTTCAGGCCATGATTTTTGCCATTGATGAGATAAACAACAGCAGCACTCTCCTTCCTAACATCACTCTCGGCTACAGGATCTTTGACACATGCAACACCGTGTCCAAAGCCCTGGAGGCTACACTGAGTTTTGTGGCTCAAAATAAGATTGATTCCTTAAATTTAGATGAGTTCTGCAACTGCACTGATCACATCCCAGCAACCATCGCAGTGGTAGGAGCGGCTGGATCTGCAGTCTCAACAGCTGTTGCAAACTTGCTGGGTCTTTTTTACATCCCTCAGGTAGATAACACAAGTACAACTTTGTCAAATTAGAGGTCATTGGATACAAGACCACACAAGACAGAATACCAAATTCTGCTGACGTTATCTGCAAGCATCCTTTTAGAATGTTATACAGACGTTCGGGTGTAGACTACAATTAGAATAATATTCTTCCTAGGGCATAATTTCCAGTGTTTATGTTACTGTGTTCATGAAACTGTCATGAAAAATACTACCATCCTTAATAAATAGAGTGTTGCAGGAATGAATCCAAAAACGGGGAAGTGAGTTAGCATTTTGCATTTCCTGGTTCCCATGGCTGAAAGTATACTGGATTTGAAGCAGTTTCAGATAAAAGCCTGAAATAAGGTTTGTGATGTTTAATCTGAAATCAACATCACACTTTTTTGAATGTTAAAGCGCTGTTGGGTGTTTCAAAGGTCAGATGCTAACAAACTGTAAACAAGGACTACAAATATGGCAGGGGACCCTAATACAAGCATTTCTGGTCTTTTTCAGTAGTCATTAATTCCCAGACAATTGCCACTGTCATGATGGCTAACAGATCACTTGATTATGAAGAAATTCTTGTACATGATGTTATATGTTTGAAGTATAGGAACTGCTTCTAAGTCAAACAGCCATGTTGTAGTTTCATAGTAGCTTAATAAAAGCTTTTTAAATTTGCAGATTATATTTAAGCTTCAAAATATTGTGAAAAGTAGGTTCTTCATTAAGATTATCACAAAGAACAGAGTATCTTACATGTTCTGTTAAATAATTTTGTGTTGGCTACAAACCTTGTTATCAGCAATGATTAAAAACACTGTGAAAAATTACATTGGTTTTTAAAAGAGAACCAGTGCTGCGCTAACCCCCATGTTACGTTGGCCTACAAAAATTATGTTATCCTTGCACCACTTGCTAATGTCACTTTTTTAAAATAAAGGTAACAAACTGAATTCCATTAAACTGACTAAAGATAATATCCAAACATTTTATATTACGCTATTAAAGTTACAGAGATTTTTTTCTTTTTTAGATCAGCTATGCCTCCTCCAGTCGCCTTCTGAGCAACAAGAATCAGTACAAATCCTTCATGAGAACCATTCCCACAGACGAGTTCCAGGCCACAGCCATGGCAGACATCATTGAGCACTTCCAGTGGAATTGGGTCATCGCTGTTGCCTCAGACGACGACTACGGGCGACCAGGGATAGAAAAGTTTGAGAAAGAAATGGAGGAGCGAGACATCTGTATACACCTCAATGAACTCATTTCTCAGTACTTTGAGGAACATGAGATCCAAGCTCTGGCAGACAGAATTGAGAACTCCTCAGCTAAAGTCATTGTTGTGTTTGCAAGTGGTCCAGATATTGAGCCACTGATTAAAGAGATGGTCAGAAGAAACATCACGGATCGTACCTGGTTGGCAAGTGAAGCTTGGGCGAGCTCCTCCCTTATCGCCAGACCAGAGTATCTTGATGTTGTGGCTGGGACGATTGGGTTCGCTCTAAAGGCAGGGCAAATACCTGGATTTAGAGATTTCTTACAACAAGTCCAACCACAGAAAGACAGCCATAATGAGTTTGTCCGAGAGTTCTGGGAGGAAACCTTCAACTGTTACCTAGAGGACAGCCCGAGACTGCAGGAGAGTGAGAATGGAAGCACAACATTCAGGCCTTTGTGCACTGGTGAGGAGGACATCACAAGTGTTGAGACCCCATACCTGGACCACACCCACCTTCGTATCTCCTATAATGTGTATGTTGCAGTGTATTCCATTGCACAGGCCCTGCAGGACATACTCACCTGCACACCTGGACATGGACTTTTTGCAAACAATTCTTGTGCAGATATAAAGAAAATGGAGGCATGGCAGGTAAAGTACAGCATCTTTATCCAAACTTAGCACTTAAATACCCAATGTATTAAATATCCAGTTCTGGGAAATATATCAATATTTAGACATATTGATGGACTTTAAAGTATGATAAAGGGTTTAACTTAGTTTAGTTTAGTTTATTTGATTGTTATTTACAATTTTCTTTAATTTTTGTCTTTACATTTTACTTTTTTTGTCAGAATCACAGATGAGACACAAATTAACTACAGATGAAACACTCTGGGGAATTTCGCTGGTGTGAGATTAAGCTCAAGCTTATGCTACCTTACCATTTTTAAAACAAAAAAAAAGATGAAGGCAACCTTTTACCTGCCATGATAAAGTTAAGTTAGGGTAAATCAATGTGGATAATGGATATATTGAAGTTGATTTGGAAAAGAAATATATGCCAGACTTAATGCTCAGAAGAAACAGCAGGGATGGACTAATTTTGTTATTGAATGGAGTTTATCAAATTTCCTTCTCACTGCTTGAGGGGCCATGTTGTGTCAAATGGCAAATGTCAACTCTCTAAACAAACAGATTGTACATATATTTTTAATAAAAGAATATACAGTAAAGCTTTATCAGAATTTATCATTCAAAGCTATATATATTTAAACTGAAATCTAAATGCTGAAGAGCACAATGGGGCTTTTAGATAGAAAGCTATGTGCACTGCAATCGCTGTAGCGGTGGGGTGCAGAGCAAAGGAGTAGCATGCACACAAACACATTGTGGCTGTCATCTACGAGAGTTACCAGGCAAACAAAATGATAGTTGGGAAGTAGTTCAATGATTAATGATTAAATGATTGTGGTATGTTTTTTGTTGCATAATGAAAATAGACACAAATAGACATTTCTGCCACTTTTAAAACACTCCTGCTAAGCTCAAAGTGTTACAGATTTTGTTCAAGTCCAGAGGTTTCTTAGGTTCTTAAAGTCTTAAAACTTTACACTGTTGCCTCACAGCAGAAAGGTTTCTGGTTTGAAACCCTGCCAGGCCTTTCTGTATGGAGTTTGCATGTCCCCCCCTTGGATGCTTTGGTTCTCTCTTGGCACTCTGGCATCCTCCTATGGACCAAAAAATATGCTTGATAGCTTTTGTGATTTTAAATTGATGTGAATAAATCCAGGATAAAAACAAATTAAGACTTAATAAGTAAATAAATATATAGTGCAACTATCACTACAGCTTGTTCAGCTCAGTTACAGCAGCAGGAACAAGACTGTTCTCGTATCTTTTCTTCGACATCTTGGGACTAAACACCTCCAAGAAGAAGCTGAAAGTGACTGTGCAGAGGGTGGTATCATTTAGAATAAAATTAGTAGCATGCTGCAGCTGTTTACTGTAAGGGGAGCTGGGTAAAGCTGTGGCTTGCCAATCAGACGACTTGGCCAGTCAAAAATCTGGTTCAAGGAATTTTTGTCTTTAAAAGCCACGTAATCGAACTATGACATTTGGGCCTTCCTGCCCAGCCCTACTCAGTATTTGTGTTTTCTTTCCACAGGTCCTTAAACAGCTCAGGCATTTGAACCATACCAACAGTATGGGTGAAAAGATTCACTTTGGCGAGACTGCAGACTTGGCAGCAAATTACACCCTCATAAACTGGCACAGGTCTGCTGAGGATGGCTCTGTGGTGTTTGAGGAGGTGGGATACTACAACATACACACCAAGAGAGGCGCCAAGCTGGTCATCGACAAAACAAAGATTCTGTGGAACGGGTACAGCTCTGAGGTCAGTCAAATAATTCTTTAGAGGACTAGCTGTAACCTGACACCTAGACAGTCTATTTAGTATTCAATCCACGCCTGACTCCACACAGTCTGAAAAAAAAATTTGACTTTACTGCAGTTAAAAGCCCTGCCACAAGCAACACCTCCTGTAATGCTGAATGTGATTAATTCAACAAATGTTTCAGAAAATCTTTTTATCTGGCCACAAATGTGTTACAATTTTGAGATTTATCAGTTATCAGATTAAACTAGATTTTCTGTGAATATCTTCACCCTTTCAGTGCTGTTGTTCTGTTTTTATTTTTAATGAAACAAGATGCCTTAGAGAGGACAAGTGCTCAGTGAAGAGCCCTCTCTCCCACCAAGCCTTTATTCCCTTCTGATTTTGGTAGTTACATGACCTTCCAGATGTGTCTGCTCGAATAGCATTACCACCTTTAAATGGAACAAACCAGGTGGTGCCATGCCAAAACTAACCACTCCAGGACAATAAAAGCAAGTTTGGTACCTGCCCGTCTTCAATCACAAGTGCCTAGTTTGGGTGAAGTTGGAGCTGACAAAAGACAATTGAACCTGTTAGAACTAAGAGACGACAATAGATGTCCTGTTGTGTACTTTCACTGTTTACATAATCATTAAGCATGGAGTAATCTACTGCTAGTTAATCCGTTTGCCATTAAGCCTTAGATAAGCACAAGGCAAAGTCATCAAACACCAACACAGCAGAAAATCTACGTTCATTCACACACTGGCTCCAACCACAGGTTGGCTTGGCTTTATGCCCATGACAGGCCAAAGCTCCAATCAGCGACTGTTGTTAAAGTTTCATGAATAAATACAAAATCAAAGTACAAACTACGATTCAAATGAAGTTGGGATGTTGTGTTAACCTAAATAAAGCAAAATACAATGATTTGCAAATCCTTTTCGACCTATATTCAACTGAACAATGACAAGATATTTAATGTTTAAACTGATAAACTTTATTGTTTTCTGCAAATGTTCACTCATTTTGAATTACCATCAACTGCAAAGAGATTCATAGTCCTGAAGGCCTTGTGTGCCTTGTGGCAGAGTATTTGACCTGCAGATAACACAGGGGTGAAATCTGATAGGATGAAACTGTACATTTACGTTGCTGCAATGAAAGCAGCGCAATAAAGGTAGAGAGTGGCTCAGATGATAAATTTATGGCAACAGTGCTGGATAATGAATTAAGCATTGATAGAAAAAAAACTGGGAGGAGACCTGGGGCAGACCCATAACCCACTGGAGTGATTATATATCCCACCAGGCCCGGAACACCTTGGCAGGGGAGAGGGACGTCTGGGCTGACCTGCTTGGCCTGCTGCCCAATCTAACTGTGTTTAAGCCAGCATAAAATGCCTTGCTGGCCGTGAAATCCCACCACAACCTGGATTTTGGCTGCAACATGTGCATATGACGTCACAGAATCTGAATCACTTTTACTCAAGTTAAAGAGTTTCTTTTTAACTTTTCTGCCCATAAACATCCTGTAGGTGCCATTCTCGAACTGCAGCGAGGACTGTGAACCTGGAACAAGAAAGGGGATCATAGACAGCATGCCCACATGCTGCTTTGAATGCACCGAGTGCTCTGATGGAGAGTACAGTACTCATAAAGGTAAGCAGATTTTATATATTCACACTTTGAAGTCTTCATTTGCTTCACATGGCTAATGTTGTTTTCTTCTCTTTTAAATCCAGATGCTAGTGTCTGCAACAAATGTCCAAATAACTCATGGTCCAATGGGAATCACACGTTCTGCTTCTTGAAGGAAATTGAGTTTCTCTCATGGACAGAACCGTTTGGGATAGCTTTGGCCATATGTGCAGTGGTTGGGGTCATCCTGACAACATTTGTGATGGGAGTCTTTGTCAAGTTCCGTAACACCCCAATAGTGAAGGCCACAAACCGGGAACTGTCCTACGTGCTCCTGTTTTCACTCATCTGTTGCTTCTCCAGCTCTCTCATCTTCATTGGAGAACCACAGGACTGGACGTGTCGTTTACGCCAACCTGCTTTTGGGATCAGTTTTGTCCTCTGTATCTCCTGCATCCTGGTGAAAACTAACAGAGTTCTCCTGGTTTTTGAAGCTAAGATCCCTACGAGCCTCCATCGTAAATGGTGGGGGTTGAACCTGCAGTTTCTGCTGGTGTTTCTATGCACCTTTGTGCAAGTCATGATATGTGTGGTCTGGCTGTACAACGCCCCACCTTCCAGCTACAAGAATCATGACATTGATGAGATTATTTTCATCACATGCAATGAAGGCTCTGTGATGGCTCTTGGGTTTCTAATCGGCTACACGTGCCTCTTGGCTGCAATATGTTTCTTTTTTGCTTTCAAGTCACGCAAACTTCCAGAGAACTTCACAGAGGCCAAGTTCATTACCTTCAGCATGCTCATCTTCTTCATTGTTTGGATCTCCTTCATCCCTGCATACTTCAGTACTTATGGAAAGTTTGTTTCAGCCGTAGAGGTCATTGCTATCCTGGCATCCAGCTTTGGAATGCTGGCCTGCATCTTTTTCAACAAGGTCTACATCATTCTCTTTAAACCATGCAGGAACACCATCGAGGAAGTCCGCTGCAGCACGGCGGCCCACGCTTTCAAAGTGGCTGCAAAAGCAACACTAAAGCACAACTCAGCTGTGAGGAAGAAGTCAAGCAGCATCGGCGGATCCTCTACCTCGTCTCCATCCTCGTCCATCAGCCTCAAGACCAACGGTAATGACTGTGACCCAGGAAAGCACAAGCCCAGAGTGAGCTTCGGCAGTGGAACTGTGACTCTGTCTTTGAGCTTTGAGGAGTCAAGGAGGAGCTCCCTGATGTAAAAACATGTATGTTGATTAGGCAGTGGCATCTATTTGAATGGAGGAGTCCATTTGGACTCTCACTGAAATGCTATTAACATGCCCTTTTCAACTCTTAGTATCTTAACATTTGTTCAGATTTCACCTGAAGGAAAAAGCTCATCTGTATGCAGTCTAAAAAAGATGATTTATATTGTAGTCCAGCAAAAACTGTTTTTTTAAAGTCCATGTAGTCATCTCAGACCAGCTGGAATTGTAATTAAATCATTTTTTTGCAGCCAGACTCAGGGTATTTTTACTAGGCTGGATTGTTTTGTACCTGCCAAAGCATTATTGCGGCCCCTTCCCCCCCTCCACTCGCTGATGAGTACTCTATTCTGAAGCACAACTGTATTCATATCTCCCATATTCCAGCTGGAGTACACATGAACTGTGCCTGAGACCACTTTGACAAGCAGACTTGGGTGTGGTGCTCAAGAACAGTTTTGTTTCACATGTATAAACTAAATCTGACTTTGGCGTAAAGTGAACTCAGATCTGTGAAACCCCAGTGTAAAATCACCCTAACAAACCTGGATGATGCATTTAGAGGGCAGATAAATGTTGCATGTTTAAATCAGACCAAACTAGACCTGGAAATTAATGCTAATGGATATTGTTTATCTCATTTGATCCAATACAAAGACATAGAGTAGCTGTATATGTATGCATATTTTAGCTACTTCTTACACAACCAGCTAGCTAATTTATGAGCAAGACCAAGATCTTAATTGGCTAGAAGAGGCCATAGAGTAAATTGATGTCCTTTATATGCATGTGTACAAAGACAAATAAAGTAATTCAATTAAACAGCCTTGAAGCTACAGACTGTTATAACTGTGCATGTAAATGTACTGAATGTCAGTCACACTCTATGCTGTACCATAAAAGAATTCTGTTGCTCTTATTATTCAGGATTAAAACTGATGTGTACTAACATTGTTCATAATCAATCCCGATTTTGTACAATAAAATATTATGTCAGATACAAAGTCCTTACGTTGTGTTTTCTCTTTGACGTCACAATTAAAATTAATTTAAAATAATATAATGTATAACAGACTGTATCTTTCAATTGTAGTTGTCACAACACTTGAATTTAAGACTTTGATAAGATACCAGGACCAATCACAACACTGAAACCTGTTCTGGTGCCAAAGCAAAAATGTCCTCGGGACATATCTGTAATTTTTTTGACTTTTATTGACCAAAAATTGGGCCCTCAATGTAGGACTGTGTATCATCATTGGGGAACCAGAACAAAATGTGAGACAGCAGCAAATATAAAAAGGGAAAACCAGTCAGAGGATACGACTCCAACAAAAGGCTATTCAAAACCAGGCCAAGGGGGTCAGTGTTGGTCAGAGGTACTCTCTTGAACCTCTGATCTAGTGCATGGGTTTACATAAGATCTGGAAAGGGCTCCTTTTTCAGGGTCTCACACATTTTTTTAGCTCCACCTTTAGGTTGGACAGGTAGGTTGAGAGGATTGCTGCAAGGGTGGTAAGGATTGATTATTTTGGCACAAGTTTTGACAGTAGAGATACAGCATTGTACAGGGCCAAGCATGCACTTTTGACCAATGAATTCTTCTTCTGCATGCCTGTCTTAAAAAGAGAGAATGGAGTTTATAATCAGATTTTTTTGTTATTAATCTTGCTATCTTTGTATCCATCTGGTCCACCTAAAAACCCCAGGGTCATTGGCACAGAGACCTGGCTGGTAGCTTGGAAAAGTTTGACCAGAGGGCACCACAGGCTATTTGATCAGACGAGGGAGACCACAGGATGTGAGTCACACTGTAAATACACAAAAACAGGATGTCCACAAACTGTTCCATGTACTCAGCGACTATGTTGCCTTCATATTAATCACAGGACAAAAGAACCAGATTTGTGTGATAGTGCTTAATCCGTGCTCTGTTGTTTGTCACTGTATGATCAAGGTGGAGTGTCAGTACGTAAGTGTAATCACAGCACTCACTAACTCTGTGGCCATCTTGATGTTGATGAGAAAAGATCATGCTTTACATTTTGTGGGACAATTTGGTAACTAATTTATTATAAAATACATGAGTAAATATTTTAAAACGGCTGTAAAAAGCAAGAAAATGTATGACCTATTGAGTTGAAATAACAAGGTTGTAAAAAATGTACATATTTAATCTTAAAGTAAGCAGGTAGCTTCTTGAGAATAAGATCTCTTCTTCAACAAAAATGACAAACTTTATAGATGAAGAGAAGAATAAAGTCAGCAGGTCAAGGCAATCACATTCTCAGTTAAATAGACAGTTAGCATGACCTTAAAACCCCACAAATCAATAAAAACTTTTATCATAAGATATTTATGGTCATATATAAATACTATCAACTATCTAAAAATCTTAGGACTGGTCATTTCACTGTATTAAAAATATCAGCAATGAAGTTTTTGAGGGTGTTCAGAAACTAAATGCAAAGTGGGCTTCAGACAATCATTTATTGTGTAACAAATAACTTGGCTAATAAAGACATTTTGCCCTCTCAAAGCAAGAAACCTACTTCACTCCCGGCCAATCAGCCTCTTCACCTCAAAGTGAAAGCGACCATGCTCACACAAATCCTGAGAAATCATCTTTACTGTTTAATAAGCTGCTTTAGAACATTTTCTAATAAGTAGAGATGGTTTTCCTCTCTCAATGTTTAAAGTATGCTTAATGACACATTGAACATTCATATTCTAATTTTAAAAAATAAATCATGTTCCCGGAGGCTTTATAATGTTTTGTGGAACCAGATTTTATGAATGCCTTGCACTCTGCAAATTATTCAGGGTCCAGGAAGTAAAATTTGCAAGGCTTTTTATTTTCCAGCTCAGAGAAAACTCTTCACACCAGAGAAGAATTCAACTTGAAGACACAAAGCTGCAAACTGCTGCCACAATGTTTTCATCAAGAATCCAGTCATAAATCTTACTGTGGTTCACACAGTCTAAGAGGTGGAGTGAACAAGAGGCAGCATGTAGATCACATTTCTAAAGCAGGGGTTATTTCCATAATAACCAGCATAATCTCATTGTAACTAACTTTAAAGCACTGTCTTTTTACCAAACATCCAGTACAGCAAAAGAAAGGACCTATCTGCTCTTTCAGGGGAATGAACCTCACTACCCACAATCCTACACTGATACAGAGACATGTTTGACTAGAGTTTCATGGTCAGCTGCCTCTACTTCATTAAATGGTTGTTCCTGCACCACAGAGAAATTAAATGAGAATATGATGGTATGTTGACCTGGACAGGACAGAGGTGCATGTGTTGCTAACATTGTTTTGAGAAAAAAAATATATCAGTAATTTATTTGTTGTTTCAAGCAAAAAAAATTCTGCCCACAATCCAAGAGTGTTACAGCTATGTCCCTGATTAGTCGAGCCTGGTGTTGTCACCACATTAAAGATATCGGTTGTGCTGTCACCGCTCAGCATGTCAACTGTATCCAGAGATCGAACAAGAGTTTAAATTTAACCACAGTGTCTGCATGTTTAAAGTTTGCAGAGGGCAGTGGATGTGCATAATTCCAACACATAAAATTAGAATTATAAATTTTTTTTTTACCTGATCAGCAGCACCAGCACATTTCCATTTACATAGGTTTTTAACTGAGAAAATGAGTCTTTGTCAAACCCCTGGAAGCTGTGAGGAAAGTATTTTTTGGTTATATTTGTTATATTCATGCAGATAAATAAGGAAAAGTATAAATAAACGGAATCTTAAATCTCTGACAGTAATAAAAGTAGCTCTTTCAGGATACTTTCTCCACTTGCACCTTCATTTTCACAAGTCTCTGACATCTGCAAACAGTGGAGGCCAGTCTCACACGATAATGTCATTCTCACAGCGGACCTACACAACTCAGTCATGTCCTCTCAGCATGGAGGAGGTGCTGAGAAGCACCATGAAGAGTGATGGTTGAGTCTAATCTGCCTGATTGGTTACTTTGGAAACACTAAGAGGTACCTGTTTCTTCAGCACAAAAGACCTATAAAGCTTTGTGGGGATTATAAAACAGTGTTCAATAATCTTTAAAAAATAAGAGCCAATGGAAACCCAGCTCATGGTCATGGACAGTTTTAGTGATGTTGATGCTTCAGGCAAAGAATAAT
Organism: Cetoscarus ocellatus; assembly: GCA_037902135.1. Taxonomy (NCBI): domain Eukaryota; kingdom Metazoa; phylum Chordata; class Actinopteri; order Labriformes; family Labridae; genus Cetoscarus; species Cetoscarus ocellatus. The sequence continues at coordinate 154,138 of JBAMNC010000170.1, read as the reverse complement.
AGGGCCCTTCTTCACCGTGCTTAAAACAACCACAGCTAGTGAAGGAAATAAGCAAGACCATGAGCTACAGAGCTACAGGACAAACACAAATGTGATCAATACTTCAATAGTGCAATACTGATACTCCCATTCCTCCATCTTCCTGATGTGATGTCATCCAATTACTTATTGTCTATTAATCATGTATTTATTGTCTTATTGTCTTCTTATAATTAATAAAAACCTTCTTTATTAATGTTACTCATAGGTACATGTTAACTTTTTAACCTGTACTGATGTAGCATATTCATAAAGTACTTCAAATGTTTCCATTTTACCACTTTTCTGCCTTTGTTCCTTTATTTTGTATGACCCTCTGTGTTTCCATTTTGTTCGTGCCTTCTTGTTTGACTCCTTTGGAAATTTCTTTGTTTGACCTGGTTGTTGATGTTCATTCTACTCTTTCCTAAGTTCTGCCTTTGTTTGTCTGTTAAAGCACTCCGTAAACATCTGTTTATAAAGGGTGCTATATAAATAAAGTTGTAGTAATTATTGTTATTACTAATATTATTGTTATCCTTAGCTTGAACTGCCTCTTCCACAAGCTGATTTCAAGAAATAAACAGTATATGAACACCACAGAGGTAATATTTTCTGCCACAAATCATGATGTAATGTTTGTTTATGCTATTTTACTGCACAGTAATCTATTGTTTTATAGATCTGGTATTTCTCTAGAAATATACTGCAATATAAGTTTTTTATATGAAGACAAAGTACGGTTTTATGAGGGTTTGAACCAAGTAAAGGCTTATGGAGTCCTCCCTGGGGAACTTAATGTCCATCACACTTTATTCAATACCCTGGACATCATTGAGTCATCTTAAATATATGTACTGATGTACTTTTTAATATCTACCTCATGTGTGACACACATTTTAGTCTGTAAATGAAACCTTTTTTTTAATGTACTGGGTCAGCAGATGTAGAAGTGCAGGTCCTCCTCAGAAAGATTCACACAGATAGATTTTTCAGTGTGAGAGCTGACCAGATGCAGGCTGAGGAGCAGCTGGACCACCACCAACTGTGTCAGCAGGAGGAAAAGCCCTTTATCCTCAGAGTCGCTGTAACTCAGCAGAAAGAGCAGCATGTTGTCCATGTCCATGTCTGCTCTGCAGGAGGGGGGATATACATACTAGAAAATAATTACAAGAAAGCATTGCATGGTGGGAAAGTTTGTAACAAAGAGTTTATTTCCATCAAGGACTCAAGCAGTCCTGACAAACATGACACATGTAAAAACACAAAATATACAAACTCTTTAAAACACACTATCAAGTAAGTAAAACTTTTCCCAACCACAATGAAAAAAAGATAACACCTGTAAACTGAACATAAAAGATCACTGGAACTTCTGCAAGATATTTCAAAGGCCTTTTCTGTATCTTCACAATGGCAGTGTTCATTTGCCCCAGGCTTACATCAAATCAAGCTTGAGTTGTGTAGAACAAAGGAGGGCAAGTTCTCTGGTTTCTGGATCATCCCTTCAAAATACAGGCACAGTGAGGCTGCATTGATTGAACTTCTTTAAAAAAAATACAAAGGATAGGAAGATCTATGATCCATGTAACAAGATCGGGTGATATTTGGTGAAATGTGTGTCCATACAGTGAAAATAATCTTAAAAATAAAATAATAATCTTATTTACAGGCACAGGTTTTATGTCACATTGCTTTGTACAGTGACATTTAGTGTCTTTAAAATGCAGAAGGAAGCTGTTTTTCATATTATATTTATAGGTTTACAGTTAAAGCCATTTCCTCTGATAAAACCTGGAAATAATCAGAATCAACTTTAATGGCCAGGTATGTTAGACCTACAAGGAATTTGACGCTGGTTTACAGACTAGATACACACAGAGTGTATATACAAAGAACAGAAGCAGAAAAAGAAAAGCAGGAATTAAAGTTTTTAAATAAAAATTAAAATAAACTAAGGAATAGGAATAGAATATGTTCTGTAAGTACAAGATAAAAAAACAAGAAACAAAGTGGTAGGTGAAGTGACATGTAAATACACAGACATTGGCAGTAAATGAATAAAGGAAATAAAATTCTTATTTACAGGAACAGTGTTTATGTCGCATGGATATGTACAGTGACCCTTTGTGTTTTTAAACTGTAGGAGGAAGCTGTTTTTCTTACTATTTTTATATTAATAAAGTAGCTTAAGAATTAATAAGTTAATTGGTTTGCATTGGCTCAAGTAACTTAAAAAAAGAAGTTTATTCGATTAAACAAAGTTGAAAGTCACTGAACGGGATTCTATGTGCATTTGGCTTCAGTAAATAAAGCATTTTTCAGTATGTAACTTTAATTCAATCTTAAATGGTTAAGAACATGCACATGCAATGGAAGGAGACAGAAAGAATAGGTTATGCGAGAAAATGTTCAATACTGAAATGTACTTATTTCCCGCCTTTTAATGACTTAAGGCTTTTATTTTGAAATGTACGCAGCGGAAGTACTGCTTCTTCTTGTTACCTTGACAGACTGATACCGTTTGTTGATAACGGGGATAACGCAAGCTTCTTTTAAAGGTAAGATGCTCTGACCATTACTGCAGTTATATCGTTTTAATGAGGAAAAGACAGTTTTTTCTTTCACTGCGTCAGGACTGCACCGTGTTCGGACCCCTTACTCTCCAAATGCTAATGCTAACATTTAACTTTAGCAGCACTTACAGTAACTCTGCAGTGATGCACCCACATTCTTCAGCTAGCTCAGTGCTAACAACCAGGACTATTCATCCGGACAGTATCACTGTTTCAGGGCCAGTTTCAGGTCTAAAAACATCGACGCACTCTCTGTAAAAGGAACAGGCAGTGTTTAGAAGCAGTGACGGGTCTTTTGTCTGTGTTTATTTGTCACAGCAGATAATATTGTTGTATAATTGCTCTTAGCGAGCGTTGCTAAAGTTAGCATGGTACGATCGGTGCTTGTATGAAATTACAGCACAGGGGGGCTGGAGGGTATGCAGTGATGCAGATTTTATTAATCCATTAGTTTTGAATTTAATATTGCTTTTCCCACAACTAGAACAAACTTCCAAGAAATTATAGAAAAAAAACAAGCAGGGCGATTTAAACTACAGATCATATGAAGATATCGAGATATTTGTAGGTGAATTCATGATGAATTCCTTCATATCTTTGTTACTTGAGTAAGAAATGGTTAAATTTCCAAGAATAATAACAATGAACTCAATAAAGTAAAAGGCAAAGAATACTGACACCACAACAACAAACTAAAAGATATGGAAAGAGGGTTTTTGTGTGTTTTTAATCACCACTGAACTCAGACTGTCTAAATTATAACGAAAAGGATTTGCAGTTAGGGATGCATGACAGGGATTTTTTTTTTGTAGGTATCCAATATCTCCACACTTATTTCAGCTGACACTAATGTGTGATAATGATTAAAAGTAGCTTTTGAGGAATAAACCTACCTCTGGTGCATAATGTATGAATAAAACCAAGCCTCATCTGCCATTTTAAAAGCAAGATCCAATGATGCAGCAACCTGCAGACAGAAAACTGACACTGTTTGAATGCAGCTCTGGATGGCGGCACATGGCGATGTGTCCTTGGGCAACTGCTGCATCAGTGATGTGTAAATGGGTATAAAAGGGTGTGGATGTGTCAGCTGATACTTATGTACCACATAGAAACTCAGAACCAAGAGAGTGAATGGGTAGATGTGACCTGCGATACCATTAAGCTTACACTTTCCAAGTAGATGTACTCAGAGAGCACAACCTTCAGGCATTCATCAGGCTATTTATTAGGGTTTGCAATGTTAATAAAGTATTTCTGGTTTTGATTTTAATTATAGAGTCCTTAAAGAAAAAAATACTTGATTCCCAACGGTATTCTGATCTCCACCAAAATCTGATCACATCTTTCTTGAGCCATGACCAACATTCCCTGAAGAGTTCTTGATTATCGTGCTCACAGACAGAAACAAGCAAAACATCAAGCAGATAAATACCAGCAACCGCTGGGCAAGGTAACAAACATGCAAACTTCAAGACATAACTTCCTTGGCAGAAGTAATTAAAGCTTATTCTCCTGTTATATGAGCAGATTTGCTTAAGCTCTACAGCCTTAATACTTAGTGATTCATTCGGCTACAAAATTATCAACGATTATGAGCTCATAGGTTAATACCTGCCAATACAGATAATTGCTTTGTAAGCATTTATCTGACAATGGCAGTACCACACCAATAATATTGTGCATTATTATGGACAACATTTCTGTTCTTTGAGGTGGTCAATTTTTTTCTTAAATACCTATTATCCTGTATTTAACCAGAGAAACTCTGCAGCATTTTAGTATCAAAAAGGGCAGAAACTTGCTGATATTTCTTCATATTTTCAACAAAAGAAAGAAAGAGCATCATTATAATTGCTGACCTCTCTCCTTGCCTTTTCCGCCTACTTAGCCAAATGTTGCCAATTTACAGAGCTTGAACAAATATTAACTGAAGATATAACTTTTTAATAAAGTATTCATGTATGAAGAAAAAGTAAACATTGAAGATTGCTCATTTTTTTAAAAAAGACCTTTTTTGTTTTCAGTAATGTAAACTGTCAGCAAACTCTACCACCCACAAATTGCACAGATAAATTGCAGACATATTTAAGCAATTTAAAGCATGTGCAGGAGTTTGCTTACCTTTTTGACAGGTATTCTCTTATGCATTTGTCTTAACAAAAATTGTTATTGTTTTCTGCACTTTTAGTGAATCATAATACTAGCTGTTTAATAGATTTATTGGTTTTGTTTCATTATGTTATAAAGAAACTCAAAAGTTATTTGAGATTATATTTGAGCTTGACCTTGTTCCTTATCTTTAAGTGTAGTCTGTGCAATGCATCAACAATCAATACTTTTGTTTTGGCTTGGAAAGTTTTGCTTGAAATTTTTGACAGGACAATTTTCTTCCCTGGTTGAAAAAGTAGATGCAGTTTTTGGTTATCAGATAACCTCCCAGGAACTTTAAAAAAAGAGTGTAACATTATCAATGGCTCTGAGCACAAATGAAAAGAATAGGAAAATGAGGACCTGTAAAAAAACCCTGGAAAGCTTTGAGGGTTTGTTTACGGAGATAGCATGGCCTCTGTTTGTCTTGTTGGGCGTTTGGTTTCACTAGTGAAGACGTGGCAGTATGACTTAAATTACAATGCCCATTCTTCCTCAAACTCTTTTTTTCTCCTCTCTCTTAAAATCATTAACAGCTGCTGGACAACTCGAGGTTTTGGCCTCACCTCCTGAGACTGGATTCTGAGAGTCAGCGATGGATTTTCACCAATAAGACTCAAAATCAGCAGTGTTTAGTCAACTGCATGTTCTAGAGCAATGTTTCCTGGCCATGGGGTGTCCAGTAAGTGAAACTGGAGCTGTCACTGATATGGCTAAAATGTCCAGCAAGGAGGACATATCGTGAACATTAACTAGCTGCATCTACAGGAACAACTTGCCCTGTTTCACATCAGTGCAGTTGCACAGCCATGGGCTTCTGCTCGCCTGTATTCAAGATTCTACGCAGGGGAAAGTATATTTTTCTGCTCCTTCTGTCGCTCTCAGTGCTGGCATGGATTGCAACTTTTACAGGGGAAACATTAAAGTCTGGCCAGCTCCCCTTTTCATCAAAACAACCTTTAGTCCAAGGAGAGAGCCTGAGGGACAAGCTTCACTCGGTGACAGCCACTCCTCAGAATGTGAACACTCCAGCACCAAAAGTTATTTGCCCTGAGGAGTCACCTTTATTACGTAAGTATTCACAGCTCTTAAATCTGCTCATGGGCCCATTTGCTAATGTTTTTTTTAAATATGCTTCCTGCATATTCTTATAAAGTCTTGAATTTGATTTGTGAAAAAGAAAGCCATCCCCTCATCTGTTTTCTCTGTTGTGTTTTGCTGAATTTATTGTTCTAGTGTTGATTTTATTAATGTTTATTTGTGTTCAAACATATTAAATGTAGGATTGAAAAGTGAACAACAGGAAAGTAAATGGTGGCGACAATAGGTTTATGCTTGCACAGTAAGCTTTATAAAATTCCCCAGTTTGTGCTTGAATGTGCTCTCTCTCATGTTTGCATCTGTTTTAAGCACTTGGTAGTAAAATGTGTCCTGATAGCCTATTGTTGAATTAACATTTAGCACCCTGGCTTGTTATCTTCAATTGAAATCACAATCTTACTTAAACAAATTAAGATTTTGGTACATTAGAAAATATATTAATGCAACAGAGCTGCGTTGATTGTCATTTTTCTACGGTGCAAAATAGTCTCAGATTATCTTAATTTGGACCTGAATGGTCCTACAAGGGCTATACATTGATTAAAGAAAATGTGATTGAGCCCTGTTTCAAAACATTTTTTTTCAATTAAAAAGAAGCCCACCTTGGCCCTTCATGAATGATATCGTAGGTGGAAAAACGAAGTTACATTTGAAAAAAGTATTAAAACAGGATTAATTTAATTTAGTTTTAGACAGTGATTTTTTGGTTTGTATGGCAGTTCTCTTAACATTAAAACGGTTTGGTGTGAGCCCATAAAAAGAGTATTTGTCCCTCTCATGTGGGGGTGCACAGTGTACCGGCTTGATATCAGAATTATCAGTAATAGCTCAAAATATTATCATAATCCAGACATTATGAACATTTATTTGAATTATGTACCATCTACACGTTGCTTGTATGTGATCAATAAATAAACAAATTTGCCTGTTTGTAGTTATTGAGTTTAAGCACGGCTAACATCAGGATTGTCACAGGTAACCTTTAACAAACCTGTTTAATTAGGAGTCATCTGAATCTGAAAGAGTCAGCTCAATGAGAAGGAGCACATTTTACTGCGGTCACCTCAGAGCTCACTGTCAGTCAGCAGGTTAATACAGATCTGTTAGTAGCTTACAAGAAGAAAAGTGAAGGGTGAATCATACTGTTTCTTTCAAATTCATTAAGCATAAAAGTAATCCAAATAAGTTACTTTTGTGTCAATAAACTGGTATCCTTCTTGGCTGAAATATTTGTGTATTGGTTGCTGTAAAAATTTCAATACCATCCATCCTTGTTATGAATCTAATATTACGGTCTTTGGAGACAGCCAGTGTGCCCCACATGTATGACTTTGCGGCTGGAGTAGGTTTCATGTCTTCCCTCCTCTCTCCCACCCTTTTTCTAACTGCCCACTGTCCCACACTCTATCAATGTAGGCACTAAATATTTTAAAGTTACATAGAAGTGAATGCATGATTTTGGATTTTTGCAGAAAACAGTTATGCCAATATTTCCAACCTCATTATTGCCAGTATTGATACAGATGCCAGTATGTTTATTTTTTTTTTTTAAGACTATTTTTTGGGGCATTTTTATGTCTTTATTGACAGGGGAGAGACAGTGGATGGGCTTGTGACAGGGGGGTGAGGACACTCTGCAAACTGGCCACAGGCTGGATTTGAAGCCAGGCCAGCAGAAATTCATACATGGGATGTGCCTGGTTGCTCACCACTCCACCAAACCAGCACCCTGCCAATATTTATTTTAACAACCGTAATTGTTAACTTAATAATTGTAAACATTTTTATATCTGCTGATACTGACAAACACCTTTTATACTGATATCTCCCAATATTAATATTGTGTCAGTAATATTGTGAATACTTATAAATAATAATAATAGTAATAATCAAGGATTCGTGATATAAGATTTTTTGCCAATGTCCAATACGCTGAGAATTCTGAACTCAATACCGCTGATACCAATGCTGATATTTTTTTGGTCTTAGGTACACAGTCTCCACTTTATGTTCCTGCGACTGTGACAGTTAAGTGGAGTCAGAAACAGAAGTGAATCGAGAGAGAAAGCATTTCATTCTCTAAAAATAATATTGTTTAGGGTTAGGGTTAATTCTAATGTAGACATCCAGGGATATTAAGTTAAAGCAACATTGTACATTGATACACTGTGCCTATATTTCAGCCGATACAAAGGATATATGGCTCACATGTAAGGCCCATATCTCAGATGCTGATTTAACTTTGTAAGCTATTAAGCTATGATCTTCCGATGCTGATATTGAACCGATAATGACATCACAGTCTTTGGGAGTCTGTCTTCTAGGGTTATGCTGTCTGTCCTGCCATCAGCAGTTTGAGATTTCACTTTAGGAAAATGCTTTTAATTCTGAACTCAAAAAAACAGTCTTTCTTATCCGATGTTTTTCTTGTGACTCTCATACAGCATGTTTTACTTCACAAACAGCAGCTGAATGTGTAACTCCTGACATTTAACGCTGTTGTTGTGTTTTCTTCAGAGGGAGCTGTAAAGCTGTCTTTTGAGTCCTCTCTGAAACTGACTGATGTGGAAAATGAGAACAAATTGGTGACCAAAGGCGAGTTCGAGCCCTCGGACTGCACAGCAAGACAGAGCGTGGCCATCCTCATCCCGCATCGCAGCAGAGAGAAGCACCTCCTCTACCTCCTGCACCACCTGCACCCCTTTCTGCAGAGGCAGCAGCTACACTACGCCATCTATGTCATCCAGCAGGTACAGCAGCTGCTATTGTCTCCTATTCAGCAGCTTAACCTCATTTTTTTGGATAATTTTTTTTTGTTTTTTGTTTATAGTTTCACTGTATGACTTCATGATCTACTCATAGTTCAATATACTGAAAATACTCCCTGGTTTTGAAAAATGTGAAATTTTTGGTAACATTCTGACAATCAAATAAAAAAAATCTGATATTATTCCAGATGCACAACAATCATGTCTAGAACGTTCAATAGGTGGGAAAAAGTTCTCTTTAAGTCAATAATTATTAAGAGATAAATGCTATGATAAATGACCAATTAAACAAATGGTAAAAAATCAAAATAAAAAAAAAAAAAGCTGGCAAATTATGTGCTTAAATTGCATTAAACGGTTTCTGGAGACATAAAAGCATTCGTGTTCACTGATGCCCGAAGTGCTGACGCTGCTTCTGTATGTACTAAGCAGAGAAGCCAGTGTAACAATATAGTTCATGATGCTGGTGATCCTTAACCAAACAGCGTTCTGTGTATTCAAAGAAGGTACAATAATTATAAGCAAAGAGAGACGGACCACATGACAGAAAAATATTGTGCCTGCTGTGGTTTCTGTGTAGGCACTTTATGTAATTATGTAACCCTTGAGACGGTTTCAGTGTAAGTTATAAATACCTCTTAGTTTAACCACACACACATACAGCTATATATTTCACAAGTTAAGTTTCATGAATATGAAACGTTTCACATCCGTGAGACAAAAAATGTGATCAACAGTTCAATCCAATGCCAGCCATTTCAACAGATCTACTGTAACGTATATAAATATAACATAAAATTACATAAATATACACTTTTTGTTCACATGATCAGAAAGGTAATGTTTATACTTTACATGTGCGCCCCCCAAAAATTGCCAATACACACACACTTTCAGTCAAAAATGCAAGAAGTGAACTATTTTGAGCCATTTTGTTTTAATCTTGCTGGTAATAGCTCACAGCCAGTGAAAGTGAAAAGAAATGAAACTAATTAAATCACCCCCCACGCAGCGAGCGTTAAGTCATGACTCTGATGCAGCTTTCCTGTGGTTTGCCCTTCACTCTGATCATCCAACCATTTTAGTGGACTTAGAAAAATTCAAAGTGAAAAACAGCTGAACACACGGACATATGCACCAAGCAGGGAGCCGTTGATCGTCCTTAGCTGCTTGTAATATATGCAGTTTTTAATTGATTTCTCCTTTTAAGGCTGGTGATGCAACTTTTAACCGTGCCAAGTTACTGAATGTTGGATATTTGGAGGCACTGAAGGACTTTAACTGGGAGTGCTTCATCTTCCATGATGTGGACCTTGTTCCTGAAAATGACCACAACTTATACTTCTGTGACAACCAGCCCAAACATTTGGTGGTCGGTCGAAATGCAACAGGATACAGGTAAGTGCATGAGTTAGAGTTTATATCACCATTGTTGATAACGAGTGTACGAGTCGACTAATATATATTACTGAGGACATAAAGTAAATGTTTCTGTTATTCTTCTTCGCTTAGGTTACGTTATAAAGGTTACTTTGGAGGAGTCACCGCTATGACCAAAGAGCAGTTTCATCAAGTGAATGGATTCTCAAACACTTACTGGGGTTGGGGAGGAGAGGACGACGACCTGCGAAAAAGGTGTGACAGTCACAGCTAAACATTATTTAATTTGAGTTTTTGTATTTATAACAACTGCAGCACATGTGGCATACAATTGTTGCTTATTTACTGATAATTTGGGGTCTCTGCTGTCTCTTGCAGGGTTGAGCTGCAGAAAATGAAGATTTTGCGGCCGCCTGCTGATGTCGCTCGATACACCATGGTGTTTCACAAGAGGGACAGTGGCAATCAGATAAACAAAGACAGGTCAGTCTGTGTGAAGATGGTTATTTTTAAGTATGTTTCAGCATAGTAATCAAGTTAAAGTGTAATGATAGAGATTTACAGCTTATTGTGGCTGGAAGATCACGACTTAAGCAAGAACATTTTGTACTTTACAAATTAAGCCTGTTGTCTTTGTCCTGTTTTGAATTGAATACAGAGTTTCAGTGAGCTTCACCCATTGTAATTACTTTACATTTCACACAACGTCAACCGTCTTACAAGCAGGGCTTTGAATGTCTTGATCCTTGTGATGCAAACCTCATCTGTTGTCTCTTCTTTGTCAGGATGAGGCTACTGAGAGGAACCTCAAAGGTTTGGAGAAAAGACGGACTCAACAGCTGCTCCTATACGACTCTGTCTACAGAGAGGCAGCCTCTTTATGTGAATGTAACTGTGGACATCGGTAAGCCACAGAGATGAGATTTCAAACAGGAAATCAAGCTGTGACCAAAAATAGTTTGATATATTTTATATATTGTGTTGAGGAAATGGAGTGCAGAAAAGCTACTGCATGTTTAGAAGACAGCGGTTGTGTAAAGCAGTGGTTTTCAACAGGTGGGTCGGGACCTAATAGTAGGTTGCAGCGCTGTCACGAAAGTGCGCTGGAAAAAAAGTGGCAAAAAGGCTGTGATGACCAGAAGCCCAAAGCAAACATACATCCATACACTTTATTTTACTTTGTTTTTTGGGATAAGGAATTCATTTTGTTTGTTTCCAGAAGATCTTGATTTACCGTAAAGTCTGTAATATAGGTAAAAATGGTATATAAGCTGCAGTATTTTCTATAATAGCTTCCCAGCAGTAGAAGGGGACTTAACTGTTATCTGTGGTGATTCAAGTCAACATACACGCCGCTTCTTGCTGCTTTGTTTCTATTTCATTATCATTTGCTTCCGTCTTGTGGAGTCCACACTTCTGCTGTCAACTACAACAAACACTACACAATGCTAATTTATTTCACAGTACACCAGTGCTTTATTTACATGCAAGATTAGTCCCTATGCTGTTGAAAGTGGCGCTAACCTTGCCAGGGCTGTATCACTGTGTTTTTTTTACAGATGAAGCAGCAAAGCAGCTACACTGTGATTTGAAACTTTTAGTGGCATCATGTCGTCTTAATGTGCGACTGTTGAACACTCGCCTCCATCTTGTTTATGAGCAGCAGCCTCATGCTTGGGTGACCAAAAAGGTTTTAAAAATGTGGCTTATTTGTCAGATTTTTTGGCGTGTACCTTCTTATCTGGGGACACCTAAGCTGGTTTTCCCACAGTGATGTGTAAATGTTAAAGATCTCTAAAACCCAAATTCACATTATCAGGAAAATGGAGTAAATAGAGTGTATGTCTGCATGTGTCTCTGGTTTCTGTAATAATGAGCTTTTTAAACATGTGCTGCCATATGAGATAGTGTTGGGATCTTAGGCTAAACTAGTTGAGAACCACTGTCACAAATATTGTAAAGCACACAAAATGCACATTAGTTTTATCAGTTTGTTAAAATAGCTTGGCTGTTACTTCATCTTTGCACATTGTTTTGCATATCACATTGCCTTCATTTCTTTTTTTTGATGCCAGCCTGCCTAAACAAATCATTTTCTTAAGTAATGAAAGGTTGGATCAAATGAAGAAGTTACCCTGAAATATTTATAATATTTAAATTATCTTTATTTATGTGTTTGCCTTATTTCTGACAGAGTTATATGACAGTTTGAGACATGCTGATTATGTGAAAAAATGTGTATTTTGTGTGCTTCATTCTGAGGTTGTATGAACAACAAACAAGGGTGTTCTCACTTATTTTTGCCTCAGGACCAATGAGAAAGAGACTGATCATTTTACTGATCTAATAGTTAACTTCACACTCCTGAGTATGTTGCTTACACTGAAACAGGACCTTTAATATTATTACAGGAAATAAAATAAGAAAATAAAATCATTGTCCCTCATTTCGTCATGGGAAGTCTAATCAGATAGAAGAATGTGTGAAAAGCCTTTAGTGTTAAGTAGGTCCGGGCGATATGGCCTAAAGATAAAATCCCAGATTTTTCCACACAACATTCGATTTCTGATTTTAATTGATTTTTGTTTTCTTAAAAAAGAAAAACACACAAACAATGCAGAAATTACACAAAACAAGTCCTGCCATATATATTTTTTTAATCAAAATGTCTCGCAAACCTAAACTAAATTTCCATCTTACAACAGAAGTGCATGTTGTAATTTTGTTGTCATAGGTTTAGTATGTAGTTTGGACGTAGGCAGGCTTGTCTACATTTACACTGAAAGCTGCTCTGTTTTCATAAAACATTTTCATTGAACTCTCTCTTCATTATTACCTCCGCCAAGGAGGTTATGTTTTTGCCGGCGTTGGTTAGCCTGTCTGTCTGTTTGTGTTCAAGATAACTTGAAAAGTTATGGACGGATTTGGATGGAATTTTCCAGAAATGTGTGGAATGGGATAAGGAAGAAATGATAAGATTTTGGGACTGATCCAGATCACCATCTGGATACAGGAATTTTTAAAAAGAATTCTTTAACATTGCCAGATAGGACCATTTTCACCAAAGTGGACTGAAGCTGCTTGGCGGAGGTCTGCGCTCTCTGAGTGCTTTTCTAGTTAAAGTTAATGAAACCACAAAAACAAGTCTAAAATGTGCCTGTGCAAAAACTGGCAGGGCCTACAATTATGCAAACTGTGCATATTTTCAGGTATTTCTATCAAACAATGCAACTACTCAAAAATAGTTGTTGTGTCACTGTTGGAAATAAATATAGAGGAGGGTTTAAGGTTTTAAAAATGTAATTCAAGGAAAATAATCTGGAGTTTAACTTTTTTGAATTAATGGATATATCCTCCAGCCCCAGTTTTACATCGTTGTTATTCAAGGCTGCACTCTTCTAGGTTTCAGATCATTGAATAGTATTTTAGTGACATGGTTTATTGACACAGACAATATTAATCAATAATAGTTCTCACACTGAAGCAGCATGAACTGATATAAGATGACAGACGTGAACACCAACAGAGCCTTGCTTTACAAGTAGCCTGTTGGTGAAGTGAACTGGCAACACCTTTTCAGTCTTTAGGTGTTTCAGTTTCACACATTCTAAGTATTTGTTTATGGTTAAGAACAACATTAGTGTTTCTCATGGGAAATACTTACAAGCAACATCCTCCGCTTTCTTGTTTATAGTACAGCAAAAACAATATTAACACAGCTACAAACATTAAGCTGACAACTCAAATGAATGGCTGCCATAAAATGAATAATACCAGATATTTTAAAGCTTTATCTTTGTTTAACTTCCTAGTCATATTCCATCTCTGTGTCATAAAGTGAGTTTAAGAGAGTTTAAGAGAGTTTAAGATGATAGCTTCAGGTGCAGAGTGAACTGACATTTTAAGTCTTACAGCAGTATAACTGAAAAGCAATAATAACACTGAGGGCCAAATTACACCATGTAATATAACATGTATTATTCTGAGCTTGGAGAAAGGTGTTTTGTTGGACAGTTGCTGTTTTTTTCACAGCAGCTTTGGTACAACGTTGACCCTGTTACACTTGTTTGAACACTAGAGGACAGCAGAGACACATCACAGGTCATTCCACACAGGCCCATCTCTTTTTAGCCACCTTCTTGCCAAAATTATTTATATATTAAAGAGTTTAAAGGTAAGACATGAGAAAAATAAAGCAGTGAGGAATTTCTTTTTAATAATTTCATTTGAGAAAAAGCTTAAATGTTTAGAAAAAAGAGAATAAAGACAGAGATTAAAGTTGAAATAACATTTTAACTATATGTATGTCAAGCAAAAAGCCGAAACATGAAGAACACTGTTGTACAATGTGGAGAACAAAATCTACATTAAATGCTGAGAAAAATGTGAAAAACAATTTTGGTGTAAAATTTATTTATATTTCTATTTAATTCTCAGAAAATTTCAAGTTTTTTTTCTCAAAGTACACAATGAAAATTTTTTATAACCTGTCAGTTTTTTTCTGTCTGCCTGCCCCCAATACTTTGTTTTAATCTGCATTAGTCCACGATAAAGTAAAAATTAGCAAAAAGAAAAAGAACATTTTGCTGAAGTGATTTAGCATTTAGCACTTCCTGGTTCTCAAGACCAAGAGTAAATGGGATTTTAGAATAGCCTTTTCAGATAAATACCTGAAATAAGGTTTGTGATGAACACATGCATACAGGATTTTAATTTGTAACTTGAATAATAAAATGCATCTGACATTACCGATATTTGATTTTTACTCTCGCGACTATGCTTATGCTTAAATAAATCATTTAAGTTTGGTTCATTCGTGATGATTATCACAATGAACTAAATGTATAAGTTTGATGAACTCACTCCACAGACCTTATTAGCACTTAGTAATATCCCTTAGGCTTTTTGTCAAGAGAACCAGGGTGATACTAACTTCCAGGTTGACCATAATAACATCATCCCATGAAGCAGCTTGTTTACGAACATTAAAAAAGAAACACCACTACTCACTTATCACCTTCTGCCTTTGACTGAGTTGTCAGTGCTGTATTCTTGTTGTCTTATCACTAAACATTTATAAACAAGTGTAAACAGGGTCACAGACATGTGGACAGGACAGTCTTGGTTGAAGGTTTTTCCTCTAGATTTCCTGTTTAATGCTCAAATGTCTGCTGTGAAAAAAGCTCTTTGGGAGTCAAAGCTGGGATCATTCCTTTGGTTTGGATTTTTGTCCACACTGTAACCCACCAGCTCTTCTGAAAAGATTAGCTGGTGCTGCTTAGGGCCAATTTTTTTTTAAATAAAACCATAAAACATATTTGGATAAACATTGTCAGCAGTTTTGGGAGCCATACTGAAAAGATGTGATATCTCCAATACTGCATGTTTTCAGGCCTTACATGCTTTATTTTTTTAAGAAGGGATATTTATTTATGTTTTTAGAATGTACATTTTAGTCTTTAAAACCAAGAACTGTTACATTTCCTTTTTGTGTATGTTATTTTATTTCTAGTACAAATCTTTCTGTACTTGTGCTTTAATCTTTGCATGCTTACCAGGAACAAACGTCTTCTTTTATCATATCGAGTTCTTTTGTACTTATCTATAGAGTAAAGATGGTGTCACTGCTGGTGTTTTCCTACTTCAAAATATGTTGCCTTATTATTTACAGAAACTTCCACTACTTTTAAAGCAGATTAATATTACAAACTCAAATATGAAATGTTTTGGTTTTACTTTAGCCATCAGAGCATTTAACAGTTTACTCTTGACTCAACAACTGGGGAAATGTGCAT
This sequence comes from Cetoscarus ocellatus, assembly GCA_037902135.1. Taxonomy (NCBI): domain Eukaryota; kingdom Metazoa; phylum Chordata; class Actinopteri; order Labriformes; family Labridae; genus Cetoscarus; species Cetoscarus ocellatus. The sequence goes on along the minus strand of JBAMNC010000170.1, from coordinate 138,349 downwards.
GACTGAAAGTTTTTGTTGTAAGAGTAGACAGGATTTCGAGGTTGTTGGTAACTTGATCGTCCTTTCATTCCATCTTTGCATTTCAGCTCCTTACTGAATGTTTTTATTTCTACTGTGAGTTAAAATCATTCTCATGTGAAACAGTACACAAGTTAAAATACAACATATCTACATGATTTTAACGATCACAGCTGAGAAAACTAATGTTGTAGCATCAAAAAATGAACTGACATTTTCTTGTTTGAATTTGTACTTGATGTGAATCATTATAGGGAATTCAAAGTGATGCCATATTGACCCTTGGAGGAAATAATTTTGAGGACTTTGTGAGTTGAGTTGAGATCATTTATCATGTTTTTTGCATTGATGAGTGACTGCAAGGTTTTGATTTCACCTGTAAAATGATGATTTTCTCTTTAGAGACAATAAATAGTAATTTTTCTTAAGAATTTTCTCTGATTTTTTTTTATTCTTCAACAAGAATTTGAGCATTGGTACTACAATTAATTTTATTTTGTGGAATCTGAATGTGGAAGGGTTTTATTTCATTTAATCACAAGCACAAAAAGTACAGACAAGTATTTCAAAATGTGAGAAAGGCATTTTTCTCTGTTAAGGCTGTCCTCCATTTTTGTCTCAAATTTTGTGATCTTTTGTTTCAGTCCTCTACAACCAGTTTCTGTGTTTGTTTTAGCTAAATAAAATGTCTCTACCTCAAATACATTTGGTAAAAATGCCCTAATATTTGAAATAATTCATGTGCCTGTATCCAGGAATCCTGCCTGTCCTGTATCCTGCACAGCTGTTTCAGTGCAAATACTGCGATGATTCTGTTCTTGTCCCTTCTGATTAAAAATCCAACACAGTGATGGTATTTCCACAAAGTAAAGGCTGTCCTCCATCACCACACTGGTTGAATTAGACATTTAGTTTGTTTTTTATCCTCCTAAAAAACAGAACTGTGCATTGCATTTTCTCAGAAGTTGCAGGTAGAAGATAAAATGGATCTTAAGTTCAAAGCAATTAAATCAGGTTTGTAAGTTCCAAATGTGTGTTCTCCTGTCATATCAGCTGAACCAGGATAGGTCACTCCATGTTTCTGCAGTGCACGTATGTAACCAGAAGGCGCTCTGAGAGCACAGCTGAGATAAAGTCCTGGGTGCACTCTGGTGCTTGTGAATTAACTTTGTTGTTACTGCCAGTAAAATCTAAAAAAGACAGACACCTGATTAGATTTGTTTTGGTTGGATAAAACGCAAAATTAAATATAGACTAAACAAACCTGCGAAGGATCTTACATGGTTCTTGGACTTATTCAGAGATTATATTTCCCAGGACTTCTCTGGGGAAATTTTTTAGATGGCATTATAGGACAGCATATCAGTGTTAATTTTGTTGACTAATTGTTTTTGTCATAGTTTTCATCAACAACCTTTCTTCCCCCGACGAAAACTACACAGTAACTAATAAAAACAAGTGCACATGGACAAAAACTAAAACTAAATTAGCTGACAATTTTGTTAACAAATAAAAAGTAGACGAAAATATTTGACAGAGACTTAATCAAATCAGACCTAATTTGGTCATGTAGAAAGTAGAGACAGGTTAGGAATATATCCAATCACAGCTACTTTGGTTGTGTGGAAAGGTTGGATGAGTTAAGAGGGACATCCAATCACAACGGTCTTAGCTTCATGGAGGTGGGATAAGTTGGGGAGCAATCCAATCAGAGCTGCTCTCTTTATAAACTGATATATTCATGAAGAGCAGGTTCACAGTTTGTTGTCAGTTCTGGTATTGTAACTGAGATGCTCTGCCAGGTAGCCTAAATAAAGGTGACTGCATTTCACACAAAAGTTACATTTGTTTCTGTTAATTTATACGTTCAAACTTTACTAGCATTCAGTAAAGGGTTATTAGATGTTTCATATTATCTAAGTGTAAAACATGACTTCAGAAATTCAAGGAAACATAGAAAATGCCTTACACTTTACACTTCATATTTTATTCAACTAAATTTTCAGTAGATTTCATCGACTAAAATGTGAAATTTCATCAACTAAAACTAGACTAAAATTAAAACAATTTAGATGACTAAATTATGACCACAACTAAAAGATATTTTAGGCAAAAGACTAACTGAAACTAAATTAAAAAGTGCTGTCAAAATTATCACTGCAGCATATGCTCATAAATCAGTGTTTCCAGCTTTAGGGAATATTACCTTTTTAGAGGGATCAATATGTTTTATGGTGACAGTTTCAGAGCCATGTTGTTGTTTCAGACAATAGACTTTTTCTCTCTCTGATAATATTTATGCTTCAAAAACTGTTGTGTTTATGAGTCAAGATTATCGTGATGAACAAAACGTGTAAGTTTCATGAACTTTTTTTGCCACAGAGCTTAATAACAGCAACTAGAAGTTCTTAGAGAGCAAAAATCCCCACCAAGGTCTGTCAGACATTCTTAGCCCTCTTCTTCTGGAAAATGTAGAAAACTGCCCAAAGGTGCAAAGTTAACTAATCTTGTAAAAAAAAAAAGGAATTCTTGGATCCACATGCATATTCTGATGACCACCGAAATGTAATTTTCTTCCTTGTGTCATGATCAATATTTCCTGGAAATTGAATCAAAATCTGTCGAGGACTTTTTGCTTTATCTTGCTCAGTGGTAGACAGACAGACAGGCAAAGAAACAGACAAACACCATGCAAATATAAACACTTCTCCCTGGTGCAATGACTAGTTTTTGGGCTATTAGGAAAATCTGGAAAAATTCTTGGTTCTGCATCTTGATTTGGATGACCACCAAAATCTATTCACTCCTTCCTTGTGACCAACATTCCCTGAAAATGTGAATCAAAATCCATCAAGAACTTTTTTAGTGATCTTGCTTACAGACAAATAAACCAACGAACAGACAAACACTGGCAAAAGCATGACTACTTGGCAGAGATTAATCATCCAACAAACAATGTAAAAGTCCCATTTGCTTTTGTTTTGAGGGTGCAATGTTTACTTTCTGTTGGCCAACAGAAGCTTGTGATCCCTGCACCACAATATTGACAGACCAACCACGCTGTATGTCAGTAAGATTAACTTTAATTTAACCAGAAATTTCAAATCACTTTTTGATAATAGTAACATTTTGTCGGTTTTCCTGATTACACAATATCCGTTGCCTGACATTTATCAGAAACTAAATTATTCTGCAGACTCTGCTTCACACTGGAGGACAGGAGTAAGAACAAGAATAACTCTTTATTATCCAGATACAATGAAGTTACTTCTCAGTGCCGACTTTTTTTCTTAAAGCAGTGCAGTGGGATGTCTGAGGCTTTGTATGGACAGAATGATGTCATCTCCTCTTCCTATGGTGCAGAAAGAAAGCTTTGTCTCATGGAGGCCTGGCCTGGTCATGTAGCGCACATGTGACAAACACAAAGCACTCGGCACAAAAATATGACCTCTGACAACCAGAACACTCTGAACTACTCCTCAAGCCAGCCCATTCAGATACAGGGTGTTCGATAATTCAAGCCATGACTACATCACTCCACTAGTATGATGTTTTTGTCTTTATTTACAGCCGGAAGGAGTTGTATCTAATATGACTGTTGGGAAGGCAGATAATATGTGCATCCTGAATGAGTTTGCTTCGTAGTAAGAGACAAAACCACTGAATTTAAACTCGGCATGTACAACATGAAATAGATATTCCATGTAGGATAAAACTGATCGATACTGCAACAGTAATATGACAAACTATAAAGAGTGCATAAAGCTAAAGTTAAGTTTTTATGTCCTCTGGTATTCACTGTTTATATCAAACTTACGCTGGTGCCTGTGTTTGTTTCTAGTGATGCACAATGTTTTGTTTTAGCAGGAATCCAGTGTGTTGATATTTCAAACGTTGAAGCTGATACCAGCACACACTTTTATAAGAAGGTAACCAAGCCTCTGTTGTCCAAGCACGGACTTGTTGCTCTTATTTGAATGGTCTATTTTAGAAACAAACATTAAATTAGACCAACATCTGATTCTAAAATAAGTGATAGATGCATTTTTTTTCTTTAAACATATACTAAAAGTTGTTTAAGTTGATAACTTGTGCATTATCTGCAAAACACATTTTTAAGAGTAATGATAAAACCAAACTTGCTTTGCATTTTAAAATTATTGAACAACACTCTAACCCTGACACACCAGATATTAATATATTTCACCAGTCCATCTGGGCAACAGCTCATAGAAAGTGTTTGGGAATGGGTGTAACTATTCAAGAACCTATCTTGCAGGTGTTTGGGCAATTTTTCAGTCATTCAAATTCATTACGGCCCAATCAGATAATGTAGTTGGCAGGCGCTACTGCTACCGAAAATACAAAATGTAAGCCACTTCGTAGAACAATATCTCACCAAAACATGTTGGAAGTGGAGCAAAAATATCTCTATAAACCTATCTCTATTAACCTCTTTAGCCCCATAGGACCCAAATTTGGGTCTGCTGGGGCTCAGGAGAAAAGCTCCTCAACACCACAGCACAAAGCAGTGAACTGTGCCTTTAAGACTATAGTCATGTTGGCTTTTATTTGACAAAATACATATATTTTTGACATTTGGCTCAATATGCACTGTTTTTCAAAATCCTCATTTGACCATATTGTTATAAAACCTCTTTAATTTTGCTCTGCATCACTTTATAACAACAATTCTTTGCAGAGATGATGTAAAAATATTTTTTTTATTCATTTTTAGAGTTTCACAGCCACTCCTGCGTCATTTCTAAGAGATATTCACAATAAAAAATTGTTTTTGTTTTAGGCAAGGATGAAATTTTCAAATTATTCTGACTTCTATCTTCTTTTACTCTGTCCCAGAAGCATAGTGTGGGGATTCATGATTGGCTATATGGATTCATGTTGGGTGTTGGATCTATGTGTTTGTATATATATATGTGTATTTTATATGTATATATGTGTCTAGTAATATATGTGTCTATTGTAAAGTGTCTTCAGATAACACTTGTTATGAACTGGCGCTATACAAATAAAGATTGATTGATTGATTGATTGATTGATTGTCTCATATGCTCCTCTTCTGAGATCACAATTCTAACATCTGGGTTACTGATTGAAAAGGCTCACATCAATGAACATTCTGCAAACAGTATTTCTGTTTCAGCTGGCAGCATTTTTGAGTGTGTGCAATAAACTTTTACAGCCACAGCAAACAAGCTAGCGTTTTCAGCCCTTAAGCTCTGAATCTGAGCCATCAGCCTTATCTAACTCAACAGTAAGGAAAGATGAAATGATGATTTTGGGGGGTTTACAACACTGACAAGAGGAAGAACTGATGATGTGTGCAAAGTTGTCAGAAAAGCCCTGTGTGTCCATGTTGGTGGTCAGCAGAAGGATGTAGAAGGTTCATTTTCATGAGTACATGTTGACTGGGATGATTTGTTCTTCCCATTTCTTGAGGGCGCCCTGACAGAAAAAAGGTTGAGAAACAGTTTTAACTTGTTTCTCTCAGGACTTTATGGAACAAAAAAAAGAACCAAAAGGGACAATCAACATTCATTTATAAACTTTTGGACTCAACAAGATTTTGTATTAACTAGAGATGCACAGTATTATCAGACCAATATTGGTATGGGCAGATATTTGCCTAAAAAGTTGATTATTGGTAATGGCAGGAATGAAAATTTTTGCTGATATTTACAGCCAATATTTTGGCCATAAACTGGCCATAAACATCAAATGTATTTGCTGTAATATTGGCAAAAGGTACAATGTACCATGTTGTTTACCTCGTCATCATTGAATGTACACATTTATGAATCAATAGTTTCATTTATCACAGATTCAATTTTTTTTTCTTGCTTCATAGCTGATTCAAACACAAATGGACTGTAACCATAAAGGGAGCAGGTCAATTTTAGTTAAGTAAAGGCTTTGTGCTCTTCACACAAAATTTCAGTATCAGTGATAATGAGTTTAGAAATGTCGTCATATCAGATATTGGCAAAAATCCAATATCGTGCATCCCGAACACTAACTATAATGCTGCACCAAATCTGTTGAACGTGTAAATGTGCAGCTTAGCAATGTTATACTTGTTATGCATCAAAGCTGATTATTGTCCTGTCCTTGCTCATTATTCCACCACTCACGTTACCCAACAGTTCAGTTTAAGTAATATTCACCATGTTCAGTTCTGCAGTGTTTAATCCAATCATTGTCCTAATACCCAAACATTTTTTTATCTCCCTTTTTTAAACAGCATGGACTCTTTAAAATAGAAACAACAATGCAGCTGGAAGCAAGCCCACATGAAAAATCCTGCTAATTATCATCAGTTACTGCTTGTGTATTGCATTAAAACCTCTACAGGCCCCCCTCCCTGTTCCAGGTACTCGGCCACAAGGAAGGAAGCAACACAATAATAGATATAAAAAAACACTTCCTTTACTGAGGTTCACTTACCCTCAGGCAGCAGACGCTCCAGATTCCACCATATCAGTCAGTTGATCATTGAATATTAAAAGACATCTCGAGAATTAAAACATAAAAGTGAAGATTTTAAACCTCACTGACTTGGAAATTTGTTAAAACATTCCTATGATGCTCTGAAGGTTTGAGAGACAAAACGACCAACATTAGCACCAGTTGTTCACAAAGTTATACACTGTTTAGGCTGTATCTGGTGTAGTAAGATGTCATCTTTCTAAGCTAGATTTGTCACTTCAGTTTTTTTTCAGACACTTTCCTGGTGTTTACATACTGCCAGTTTAAAATATTAATGCCCTGTTTTGTCTCCAATGTGGTTAACGTCAGCTGGATGGTTGGGTGAAGCTGCTCCCCCCTTGATGAGTTCATGGAGGTAGTAACAGAGGGGTGATGAAGGGAGACCGAGGTGATGTCTAACGTCAGAGCCGGCAGGTCGGAACAATGCTGTGTGTGCATGCCTGAGTGTGTGAGGCTCCTGCTCTGTGTCAATGCACTATTCCCCCTTTACTCACATATAAACACTTGACAAAAGCAGTGAGGGACCACATTTAGCACAGAAATATGGACCTTAAACTGAGAGAATTGGAGGCTGGTTGTGGGAGCACTTCTAACATTAGCATGAGCCATACTCCTCTCTGTAAAATAGCTTCATATTGTTTATCCACTGACGCTGATTCAAGCTGTTACATCTACATCCTTGGATTTTTTGCCATCACTGTAATAGTTGCAAAGGCAGAATTGGGGGGTCAAGTTGACCCCCAGTTTGATTAATTTCCAGAAGTAGTATCAGAGGTATAATATCAGCACAGCACTGTGAGTGTGTGTGTCTGTATCACTCGCTGTGTCCCGCTCTTAAAAGTTCCCTTAAAGTATTGCTGCACTGTGAGTTGAGCCGAATATGTCTTCACAGAATCAATGTGAATGTCCCAAGGCGTAATGATGGTGTAATTTCATTGCAGCGCTTTTACATAAAGGTGTAATGAGTGCTCAGTTTATATACAATGCTTTATTAACTCCCAACTAGTGTGTTATATATGATTTTTCTTGCATAAAGCCAGATTTAAAACGATGAGGCTGGTGAACATGATAAATCAGAACATTTGAGGAGTTGTGAACACAATATCTCAAGAATGCTTTGATGGGACTTCTTTGAACTTGCACAGATGTCCTCACTGACTCGAGGCTGAACTGATTTTATTTCACATGTCAAAGTATGGTTGGCTGATATGACCTTTTAGTAGAATCTAAGGTTTTTCCAATCTGATTTGATTTTTGTCCTTTCTTACATACAAAAAAATACCATGACAGAGAAGTTACTCAAAATAAGTTTTGCTTTTCAATTAAACATGTTAAAAAAAGTACACAGAATTTTCCTTTTGGATTAAAATCCATGCTGTAATTGTACAGTACACTGTATAATTTGGTCCTCAGGAGGCTTGTCTACAATGACGATGAAAGCTACCCAAATTTTTTACCCAAAATATTAGGGATGCATATTATCGGAGAAATGTTACTAGCAGCAGATATAAAAATCTTTGCAGCTGAAATCTTAGCCATACAAACTGACCATATACGCCATATATTGGCTTTAACTTTTGCAGAATGTACAAACCTACCCAAACAGTTTGAGTCTTCATCACTGAATGTTTACTTTTATAAATCAAAAGACAATTTGTTTAAGTATTAAATGTTTGTTTTTCTTGCTTCACATCTATTTCTTACATAAATAGACTGTCACCATGAAGTCAATTTGTCAGAGTCAATGGCACAGTCTGATTGTGCACTTAGTCGGTAATTGGAAAGTTGCAGGTTCGAGCCCAGCTCCAGCTGTCACATGGCGATATGTCCTTGGGTAAGACACTCCAAGTTGCTCCCTCATCAGTGATGTGTAAATGGGCATGACGGGGCTTAATTAATTGTTACTGATGGACAACTGACACATAAACTCCAACCAGCAGTGAGTGAATGTAAGGGCAAATGTAGATGTGACCTGCTTTAAGTAGTCAGAGAAAGTAGAAAAGTGTTGTATAAGCTCAAGTCCATTTCTCAGTTCTAGTAAAGTGGAGGCTTGTGCTCATGACAAAGAAAATCGGCAACAATGATTTTAGAAATATCATCAAAAATCCAACAAAGTGCAAAATATCACTCTCTTATCTCTCTTATATAATCTCATAAAAAACAAACATGGGCCTAGAAATGTGCCTAAACACAACTTTTAGTATTTCTATCTTTAAAAAATGCCACAACTTATGCCAAGGCCAGGCTACATTATTTTTATTGTTGTTACGACAGTCACTTTGTCAGATCAGGCGACCAGAGCCATAAACAACCATGACAGACCACGCAACTGAACACAACTGCTTATGATGACCAATGTGATGACGCTGGAAGGAGGGCTGACACTGAAGACAGCAGACAGTCATAGTCACACTGTAGTTAGAGTACTATACTTCTGTTCGACTTTCCAACATTGTGATGAATTATGAGTTGGCTTGGTGATTCATAGCAGTGGCTCTCTAAGATGCTAATGTTCCTCTGTTGTTCTCGTGTTACAGTCTGGCAGCTCCTCCGCAACGCATCACTAAGGCAGGGATGTTTCTTTCAGAGCTTGACAAACTTTTTCTGCCTCAAGGCATCAGCTTAAGTCTGTTTGCATCTGTGATTGTTGCACACAGGGAGCTCCCAGGACTCTTCATTGGTCAATTTCTTCTATGTTAGGTCAAAAGTAGCAAGAGGCAGGACAAAGCATGTTGGGCTTTCTGTCACAGAGTTGTGTTGTCAGTCAATATGACACACTACACTAGATAAAATAGTCATAGGGATAAAAAGGTCCCTATGGCTGTTGGGCAGTCTGTAACCAAGCATAAATTATGTAGTCTGCTTTACACGTGGTTGATTTGTCTCTGCTGGAAGGAAACGTAGGGGAGGATCTAAAATAAAGAAGCCCAATTGGAGCAAAAGGAGCATTGAAATACACATTTACCAGTTAAACAGATTTATACACCACCCAGGCACAGGTCAAAGGTCAAAGCTCGTTGGTTCTTAGCTTATCTCCTACTTGTTACATGACAAAGAATGCTTTGAAGGATTTTCTTTAAGTTTTAACTGGTGTCCACTCTGACTCAAGGTTGAACAGATTACATGTTAGAAGTCAAAGGTCAAATCTCGTTCCAAAACATGCACCAACACTGTTGAAGGAATAAATAAATAAAATTCCCACCAATTAAATAACCATTAAATCCTCACACACCCTTCTCTTGTCCCATCCCTCTGCTTTAACAGTCTGTTAAGTGTATACCTTTTAAAGGCATACAACCACCAGGCAGTGGCTCGACTGAAAATTATTTTTGGGCTCTTTTGCCTTTGTATTGACAGCACAGCTGAAGAGGGACAGGAAATGTGGGGAGGGGAGTGTAGGGTATTCATACATCAAAGTGCCAAGGCTAAGAGTGTAAGCAGTGGCTGGTTGAGGACTGTGGCCTCTGTGTGTCTGGCATCACTTCACTTATTGAGCCTCTGTAAATTAGTTTTTACACTTTTTTAGGTGGAAATGCTAGATTGAACATCAGGACACATGGTAAAGGTATTACTCAAGGGACAAGATGAAAACCTCCTCATTTTACAAGATAACATCAAGCCTCATAGTCCATGATTATTTCTGAGTGATCAAGTTTAGTGCGGCTTTTAAAAGAAATGCATGAAATTCACGGCAGTAACAAGAACCATGTGTGTCGTCCATCTCCTCAATCCCCCCTCCACCCCCCCATTTCCCATCTGTGCCCTTCAGGCCCTCGCCTCAGTCACCTCCCACTTCCCTCTTCCTTCAGAACCCGTCTGTTTTTGTTTTCCAGCCCGGGCTCTCTGCACAGGAAATTGTATACATTGGGAGCATTCAGGAAGGCAGAGAGCGGCTTTCCCGTCAACTCCTCACTCTGGGCACATGAAAATAAATGAATAAAAGAGGTCAGTAATTCCTGAAACCAGGAGAGAAACAGAAGTCAGCTGTTCTCCTCCCCTCACTCCACTTCCCTCCCCTTTACATCAACTTAACTTTCAAAAAAATTCCCTGCCACGAGTCCACCTCTAAACATGAATATTTACTAAAAATCTCAAAGTAGAAATAGAAAAATAACACCTTAAGGCTCCAGAGGGGTTCCAGTATACATGAATGCCTCCTCAGCCACACAGGAGCTAGTATAAAGGGGAGACTGTGACTGGAATGAAGGAAAAGAGGAGGAGATAAAAAGGAGCAGGGCGACTGGCTGGGGGTGAAAAAACAACAGGAAACTGACCGCTTCTAATGCTGTTTCTGCAAATCCTTCACAGATAACGCAGCGGTCTGCCACGTCCCAGTAAGGCAACACTCACACCATATACTTCCTCCACATTTCACCCAAACTCATGACAACCTGAAGGACTTAAAGCTGAAGATGTGACGTCACTTCTGCTCGCTCTCAGCCTCTGAGTGTGCGGTTAGTCAGAATGTGAGCGGATGCAGACGTTTGGGAGCTGATCGCTGGGATTTTCTATGCTGGGCTGCTGCTTTTTTCTTTTTTTTTTCTGACCCACAAACTCAACCTTTCTCTGGGTCATATGGATCAATGTGCGTGCTTGAAGGGATCTGTTTGTTTTAATCATCTGGACTGAGGACTAACTGGAGCCACATGAAGAATAAAGGGAATAAGCTCAAGTCCAAAAAGAAAGGGAGTGAAAATGCGTTCGGCTGTGACCTGATAGACCATCTCCAGAGCTCCGGGCAGGATGGTAAACTTTTTGTTGAGTTCCTTGAAACCTTTTAACCTCTTTACAAGCAGTTAAACACTTTCACTACACTCAAATATAGGTTAACATGTATACTGAAGCTTAATTAGCTAGTCACACCTTTATTGTAGCTATAATGGCATTTAAATACACATAAATAAATGAATTTTAGACAATAAGTGTCTTTAAGAACAAGATTATTCTACTTTTAAAGTGAGAACTCTCAAAAACGTGGATATACATGTGTTTTACATTTAGAGGGGCTATTCATTCCCCTATTGGCTGGATTAAATGCTCATTTGTGACTTTGGGTGTGGCTCTTAGATTTTTTTTCCAATTTCCTCCACTGACTTAACTTTCTATGAGTAGTTAGAGTGGGAGGAGCTGCTGCTCATGGATGCGAGAAGATCATAAGCCAGGAATAGACCCAAATGTGTCATTAAATATTCAGATTTATGCTGAGGTTATCTTGGAAAAGTTTGATTCTCTTGTTTTTGCCCTATTTTTCTTCTTTCGTTTGCCTGGTTTCTTTCTTTCAATCTTTATATAATAGTTTGAGAAAGGAGCACACCAAATGCCACAAGAAGAGGGTATGAAAATGCCACACGCGCTGAGGGGAATGAATCCTTGTGTCGAGGATAACTTTAAGGAGGACCTGTTGCAGCAGCCGCTCTGTGAGGCGGGGCGTTAAAGACAGTTGGGGTTGTACCCCTCCATTGTGGATGTCCAGCAGACATATTGTGTTTTTGAATTTGCAGTTATGAACTTTTCATGGGGCCAAATTAATATCAATGTTTAGGAATAAGTAAAATTTATAAACATGACATTACAAATCTTAATATTTTTGTATTAAAGTGCAGGCATGTGAACCAGGTGCCCACACCTTCCCTGAGGAACTCCTCTGGAGTGTTTGAGGCAAAGATGGAAATCAGGAACCAGTTCTAGTTCAGAGCTTATTTAGATTAAACTAAAAAATAACAACACTAAAAGCATTTCTTAATAGAAACGATATTTTCACTCCACTTCTGACATGCTTTCGTGAGAGTTTGTCTACAAAGTGGCTCATGGTTTGTAGCTCCTGCCTACTACATAATCTGATTGGCCTGTAATGAATGTGACTGAATCGTCCAATCACCTGCCGGCTATGCTTTTGTAAGGATCTGCCCATTACCAAACACTTTCTATGGACTGTTGCCGGATGGATGAGTGAAATATATTCTGTATAGTACATATTGAATGGTCTCTCTGGTTTGTCTAGGTCTGAATCAAAAAACCGATCACACTACAGATCCTCAAAACTTAGCAAGTGTTTTAATTTTCAGGATGCTCCTCATCTAACAGTTCTGTTGTATGACTTCATTTTTATTGTTTAAACAGTTTTAATATACAGGAGATACATTTTACAAATACTTTTATACACTTGTCAGTCTTTCCATGGGGTTTCCTACCCTCCGGTCGAAAGACTGTGCATACATTTTCACCTTCACCAACAACACACACATTCAGTACAAATATCTACACACACATGCACCCATACATGCCCTTTTTCCTGCATGTAGACAACCTCATACATACATTTTGTCATGCCAACATTCACCCATCTACACTGATGAACATCCATGTATATCACCTTGTCTGTAAATCAACATATACTAGCTCACCATCAAAGGCTCCTTATACATATCAAAATGAAACCACCCCGCTCACCTGCCTTGACTCGCATATGAACTTAAGTGACATCCCATTCCTAATCCACAGGGTTCAATATAACGTCGGTCCACACTTTGCAGCTATAACAGCTTTAACTCTTCTGGGAAGGCTGTCCACAAGGTTTAGGAGTGTGTTTATGGGAATTTTTGACCATTCTTCCAGAAGCACATTTGTGAGGTTACACACTGATGTTGGACGAGAAGGCCTGGCTCTCAGTCTCCGCTCTAATTCATCCCAAAGGTGTTCTATCGGGTTGAGGTCAGGACTCTGTGCAGGCCAGTCAAGTTCATCCACACCAGACTCTGTCATCCATGTCTTTATGGACCTTGCTTTGTGCACTGGTGCACAGTCATGTTGGAAGAGGAAGGGGCCAGCTCCAAACTGTTCCCACAAAGTTGGGAGCATGGAATTGTCCAAAATGTCTTGGTATGCTGAAGCATTCAGAGTTCCTTTGACTGGAACTAAGGGGCCAAGCCCAGCTCCTGAAAAACAACCCCACACCATAATCCCCCCTCCACCAAACTTTACACTTGGCACAATGCAGTCCTACAAGTATCGTTCTCCTGGCAACCGCCAAAGCCAGACTCGTCCATCAGATTGCCAGATGGAGAAACGCGATTCCTCACTCCAGAGAACGCGTCTCCACTGCTCTAGAGTCCAGTGGCGGCGTGCTTTACACCACTGCATCCGACGCTTTGCATTGCACTTGGTGATGTATGGCTTGGATGCAGCTGCTCGGCCATGGAAACCCATTACATGAAGCTCTCTGCGCACTGTTCTTGAGCTAAATCTGAAGGCCACATGAAGTCTGGAGGTCTGTAGCGATGGACTCTGCAGAAAGTTGGCGACCTCTTCACACTATGCGCCTCAGCATCCGCTGACCCCGCTCCGTCAGTTTATGTGGCCTACCACTTTGTGGCTGAGTTGCTGTCATTCCCAAACACTTCCACGTTCTTATAATACAGCTGACAGCTGACTGTGGAATATTTAAGAGCAAGGAAATTTCACGACTGGATTTGTTGCACAGGTGGCATCCTATCACAGCTCCACGCTGGAATTCACTGAGCTCCTGAGAGCGACCCATTCTTTCACAAATATTTGTAAAAGCAGTCTGCATGCCTAGGTGCTTGATTTTATACACCTGATTTTATACACATACTTTTGGCAATATAATGTATCATATTTCACTTTCATTTGGACAGCAGCCCATAAAAAGTGTTTGGGGAGAGCAGAACCTTTTAAAAGCATATCTACTAGCCACTGCCTGAGTGTGAAATACAAAATGTGAGCCACTTTGAAGAATAAACTTGCAAAAACATCCTGGAAGTGGAGCAACACTATCTTTTCTACAAAGAAATGCTTTCAGTTTCTGTTATGGGTTTTCCATTTAATAAAGAAATGTTGTCCAGATCTAACAAAACTGCTACTGTAGCTGTTAGCATCTTTGCCAATCTCTGTACAAACAGTCATTTCCTGCTGTTTACACGCTTGTAGTTCCCACCTCTTCCTGCTATAAACAATGCTGGTTGGACAATGCGGCACAATCATTGTAGACTGGAGCTTGGAAAGATAGATCTGCCTGATTACAGACATTGAATCAGGTGGATCCAGCTGAATCGCAAGGTTACACTTCTACAGCTAACTGTTGTGAAAGCAGCTAAATATAAATTGAATGCACAATAGCACAAACACAGGTGTATGACTTGAACTTTCATGCTACAAATAGTCACATGCTAGCGACATTTGTTCATATCGCATATTTTCTAATGGGTCAGTGCTTGTCATTAGGGGATAGGCTCCAGCTCCCCCACAACCCCAAAAAGGAAAAGTGTAAGAGATAATGAATGGATTACAACAATATTGAACTGATGTGCCAGTTCAACCCTAGTTGTCACTAAACCAGACTTTTTTTTATGAAGCAAGAGAAAAAAATTATATGATGACAACAGAATATAAGTCAACATGAGCCTCCAATACTGAGTCACTACTTCTCCTTTTTTAAAGATGTTATTTTCACTTAGAAACATAGCAACATGACAAGATAGACTTAAAACAAACATATTCTTCAAAATACTTAAAGGAAGTGAGAAAAGATGACGAAATACTGTTATTGGCAAACAGAAGGCAAGACAGCATGACAAACCAAAACACACATACAAAAACATTTCAAAAAGACTGTAAAAAGTTTCCAGATAGCAGACAAAATGGATATAGAAACTGGGCTATACACTGATGCAGATGGGGCCAAGAGCTTCTCGCAATTCAGTGAATATAATGAATTTAGGTGTAACGACATACAAAAACAGCAGTTACTTAGATTTACTTTCACTATCTAGCTCCTTTGTAGAAGGATACCTGAGGAGGTCAACAGACTTAGGGTGAATCCCAATTGTACCCCTTAGCCCTTCCCCTTCGTCTTACCATTCCCCTTCGTCTTACCCTTCCCCTTGGCCCTCAAAACAGAGGGCCAAGGGGAAGGGCAGGTGAAAACATGCTCCTAAGAAACGAGACGCCACTCGTTTCCCACTATGTCATCACCCAGAGCTGCTTGCTGGCTATGACGTGGGCAGATGCGACAATAGCTGTAGCTACATCTGAGAAAGCTAGCTCGTTATAACGAGAAATTTGAAAACATGACCAACAATTCAAAACCTGATTAATATTTACTTAATGATTTAATAATTACTTGTGACCTTTGGTTTCCGCTCTGCCTTCTTGTCAGCGGGAAATTCTCATACTCCTTCCTTTCAAGTGAGGTCCCAGTCTGTCTTCGTTTCAAGGGCTGTGTAGCCCTTCATCTTTGCCCTTCCCCTTAGCCCTACGGAGAATTGGGACACCCCTTCACTAGACGAGAACGTGCAAAACCAAGGGGTAAGGGGTAAGACAAGGGCTAAGTGGTACAATTGGGATTCACCCTTAGACTATGCAGAAGTAGGGCTGAAAGATATATCAAGTTTTTAAAAAATATTGATATATTTTTAAGCAGGATATACGATTGTAAATGATTTATGTAGAAAAAGTATCAAGATGTATACACAGAATATAGCAATTCAGAAGAAAAATATTTAGACATGAATTTGTGTCCATATTGCCCAGCCCTATGCTGAAGTTGAACAAAAATAAATGAGCTTGCTTGCTGACTAGTGAACTGTTGAAAATATGTTCAGTACAGGGTATAAACACCCTAATGCTTGTTTTTTGTTTGTTTTTTACCTAAAAAAAAAAAAAAATCACTGAAGTGTGAGGAGCTTTTTTTCCACACTTTCAGCCTTATGTAGCTCGACTTCTGTGTCTGCTCTCTCCTCAGAGGAGCAGAGCTGACCGGACTAACTAAGGTCTTAACTGCTGACAAGAACTTCATGTAGCCCCACTTTAAAACTGATAAACTATCCCCTAAAATGGAACATTAATGATCCTTGGCTAAAAAAAACTCATTTTAAACTTAATTTATTAAGATTTTACAACAAAGTAAAGATAATAAGTTTCCTCTCCATAACATTGACTTATTTCTCTCAGCTATTGGCTCACTTGTGACCTAAGTGACAACGACAATGCATAACATTTTTTTGCTTGGAGCTGAGACATATTTATGAGAGTTTTTTAATTTCTTGGTATAAAAAAAAACAGATATAACTCCACTTGTGACCAAGTGGTAGCTTTACTAGAATCCTTTTTTAAAATTCTTTTTTACACTGTAAAGTCTTATGTCTGTGTCCTTGAGCCTGATTTATACGTTTGTGTCAAAGCTCTGCTCAGGTCCATGTAGCACTGAACTGATGCAGAAGATCAAGCATGCAGACTGACGTGTACCTTCCCAAAATCTTGACTGTATGTTGAAATGACGCAGCCCTTTGGTCCTCCGCACAGCACTGGGTGACAGTCAGTCTCTGTGGACTTCTCTCTTGCATTGCTTTGTTTATTATTGTATCATTGTCTGCAGCAGATAAACCAATACATAATGTTTACTTGCCAATACGGCTGTACATAAGAAGTATATTTTGTCATTCATGTCTCATTCATTGGCCCAAAAAGCGTGCAACAAATGTCCTCAGTTCATATACATCCAAGGCCTCTGATTTCTCCTGTCTTCAATGTGCATAAATTGAATTGTAATCAGCTGCTGTTCATTATTTATCAGCTCTTTATTCCGACATCACACGTTTCAGTTGCCATGAATTCTTGCAAGCAAATAATTGGAGAACATATCAGGACCAAAATACATATTGCTTTGCTGACTTGTAACATGGACAAACTAACAGATGAGTGTGATGCTCAAGACAGCATTGATTTTATGCTGAAGTATAAACCAGACTTAATACTATTTAAATTCGATACAACTATCTGTGTTATAATTCTTTATTTTAGCCAAGGATTAACTTGAGCACCAGGTGGGGATGGTGGGTCAAGAGCGGTCATTAGTAAGGCTGTATAGTCATGTTTTTTCAAAGATAATCAGAAGTTGTCGTAGGTGGTGGGAACAAATTGTTTTTACCATAACACAAGCCAGTCATGATCAATCTTTTGTCTTTAATAACAACAGTACATTTATTTTCATTCAGTTACTTTTGATAAATCAGAGTGTCACTCGGAAGTGAAGTTTATGTATGCGTTTTATTGTTTTAGATGCGCGTAAAGCCTTTCCGCCCCCATGAAACTGGCTTTAGAATAAGCATGAACATTGCATGCTGGGTAGTCACTACAATCTGGATTGTTTGCCAAACACTGTTGGTAATCTTGATGTTAGTTGGTGAATTTGACCCCATCCTTGCATTACAGTTTTATAGAAAATGAGAGACAATACTTTTTACCAGTTTGTATACAACTATAACTAATATATGACAGCACTTATCAGATCGTTTTATATAAGGTGAAACTTAAACTTTGTTCCCTCACTTTTCTAAGATTAGAGACTTAAATATGCCAAACAGAGAGCAGTCATTAAGCAACAGAAGTTTTGTATCAAGGCCTGCGTTGGATGTAAAAGGACATGAAACCTCAGAGCCTCGCTAAGACTGAAGAACCATGATTATGATGTTGTGTAATGTGTGTGTGACAACTGAAAATCAGCAGACACAAAGAAAATGTGTTCAGGAGGGAAGTGTTGGATACAAACTTTTGTTCACGTCACTGCTTTCATAGTGCAGTGTTCTTCATCTGGTACAGACTGTTTAGTCATGAGAACTAACCTAAAACACTTCAGTAAAACCTGACAGAAGGACTGTCGAGCTGGTAAAGGCTTTTATAAAGCTCACTGCTGAGCAGCAGCTGTAGTTTCACTGTTTAATTGAGCATTTAACATTATTGCAGGACAAATGACTCACGTCTTTTTTAAACAAGTAAATTTGCATCCCAAAATTCCCTTTCCTTCCTTAAAAATCCTGCAATTATCTTATTTCACATGTTATCATGACCTAACTTACCAAAAAGGGATTTTCCCTCAGAGCAGAGACTGAGAGACATGAATGAAGGCTCCAGAGGTTTTTTTTTTTCTCCAGGATTTAACCACAGGCACGTCACTTAAAAACCAATTACATCAAATAGACAAAAATGTAAATAGCAGATTCTTGGTGTCTGCAGTGGTTATGCAGAAATGAACTGAAATGACTCTTTCATTTTGGTGAGGATAAATTTACTCTGCAAGATAAGCACGTTTATACTTCACACCAAGAAGTACAACAATAGTTCAGCTAAAAGATACATTTACAGAAGTACATTTTGCTGTCATACTTATTCATTTATGTCAGGGGTTGGCAACAGGCAGCCTGGAGGCCACATGTAGCCCTCCACCTTACTAAATCCGGTCCGCCAGTTATTTTCAAAAATTAAGAAGTTGTAGATAGGTAGAAAAAAATACAGTAGTGTTGAGTAGTGTTGTATTTTTGCAGATATCTCTGGACTCATTATTGACGATACCAATATTTTTCATCAAGAGCATGAAGTCTTTACCATTAGAAGATAGACTTGTTGCTTTCAATGTGACAGTCTGTGTAAGAAACAAGAAAAACTAGAATAGCACTCAGAGAGCGCAGACCTCCGCCAAGGTGATCCGGATCAGTCCCAAAATTTAATCAGTTCTACCATATCCCATTTCTGACAATTCCTGAAAATTCCATCCAAATCCGTTCAGAACTTTTCAAGTTACTTTGAACACAGATAAACAAACAGACAAACAGACAGACAGACAGACAGATAAACGCCGGCAAAAACATAACCTCCTTGGCGGAGGTAACAACATTTAACTCTTGAATAAATGAAACTCTTGATTTTTAAATGCACTTATTCAGTGATTGTAGGTTGAAACATTATAACTGATATTACCACTGATATACGGCCGATATGTATGGCTGATTTATCTGCTGTAAATATCAGGAAAAAATGTCAACATTGGCCGATTCCGATACTTAACTTTTAAGGCCAAAATCTGCTGATACCAATATCATGCCAATAATAATGTGCATCACTAAACCTGGGGTACCAAAACAATGTCGTGCACTAGAATACAGTATTAAGATAGAGGAGTTCAATTAGTAATTAGAAAATAATGAAGGTAAATATTTTTATTTAAAAAAAAATGCAAGAATTTATTGTTTTGTTGTATTTAATAAGGAATTTAAATTGGCTTGAATTCTATAGCAGGCTCTTTTAACTGTGCAGTTCTTGTGTGTTTGATTTTTAGAATATGAATGTTGGTATTATCAATTTTCTAATCTATTTTTGTATACTTCTTTTTGCCCATATACAGTACCCGACAATTTGTAACAATGTGACTGATTTATATCATTGAGGCTTTGACTTATGACTATGTTTATCTGATTATTATCAATGTATACAGTATTCATCAATTGATTACTCACAAAAAAGCCAGATAAGAGTGAATAAAGTCAAACGTCAGCCAGCCATAGATGTTTAGTTAAAGAGCACATACTAAGCTTTTTTGAGTGTTTCGTGTCCTTTAATACATCTTATATGTCTCTGTAGCATGATAACATACTTCTACGCATAAGACAAAACGTCAGACGCATCAGGACTTCTCCTTCATCTCCTCTTTACAGCATCAGTAGCTGCCTGAGATGGCTCGTTCCCCTTCCCTCCCTGCATAGTGTGTGACGTCCTTATTTCATCTGCAGTTTAAGTTTAGTTGCTCTGGCTGGCAGGCCCAGTGCTGAGTATAGACTGTAGAGTTGACAACATGGCCTCGAGCAGCACTAAACTGACCAACCAGAGAGCAGACTGACCGACCAATCAGAGTGGACTGGACCCACCTTGGAAGGTGTGCCTTAAAGTGGCAGGGGCTCTAACAGAGCGCCTTAGACAGACTGTGAATGCAGGAGGATCAGGGGATTTAAGTATCTGAAAACTAGCTGTTTTTGTTAACACACTCCAGCATTCATTGAAATCAAATGCATGAACCCAAATTAAAGGCTTTTAAAATGCAAAACTATGAACAAAGCTATTGAATTTGTTGGATTTTCGGTCAAAATATACTCCTCAGACTAATTCTAAGAAATGCTCACCTTACAAGTCCAGATAAACAAATAAGACAGCAGGATATAAACCACAAAAGGGTCTAGGTGCAGGTCTAGTTTGAGTTTTTTTAAGTTGACATCTGTAAATCTGACATCCATGGATGGATTTCCTAATTTACTGTTGTTTTAAATAAATGGAAGGAGTAGTGTCAAACGGGGATATTTATGTTGAACAAAAGTGTGTTAATTAATTATGGTTTATGCCACTTCGTTTTAAACTTTAACCTGGCTACCCACCACTACCACCTGTAATTCCAGCTGTTGGCAGCTGACAGAAGAATCTTTCGCCTGGATGTAAACATATGTTTAGTGTGTGGGTACCATCAACAGCATCTCATACGAGCGGTGCAGTTAGAGAGGTATTTCGATCTGAAAAATGGGGATAAAGTTGTATGTGGGCTGTGTAACATGCTTGTAACACCTAAACCAAAGCAATGAGTGATCCAATTCAAGCATTTCTGCTATAAGGATCAAGGGCTATTGGTATCAGCACTGCTGAAGTTAGCCAGACTCCACTCTGTAAACCAGCTTTATATTTTTACCTATTGACATCGTAATCCTGTCTTGAATAAAAGTGCTTCATTGTGACAGCTCTCTTGGGGCACACTCACACTTGGCTCACTTGTCCTGTGCGGAGCTGAAGCGCAATGCCCCCTCTCCCTGCCCTCTGCCGGTCTACACACATACTGCTCCTGCTGCATTTGGGGATTGGGTATAGCTACATCATCATGTGGTAATCCAACACATGTGGTATACAGGCCTTGAGTCCTAAGCACAACAGAGAGCAACACAAGGACTGTGACTGCAACTTGTTTTAGGCTTTTTTAAGTAGATTAAATTGGATCCATCCCTCTCACACTCTGAAACTAATCAAAATTACTGTTGGAGGGAGCGGTTGCGTCACATCTTTGTTATGCACCTGTGTTTGTTCTCATGCATGGGCAATTGAACAGTTTTGAAACACAGGTCTGTTATTTTTCCCTGTGCCAGATCTCTTCAACTGCACAAGTTTATCCTGCACTTACTGCATGAGCCTGGGCACACAGAATGCCTCGTGTCAATGGGCCCTTGGTGTTTACTTTTGACTAGTCAGCAAAACACATTTCAGATTTGCAATAAACCCTGCTGAAATCACTAATCCAAGAGTATCCCTAGTATTTAAACACTTGCCAAGACTTAGAGTTCATCAGCTTGATTGGTTGTTTAATTTCGGACCAGGCTCAAGAACAGTTTCTTCCCTCAGGCTGTCACTTTGACAAACTCCCAAAGGTCACAGAGTGACAGAACATTCACTTCGCAATAACCAAGAGACCCTAAACCAACAACTAACTGTTATTAATCAGTAAATAAGATTATCTTTTCAATCCAGTCTGCCCTTAATTATGTAAATAACTTGTGCTCCCATCCTGCATGCTCCTGTTCACTCTGTTTTCAATGTAAACTCCTCCTGTATAGTTTTTTTTTTATATATATGAAAAACCCATCCACTATCCTAAATACAGCTTTGCTCTGTCTAAATGTAAATTCTGCACCAAAGTGGCTGTATGTTAGAAATTTATAACTCACTTAAGAGTCAGTCGTAGGCATGTAGATCTCAGCCTCCTATCACACAGATCCATAGACACTATTTTAAGTAAATCCTGTTTTATTCTTCTTACCACATGTAAACCACTCCTGTACATATAACCATACCTAATGGGATGTTTACTGAATCAATGCACTCTTCTCCATTGTACTACTGTCTACTCAGGCTTTTATTTGTTTTTCTCCCTTATTTATTTATTTTTTTACTTCTTCTTTTATTTAAAAGTTGAATTCTTCATTCTCCTTGTATATGTATATGTCCTCTGGTCTGTACTTAGGGAGTTAAGTTAACCAAATTCCTTGTATGTCTAACGTACCTGGCCAATAAAGCTGATTCTGATTCAGATTACCTTGTCATTAAAAAATCCAAAATGAGTACAAAGTGTGGCCTTTACAGAAACACAGTTCACTTTTTTCAATCAGACGACTGTTTCATTCCAGTACTTTTGGTAGCATGAAGTGATCAAGATATGTTACTCTGACAATAATTGAGTTAAACAGGCCCTGAGCACATTGAGAGAATTGATGGCTTTTTGTTTGTTAGTTTGTTTGTGCTGGCAGCAACCACAACCTCTGTCTCAGAGCATTTCTCACCAGAGCTTTCTGTAGCCAGGTTGCAAAGATTAACTTCTACTTGTCTTGGTAGAAACTGTAATGCCTGTTTCAACAAGCTCCATGTGCTCAGTATTGCTGTTTTATAACACAAAATATCACAAAGAAAAAATAAAAGCAGTGTAAAGAAAATGTATCATATTTGTTTATTATGATATTTAACAGATTTTATCAACAACACACTAAAAATCAAGTTAAAGATGAAGTGCTTGTACAGCATAAAAACATTTGGACTTTATCAGTAGTGAAAAGCGTCAGTTTGCTACCAAACCCTTTCACAGTGCATCAGTGTGCCATTACGAAGCTCCTAAACCTCTGAGCCAGAATATGCTCAAGAGAATGCTTAATATACATTGTGAAAAAGCTTTGGGGAAAAGCCCAACCAGACTTTTTTTAGGCACACACACACTGCTGCACTCTCCTGCTGGCTCAGTGTGCTCCCTTCTAACCTTTGTTAGACGTCTATCACTACCTCTGAAGGTAAAATAGAGAGGGGGCCATCTCATCTCCACAACATTCAGGGCATAAATATTACGGACTGTGAACTAGCTTATTGTCAGATTTTTTTCAAGAAAATATGAGGGTGACCTACCCAGATCATTCCCCGACCTTCTTGTTCACACTTGTCCTCACAGTAGGAAGTTTACCCTGCAGTTTGCATGTCAGTCAATGGAGAAGTGGTGAGGGGAAATATTAAGGGGCAGCAGGTATATTTCAGGGTAATTTCAGGTGTTTGCCCTACTGTTTGCCTTCACACATGCAGCTTACCTGGGTACTCTCAGAAAAATTCCTGTCTTTTTCAAGTGTGAATGGGGTTTATGACAAATATTTCAGTGGATGCTTTTGTTTAGGGGGGCTGGGGTGATTATTTGTGTCAATTATTTCTCCCCTTTAATAATACCAATTGGTATTGGATATTATATATCACTGGAAAGCCTGATTAGTCACCTTTACAATGAGGTACAATTCATGAAATGAGCAACACAGCTAAACGTGTGGGTAGGACCCAAAAAACCTGTGCCAAAATCCTCTCTTCCCCTGCAGTAGTAGCCTGTAGTTCCTCAGTGAAGTGAGGGTAAAGAACCTTCTTGGCTTGTTGTCTTTCTGGGATGCCCACTTCATGGTATGTCTGTCTTTGATTTCATCAGTCTCACAGAACTTGGTCCTAAGTTTAGAAATGGTACCAGACTCAGTGTACTGGGCACCAGCTTCCAGTTGCAGGGGATTTTGGCACTTTGTTTCAGGCTAATCAGGCTTTCCAGGGATGTAAACTACAACACTAATTGGTATTATTAAAGGGGGGAGATAATCAACTGAAATAATGTTTCCAAACTTTTTGAGGAGTGTAGATGGGAAAAACTGCAGATTCATTGCAAACAAAAGCTCAGGTCTCAAGAGGTAAGTTCGGGATTTGTTGCAGGTAATTAAGAGATTTATACTGATTAACTAATAATGGCATCTCTACATTTAATATTCTTTAAATCACCCAAGGCTTAGTAAAAACATGGATGTTTGCAGGATTGTAAAAGTCTGAAAGAGTATAAAGAAAGTGATCTACTGAAAAAAAGACTTTTTACCTTTGAAAGATTGTTGTATAACCTACATTGTATCTTGTGTCCTCTGTTTGGATGGATTGACACTCCATAACTCTGACTTTGTTTCTTCAAACAATCCATGACTAAGAGTTTTAGAAATATTTCTTCCATCAAGTAGAGACTGAGAATGTGAAGAGCTAAGAATCCAGAGGAGTTCTTTGTGTGAAATGAGGAAAACAGCTGATTCATTGTCTGCGTCTTAACTCAAGCATAATCAGAAATTAAACACATTCAGTTTCTAAATCAGCCTTTTCCAAGTAAGTACATTTTTTTTGCGGTCTTCTATAGTTATTCTCAGTATTAGCTGAAGGGATGTGGTGTTCAGACTGAAACAGAGCATGTGATTAAGCTGCAGCGCCTCGGTTTAACTGTTCAGGCTTTTAAAAAGCTCTGCTAAACACAGAGTTGTGTACAGAAGATGATGAAGTGCAGTTTGGAGAGCTGTGTACTGTCGGTGACTGGTAACATTTCAAAAGCAGTTTTCTATTAGAGGAAATGTCGTAAGTAATACCAGCTACAAGGACTGGGTGTGTCAACCTTCCTCTGAAACAAACAAACCATTTTTAACTTCCTGTCAAAGTCCACCTACAATCAGTGGCCCTGAGGAATACAAAACAGACATGGTGGAACAAACCCCCATACCATGAAGTCAGCCTTACAGTATGTGTATTGTTACTGCTCAAACACTGCTTTTACCGGAGCTTCCTCTCTTTTGTTAAGGTTTAATGATCATCAAGTGGGCAAATATGTAGACTAAAAAACATAAGTAAAATAAAATAGATGATTATGGCATATTGGATGTAGTTTTGATCATCCGTGTTCCTCTGACTAACACGATTTCTCCTCTCTAGTCCCTCAGGTTCTGATTAAGTGTGCAGAGTTTATCGAGGAACATGGGATCGTGGACGGGATCTACAGACTGTCAGGGGTCACCTCAAATATCCAACGTCTCAGGTACTCACTCTAAATTTAAAACTAAAGGTCATGCTGCATGCTATATGATTGATTACTGTAATTATGCTATTGTGTTATGCATAAACAAAATGCCCAGAAACGCCTACCAGACACCACTATTTAAACAAAAAGGTCAGAAAACAAAAGCAGAAATAGATGCTTGGCAAAACCAATGAGAAAAAAATAAACCAAGCAGACGTTTTTCCCAGACTTAGCAACAAAAGTGGCAAACTCATACACATTTAAAGTAAACCACTCCATCCTGTCATCATCAGTTGTCCAAAACTTTTCAGGGTTTTCAGCAATCACTTTTCCTAAATCACAAAGTCCACATAGACAGTGTTCCTCTGGGATGTTTTGAAATCTGCCAACTTTAGGAGCTAAAGAGGTTTCTGCCCTCGATTGGGCAACTAAAGATCTCCACCTCCACATAAGTTAGCTTTAATTTGAAGTTCAGAAATACGGTCATACTTGATTTTGATTTATTTCCATAAATAAATCAACAGAGGGAATTTCACTGAGCTACTTTTTTTTTCAAATCCAGCACGTAAAATGTGTTTACACAGCTCATGATGTATTATAATATGCAGCTTTTCTAAAGGCAAAATCAGACTCTACATACCATGAGGACTTCTCATAAATGGGTCTTTTTTAGAGATGTCCCAGTAAGTGTTGGTATTGGTAAAAGTATCTGATCGGGACTGATATGAGCATTTTTTTCTTTTTGATTGATTGATTAGGGGTCAAGATTAAAACTGATCGTCTCACCTTGATCGTTTCTGAATATTCCCTTTGAGAATTTTCTTTCAAAATGTAATATTTTTTTTACAATTTTTGAGGTGATATAGGTGCCACTTACAACATACATGAGGGAGGCCAAGCAGAAAGTGTTCTGTAGTGTTAAAAAGAAAAAAACAGCAAAGTGTATTTTTGTGAAATGGATTTAAATTGTTCATATGACTACCAGTCTTAATTCTTTTGAGTCTATTCCTACTTATTTGATAATCCTTTGTTTTGTGCCACTCTGAGTGTCATTACATGTTGAACTAAGACAAAGTGACAGCAGTGAAAAAATATAAAAGAATGATTAAAACAAGGACTTTAGTTATAAAACAAATCAAAATGAATTTTCCTTTAAAGCGTCTGTGAGGGTCTTTTCTTTTGCAACATGCCATGTTGAACACGCAAACGACTGAGCCATGACCACTCTGATCAGGTCACACTACAGATGAAGTTGTTTTTAGTAAGATACGAAAGAAAGCTTCACAGAAATGCTGCTGTAGTTTCTTTCTAAGGCTTAAAGAACTGATTTATGTTTGTAGATTACACTCAAACTTAAAAAATCCTGGAAGTTAGTTTGAGAAATTTATCCCAATAAACAAAATTTTTCATTTTACCATTTAGCTTATACTGTATGTACCAAATATTCTAAAGCCATTAGAAAAAAGAAACTTTTTCTCAAGGGAACCAGCCTGATGCTGACTTCAGGGTTTGCCCACAGTAATGTCATCCCTTCACCACTCTACAGACCTCAAAATTAAAAAGTAATACTTTTATAAGGGAAATAAGGAAACATGGTTCTTTGCATTCTGAGTATCAAAGATGTTAATTTAAATCAGGGCTGCAAGCAGCACTGAACGGGGCATCGCACATTCATGGACCTCAGGGTTCTGTGCATGTTAGAGCAGGTGCACATCAAGCTTGTGGCACAGCTGCACAAACGCCTGTAGGACTGTTGTTGGCCTGACCAAAACCATTAAAAAGCTAAAAAAATGAAGGCCTTCTCTGATTAAGGGTATGAATGAGCAGATATGCGAAATATTTAAAGTTTTGCTTTCAGATATATGAGGTATGGCTATCAAATAAGGAGACTAATAATGCTTATGAGGATAAAACCACATGGTTCACAGTCACATGCTCCCATGGGCCATACACACATGCAAATCAAAAACGTCTGAAAACAAACAGGAAAACAAACTGGAAAAAATTGTTGGAAATGATCGGGGACTCAGTATAAGAATGAGATCAGAAATGGTCTCCACTGATAAAGCAACAGTTCAGCAAGTTTTGTATGAAGTTTTGAACATGATGAAATATGTGCCATAGTTGTTCCAAAACACTTCTTAATCACTCCTTAAATAAATCAGAAATTTTAGGACGACTTTGTAATCAGTTTCTGATGGCTTAGCAAAAACACGTGCACTTCAAACAGAAGCAAGCAGTGAACTAAAGACGTCACTTATTGGAAACGTGCAGCAGCTGTGCATGAATACACAACCTTTAATAAATAACTCCTGCTGTGACTGTGGACCACGTGGTTTTATCCTCATAAGAACAGCCTCATTATTTAACAGCCATACCTCATATGCATAGGTGCTCTCTAACCAAACAACAACAGTTTAAAGCAGCTTGGAAGCTGTATGTTTGAGTGCCAGAAACTTTCCGTTGATGGAGAGACATCAGACTCCAGTGGGCCACCCGGGCCATGACCTCCAAGTTAAAAACTTGAGCAGAATCACTTGTTTTCAGCAATGTGTCCTCAAGCTGACAAACAGAGTTCAAGTGAATTGAATTGACTGCCTGGGAGGACGTCATCCCAGATGGAGCCCTTCAAATATCTCATTTTGCACCATTTTTTGATGTAAGATTTAATAGCTGTGATAAATTACATCATGAAATCAGTGTAATAAGGCAACTATTCACTGAGTTCTTTAGTTTGCATGCTCTCGATTTGTATAAGCTTTTGTTTTAAAATTGGAAATGCTGCTTTGAATTAAGACTGCACGATGCCAGTGAGATGCAGTAAAGACGATACAAGATGCAACACATAAAGAGCAAATGGTCCCCGTCAGGCCAAAACCTCTTATCTTCATTTTCATGACTTAATGCTTTTCAATAAAACAGAGTGATTGGTCAGCTTCTATGTTGTCAAGTGGGTTTCATGAATTTTTGTTTGTTTGTTGTTTGTTGCATGAAAGCTTGACGATTATACCCCAGCCTCCATTTAAGAGACAGAGTGAGGAGAGAGAGCATCACTCGTTTACATGAATTCAGACTCTTGTGATGTGTTCAAACCGGATACTCGTACTGAAATAACACTGAAATTGCGATTAATTGTGCATCCTTACTCTTAATCAATTTTCACATAAAATGTTCAAAGTAATAGCCAAACTATTTTTCCATTCACATGTGCCCAATAACGAGCTCCAGTTTTTCTACATTAAAAACTTCTTCATCATTTTGAGCTTGTTGATCATCTGCTGTTGTTTCTATTCTGTTTGAACATCATTAGTCATCTGGAAAAACTTCAATTGAACGAGTCATAAAATAAAACTGAAAAACAATCAAAGTATTCAGCTGACTGTGTGTGTGTTTGTGTGTGTGTGCAGGCAGGAATTCATCTCCGAGGCGTGCCCTGACCTTACAAAGGAAGTGTACCTCCAGGACATCCACTGTGTGGGTTCCTTATGTAAGCTGTACTTCAGGGAGCTTCCCAATCCTCTGCTCACATACGAGCTGTACAGCAAGTTCACCGTGAGTACATCCATCTCACATTTACTGAGAAAATAGTAATCATGTGCGGCCTGCCAGTGTTCTTACAGCAGATTTACTCACACCTGATGCAACAAACTAAACAGCATCTTCAAAAAACTAATGTTGTCACTGTTAACAAAAGCAACAAAAAATCTAAACTAACAAATACTGTCAAAAATCAAGTTTTAAATTTGTCTTGACATTAAAAAAATTTCAAAGATAACTGAAACTGTTTTTATGTTGGCTGAGCAGTAACCTCTGGTGTTAAAAAACAAAAGCCAATGTGGAAGTGTAAGACCTGCAGTTCCTGAAGTGTCCACTTGAGGCTGACTGCAGAAATGGAAGTCACATTTACACCTCATATTAAAACTCCCTTCGTACTGCAGATGTTAGCATGTTTACAGCATGACTCAGAAATTATTGCTGGTCAGAGTAATTCATGTCTTCATGGGTACAAACTGTACGGGATGTGATTTTTTTTGTAACATTTCAATTCAATTTATGAATGAAAGTGTTTATGTATACTTAGGAGCATAACTCACCGACACCAAGCCACTGAATTATAGCTGTCAGAAGACTTTAAAAGCAGCTGTAGCCCTACCTTTGTCTATCAATCATGCTTTTGCTGTTTTAGCCCCTACCCTCTGGAAAAGACTCCCACAATCCACAAGATATGCAGAATCCATATAGAAAATGTTTGGTGAGGGCAGAATCTTTCAAAAGCATAACCAGTAGGCGATTGGATGATCGATTAGTCAACCACATTCGTTAAGGGCCAATAAGATAATGCAGTAGGTTAGTGCTGCTGCTGCGGTGTGAACAACAGAATGAAGCTACTTTGTAAAACAAGCTCAAGACAAAACCTGTCAGAAGTGGAGCGATAATATCTTTTCTCTAGAAAAATTGTAGTGTTGTTGTTTTTTTTAACAAAGAAATACGGTCCATGTCTGAAAAGACTGCAACTAAAGCTGTTAGCATCTCTGCTAATCAGAATCAGAAATGCTTTATTAATCCCCAAAGGGATATTCGGTTGTTTCATATATACACGCCTGCTGCTATAATGTGTATACACATTAAAGCAGCAGGCATATCAAACAAAGATGTTAAAATACTGTAGATGGGAGCATGAAAAGTTAAGTATAAAAATTAAGTAATTAAGAAAGCAAGTAAAAAATTAAGAAAGCAGGTTGCAATGTGCAGAATCTTAAAGCTATATTAACTTCCTTACGAAGGAAAACATAAATAAAATACATAAAAGTGAGACTATAAACAAAGCCAAGGAATTTACACTATTAACATTAAAAAATATTTATGATATGAATCTAAACATGACAGCACTGTTTGACAGTGGACTACATTTGTCCAGAAGGCAAAGTTTGGCAGTAAGGACATTGCACTTAAATCATTCAATACAAACAACACCTCTGCTCAGGCCTGAGTCTGTGTCTTTCTATATCATGGCATGGAGAAGCTGTGTGGCCGATCTGCAGATGTGAAAGAGTCTACAGAAAATATGAGCGGAGAAGGAAGCACAAATACCAAACTTTGAGACCTGGTTCATGCTCTCTGTGGAGCTCTTTGTGTTTATACGGAGACATTTGCATACCTTGGTATTCACACATCTCGTGCTGCTTGTGCCTGAAAGCTCCAGGGCTCCAGTGCTTCAGATACACTCAGTCTCTCACATGGTTTAATGCTGGATAGAAACACAGAGTAAAAACGTCGTTACAATGCTGTAACACTTATACTTTTAATGACTGGTGTTCAGTGTTATAGTCTCTATATCATACAGTAGGGGTGCAGGATATGTCTGTTTTGCTGATATTTTCAAACTCATTCTTGTCAATACCAATCTACATTGTTTTTTGTCAAAAACAAGTCTTTCACCAACAAGAAAAAACAGTCTGTTTAATATACTTATAAAAACAATAAAGAAAACTCTTGGTGCTCTACTAAATGATGCTGCATGCTTTTTTTAATGTAGACATTCGTTGATAATAAAGCAAAGCATCATGGTACAGTTCTACATTTTGCGATATTACAGTTAATGTACTGGATATCAGGCACAACATTATGACTACCTGCCACCCTGGCTGGTCTGCGCTCAGTTCTGTGTTCGGCAAAAAACAAAGTCTTTTTTAAGTCAAAACTATGTTGGACTTGCAAATTATCTGTCATGTAAACAGCCACCTGTATAACGTTGACAGATATACAAACTGACAGAAAAACTAAGCATTTGTGGAAAATAGACAAAGTCCTCCATATTCAGACATATCACGTCAAATATAATTCTCAAAAAGTTTGGAACCTTATTTCATTGGATTATTTCTCCCCTACCCTACACCAATTGGTATTTTATTTTATATTGCTGGAAAACCTGATTAGCCACCTTCACAACAAGGTACAACTTGTAACTATTGCGTACTTGTGGATGCAGCAACACGGGCAAACGTGTGAGTAGCGCCTCCCAAGAATGTGTAAAACCCCCTCTACCCCTGGAAGAAAGCCTACGGTTCCTCAGTGAAGCGAGAGAGAGGAACTGGTCTTCTTGGGGTGTTGTCTTACTGGGACACCACTTCACTAGTCTCTTGGTCCTAAGTTTGGAAATGGTACCAGGTCAGACACCAAATATTGTTGCCATTCTGCACCTCAGGTCACCAGCTTCCAGTTGCAGGTGCTATTGGCACATTTTTTGGGGGGGCTACCCTCAGGTTTAGCTGTGTTAATTATCCATGAATTCATGATCCTTACAAGTTGTACCTCAGTGTAAAGGTGATTATTTAGGCTTCTAATGATATAAAATACAATACCATTTGGTTTTTTGGAAAGTATTGATAATCTTGCAGTCAATGCAAGCAAATTGTAAATGTGTCTCAGTGTTCAGGTTTTATAGAACTTTACAGATCTTTATTTTTTTCACCCAAAGTCAGCGTAAATTATATTAATATAAGTCATAATTTAATAATATACTGTATTAATTAAACCTGAAAAATTTGACACAAAGTCCATCACCAAATTCTGGAATTTCCCCCTGTTTCTGGAATTTCCCCCTGTGGGACTAATAAAGGAATATCTTATCTTAAATTAAATCTACTTAAATTAGTTTTCTTTAATGCCCATCACTTTGTGATCCCTCTTTTTCCTAGTAGTGTTTTGGTGGTTTATTAATGGTTTCCAATGAGTTTTCCCCACAACAAACAAACCAAATAGCTAAATTAAAAATCAAATTAAGAGTGGCCCAGAAATATATTAAACAGCTGCTGTAAGGGATGCCAGTTTTTAACTATGATTGTCTGAATTTCTGTTTTGTTATTCGTGGATAACAATTACGATCTGAGTACCTTAAAGGTTTTAGGGCAAAACAAAGCATTTTCATGTTTCTAACACTGAAGTCCACGCCAACAAGCAGGACTCTGTGGAGCTGATTGATTAATAACAACTGTACTTGCTTAGCAGAGAGCACCTGGGATAGAGCCAGGCCGGGCTCATACTGTTGTGTTTGTTTTTTTTTTTAAGGTTAAACAAATTAAACATTAACTATTTTTTGGAGCAACAGTGTTGAGAG
The DNA here is from genome assembly GCA_037902135.1 of Cetoscarus ocellatus. Classification (NCBI taxonomy): domain Eukaryota; kingdom Metazoa; phylum Chordata; class Actinopteri; order Labriformes; family Labridae; genus Cetoscarus; species Cetoscarus ocellatus. The sequence continues at coordinate 106,001 of JBAMNC010000170.1, read as the reverse complement.
TCTTTTTGATTTACCTTCAGACATTAATGCACCCCCCAAATTTAGATTCTCAAGTCTTCTTTTTTCTTAAATTAATGTTCTTTAATGCTCGTCCATTCTAAATGGTCACGCTATTTGAACCTGCTGGTTAATTTTTGTCATATATTTATATTTATAATTTTAAATCGTTGGTTGATTGTGTGTGTTTCATATGTCACTTGACATATGAAACACGACAGAGGCTATTCTATTCTATTCTTGTTTTTTAACTCCTTTATTTGCTTTATAGATAAATGGTGCTTGATAAATGAGATTTGCTTAATGATTTAAGGTTTCCTATAAGCTGGGTTCTGTAGAAAAAATGGCACAAACATGTTTTACCAACAACATGTTCATGTTTTCAGCCTCACTCATGACTAGTAAATAGAGCTGACATGCACAGCTGTTTGGGCCTCAATCACATGAGTTTGACTGCATGCAGGCCAGCATGTTTGTTTACATTTGTTCTGCAGGGACAACAAGGAGAGGAGGCCAAGCGTGAGCTCTGCAACAGGATCACACAGCCTGTTGATGATCAATGTGTGGAGGAAATGATGTCTGATGTGTTGTTTGTTCAAAGTGTGAGGTCAGGTTTCGAATTTTAATTGAAGAAATCTGGATTATCATTGGACATTTGAAGACAGCTGCAAAAATCTAAAGTGTAAAATCCCAGCCTATGTCATAAAGTGGTGCAGGGATGATGTAATGTTGTAGGACAATGTAGAAGTTAGCGTTGTGCTGGTTCTCTAAACAATAGACATGCAAAAAGTCTACAGGACTTTTCACTGTGCCTCTTGTCATTGCCGACAATAAGGTCTATAGCCAACAACAAATTATGAAACTTACATGCTCTGTTCATTGTGATAATCTTAATGAATTTGAGTTTATACATAAGCCAGGACAGTAAAAAGCTGTTATCAAACTACTATGAAACTACAACATCTTCTTCTTTTAAAGGATCAAAACAACTTGAAAGTTCCTAATTTGTTGCAACCCGTGAAAAATACTACAAGCAGGGCAGGCAAAGAAATCTAATGCAGCTTGAACAAACACTATTACATGATCTTTGTTGACATGGACAATCCTCTGTGCCGTGTACATGCAGGAAGCAGCCTCAGTCCAGGGGGATCATGAGAGACTATTACACATCCAGAGGGTCATCAAAGAACTGCCAGTCCCTCATTTCAGGTGATCTGAAGCTCTCAGCCCTCCTCCAATCTCAGCTGTACAGATTTAGTTGTAAATGTTGTGACACGAAGAGCTTGTTTTTCTAACTGTCTTCAGGACTCTGGAGTACCTCACCAAACATCTGAGCCACCTCGCAACGTTAAGCACCCAGACAAACATGCATACACGAAACCTGGCGTTAGTCTGGGCTCCTAATCTGTTAAGGTGAGTTCAGCTTCACAGATGTGATTTTTTTTTTTTTTTTTAAGGGATGCGCCAACACTTTTTATGTTTTTGCGTCTTACCTCACTCCTGAGTCCATGACAAGCAGATAGACGTCATTCTTTCGACTGTGCTCGCAGTAACAAGAAGACCGCTAATTAGCTTAGCTCAAACACTGGGAGTCAATGGGTATTGTTAGCCTACCTCTGCCTACAGTGATCAGATAAACTCTGCAGCAACTCTAAACGATACTGTGTGACTCATTTTTTTTACAACGTTATGGTATGTTTTCTTCTACTATCACTGTATTGTCTTCTTACACTCTTGAACAGAGGCTTTGCTTTGTTAACCTACTTCCAAAGGGGGTTTGCTCGAGATATAACGTTCACGAACGAGTCGAGTCTTTTGAACAGCTCTTTTAAGTGAAGGATGAGAACCAATTTGCAGTTGTTTGTTTGCAAGCCATTATTAAGTGCAAATTGCCTGCAAATTTAAGCATGATTCACAAATGAACGGCTCATTCACAACTGCGTATCGGTTCTCATCTTTTATTTAAGAGAGCTGTTCAAAAGACTTGACTAATTCAAGAACATCACATCTCTAGCAAACCACCACAGAAGTCAGTCAACAAAACAAAGCCTCTGTTTAGGAGTAAAAGACAATGCAATGACACTAGAAGAAAACGTAACATAACGCAGTAAAAAAATGAATCACAACAAGCACACAGTATCGATTAGACTTGCTGAAGAGTTTATCTGACGACTGTAGGCAGAGACAGGCTAACAATACCCACTGACTCCCGGTGTTTGAGTTAAGCTAATTAGCAGTGGGCGAGCTGTAAGTTCTAAATAGCTATTCCTGGAGCTGTTATTATAGCTGTCCTGTGCACACATTATTACTAGTTACTAAAGTCAGGTTATGACACTGCTTCTGTCCTTGATAAAGACAGGATCTGCTTTAAATTGTTCTGGATGCTCTCTAAAACTCGATCACCACTTATTTTCACCTCTTGTTTTATCAGATCAAGAGACATTGAGGCGTCGCACGCCAATGGAGATATGGCTTTCCAGGAGGTGCGCATCCAGCAGTCAGTGGTCGAGTTTATTTTAAACAACACAGAGCAAATCTTCAGCAATAGTTCAGTACAAATCAAACCAAAGGAAGGTATGATGTTTAAAACAAGACAATTCTTTTCAGAGTAATGTGATGACAAATATGGCCTTCCCTTGAATAAACTGAATAATTATTCCCTTCTAGGACCAGGTCTGAAGTGTGGGGAGAAATATGCCACACTTCCAATCAGCGGTCAGGGTGGGCCCATGAAATTGATGTCCCTGGAGGAAGCTCAGGCTCGATCCTTGGGTCCGAATCATCCTGTTCATAGAGAGCGTCAGCGAGAGAACAGCCTGCCTGATACCAGCACAGCCATGCTCTACCACACCGTCATAGACATATCTGACAACAAGTATAAGCCACTAACTTTAACCTGTTGAACCATTATGAATGCATCTTACAAACAGCATGCTGAGTGCTTGAAGCATTCATTGTGAATTTATTATCAGAAATCAGAAATACTTTATTATTATGTGTCCATTACTAGCAGAGTGAGTCATAAAGAAGCACCAGGCTAAACAATTTTTTTTGTGTCTTAGGAGAAAGTTTTCTGGTAAATCAAAGAAGTGGAAGTCGATCTTCAACTTGGGGCGCTCTGTGGAGTCGAAGGGGAAACTCAGCAGAAATGGCAGTGTGTTCATAAGAGCACAGGGGATGAAAGGTAAACAGTGGTACATCTTATTATTCAAAGGAAAGGTTTGAAGATTTATGTGTTTTTTTTTCTACAATCATGTACTAGGAACAGCAGACAACTCACAAGTCTTGACTGATTTTTAAAAAAAAGGAAAAATGCCACAGACATGAGGACAGTTCTCACTCATTTTCAACATTACTATCTTCGTAATACAAAGGATCTTTCAGAGGATTATTGAACATAAGGCCAGACTACACCTTCCATTTGAAATAACAATTTAACAGTAGTGAACCCACGAGCACGAGACAACGCATAAAAATTTTGATATTCCAATTTGCTAAGGGCACGCTTGTGTTCAAGTTTGCCGCCATGTTTGTTAGCTGTAAAAGTCTGTAACATCGGGGATCGCTCTCCTTCATTGGCCGTTAGAGGCAGCCTAACCTGGAAATGTAAATATCTAACATGTCTGTTCTCAAGATAAAATGTGCAGTATTAAAAATCTGCCAGAACAGGCTCTTAACTGGATAAATGACAAGAGATGACAAGTAAATACTAAAGACTGCAGAAAGATAGCAAGTGACCCACTGCCACTTTTGCTCGCCTTCATCTTTACTTTTGTTTAAAGTTGAGGACTCTTTTCAAGATAAACTGCACTCCATGAGAAAAATGTGCAAACACATTTCTTTTAGGAGTGATTACAAAGTGTGTTATGCGCTCTGAGTGTCTGCTTTTGTGTGTATGAGGAGCACCGTGAAATGTCTGGTATTACGTCCTCACAGAAAAGTGAATGTCTTCAGGTGGAATAATGATAGAGACATCAGTTCTGGGTCGATTGCACTATAGCGACACTGAGCTAAATAAATAGACTTGCTTTACCTTGTTTTTGTAAAAATGTGGTCATATTCTTTTCTCCACAGAGAAGGCAGCTCTTCGTCCATCCAGAAGCATGGAGTCCCTGTGCTCTTTACCAGCAGGTAAGCTTATTCATGTAATACTGCAGTCTTGGCTTGGCTCTGTGGTATTTTTTTATACTTGTGTCTTTTTCAATGATCAGATGATGACAGAGGAGGGTCCAACAGTCCAGCAGGTGGAGCCGGCAGTATTTTTGTTCCTGATGTGAAATCCAGGACTCTGGGTTCTGACTCGCTTTACGACCTGAGTGAACATGAGCAAACCTGGGACCCTAAAGGGAACAAAGCAGGAGGGGCAACTGGAGGATGGAGCTCTGCCATGAACCAAAAGGGCTCACCAGGAGCCTCTTCAGCCCCTCAGAAAACTTTACCAGAACAACTGAAGGTGTTCAAAGGTGATGACCTCAGCAGCTACAGACCCACATCTCCCAAAAACAGAAGGATGCTGTACTCAGGCTCCTCCCACAACACCTCCTCTAGGCCTTCATTCCCTGGTAGCTTTTTCCCACTGGAATCATCTCCCAGGCATCAGCGACGAGCCGTCAACATATCTGAGCCTTTTGCAGTGTCCGTGCCACTGCGCGTGTCAGCTGTTATCAGCTCCAACAGCACACCATGCAGAGGGCCCGCCAAGGACAAGGCAGCGACCCTGAAACCCAAAGAGAGCTCAGAGCAGAGCAGCAGCAGTGGAAAGAGCAACACTTTCCCCCAGCTGGAAGCCAAGAAGCAGGAAGGAACCGAGAAGAAAAACAGAGAAGAGCAGGGCTCTGCTGGCCCGCCACAGGGTGAGGACTTCAACTCCATCTTGTTTTAAAAAGCCCTCTAAGTTACATGTTATCAAATATAATAAAAACATTGTTTATTTCAAACAGATAAGAGCAAAGATGGAGGGCAGGAAGGTCAAGCAGGGAAGAACATTTCTGAACTGGAACAACAATCCCTGAAAAATGCATCACAAGGAAATGATGCAGTAACGCCACCTCCTGGAGAGGAAGTGCAACAGCAGCCGGCAGCTGTGAAACTGGTAACTCATCAAGCTCTTTCACTAGAGCAGGGTTAAAAGGCAATGTTTTCAATTCCGGTAATATTACCGACACATAAACATGAGTCAGAGTCAGTAGTGCAGTTGCACCATGACCAGAGGCTACAGTCCTCATTGAGCTGTCCTCAGCATCAGCTCTGTCAGCACAGCATTTGCCCCCCACACTCTCTTTCAACCTTTTCTTTCTCTACAGAGCTGCCCTAGTTAATAAAGCAAAACAGTGTTTGAAAGAGATAGAAAACATTTATGGGAGAAAGCAATCATTTAGTCACCTGATTTTCTGCCTTCACCCTGTATTCACATTTCTGTTTGGGTTAAATAACTTAAAGAGTAACTCTGATAATGGTTACAAATAAATGAAAATCCAGCTTATTTGCACACAAAGTTGAAATAAAAATTAGGAAGTTTGGCTAAAATAACCCAGGCACTCTTATGTTGTATAAAGAGAAGATTATAGTGATAATGTGTTAACAGGGATCCCATAGTGTTCCCACATGTGCATTTCTAAGACACTGAATGGCTAAAATGCACTTCATATCTTTTAATTAATTATCGCAATCCATATTTTTATCGCAATATCGAATAATGTTCAACCTCACATTGCATGTTTTTCTCAACCATGCAGACCTAGAGGGAACCCAATGATGGTACTGTTTGTAACCCTTGTTTTGTTCTTTTTTCTCTACTCTCCCAGGACAAAATCTCCTCCTCTGGTAAAGAGCCGTGGCCTGACCTCAACCAGGAGCTGAAAATAACTGAACCTGAAATCGACCTGCTGGATGAGACTTTTAAACCTGTTTTTGGCTCCAAGAGCACCTGTGAGGTCACAAAGTTAACCATGGATGTGAAGTCAAAGAGAAGCCGCAGTTCTCCATCGCTGTCTCTGTTATTTAGGGAGCAGTCTTCAAATACCTCTCTGGGTGATCTTGCATCTGCAGCTGGATCAAACTCTGCAAAGAAACAACCATCAGAGTCGGACATCTCATTTTCCCCTCAAACGAACAAAGATAATGTTTGCACTGCTGTTGTGGAGCATGATCAGGAGAAGCTGCAACCAGAAACTGAAACTCCAACCAAAGCTGAAACAGCAGACAGTAAAGAGAGCCAGACCTCTTTAGAAGAAGCCTGTTTGGAGGAAGTTCTAAACCCTTTGGTGATTGAAGAAACCCCTGCAGCTTCCTCAGCAGCAGATGCTGAGAAACATGAAACTTCTCTGGAGGACAAGATCATCTCTCATCATGGAGCAAAGAGGAGCGTGATTCCTGAGCTGGAGCTCATTCACAGGCTCTCTGTGTGTTTAGAGGAGAAACGTAACACTCTGGAGCTGCCGACCCTCGACAATGATGATGGAAGTGGAGGAAACTCAGAGGAGCTGGACCTGGTGGAGCCCTGGGAGGATCTTAGCTCCACCAAGCAGTGGGTCACCAGTCCTCTCCACTCACCTGACATAGAGGAGCTGTTTAACCAGCTGTCCCCTTTCTACTCTCATCTAGAGACAACGAGCTCAGGGGAGGAGAAGAGGTCCTCACCTTCAGTGGAGGACAACAAACATGCTCTCACTAAGAGTGCAGAAAACTTCTCAGGAAGCCTTCCTCAGAGCGCCAGCAGCAAACCAGACACTCATTGGATGTATTTGCCGTCTGTACCAACACGGGTTCGTGCAAACAGCAGCAGTGAGGCTCCAACCCATGCAGGGAAAAGCAGCACGACCAAACAGAGGAGCACGGCATCATCTCAGAGAGTTCACAGGCAGATGTCTCATGAGGCAGCAGCTCCAGAGAAAAGAGAGGAGCACTACTTCTCCAAACACCGGCCATACTCACTCAACTTAGATCTAGGACAGCGATGCATCAGAGACATTTCCAACCAGCAGAATCGTAACTCATCAGAGCTTTTCTCCTCTAAGAAAGGGTTCCAGAGTTCTTCAGGGGCTGTCAACAATGGGCTGTCCTCGGAGCTGGACTTGTTTCTGAGCGATCGTCAAGCACCCCTACGCAGAAATTCAGCCCCTGTCAGCGTGTCCTCCGTGAGAACAGCCTTCATGATTAAGACATGCCAAGCCAAAGCGGTGCCCGTCGTCCCTCCGAAGGTGCAGTACAGTCAGATCCCTGACTCCAGACATGAGGGCGATTTCCCCGCCGTGAAGGAACAAGAAAAGGAGCGTCCCAAAATGATCGCAGAGAAGAGCAACAGCCTCCCTCCACCTGTCATGTCCGATCTAAAGGAGGAGCTGGAGAATAAAAAACCTGTCCCCAAACACCAAAAACACCCCAATTCTGGGAGTGGTGCAGATTCTGTGAAGACCACATCTGCAACAGAGCTGCCGGTCATAAGGAGGAGACACCAGCCCAGCCTAGAGGTGTTTGTAGATTGTCCCAGACCCTCCAGGGGGAATGTTTTACAAAGACCATCCTTCAGGAACAGACAGAGACCACAGAGTCTCATCCTGCTCAGCCCTCCTTTCCCCATCATGGACTACCCACCATCCGGAGACGACAGTAGGCTCCTGTCATCCATCAAAAGTCTGAACGATGCATCAGCAGGAAGTGTGTTCTCCAAAGAGATGGCGGAGAACTTCAGGGTGCCTGAGGGGATCCCTCTTCAAAATAAAATGACTATTCCTAAAAGCGGACAGCGGCTGGAGACTTCGACCAGCTGCTTCTACCAGCCGCAGAGAAGGTCCATGATATTTGACAGCAGGAGCCACCGACAGAATGAGTGAAAGAGCTACAGACTCTGTGTCCATGTAAATAAACAGTATAGAAAAGACTTAAGGTGGAAACTGAAAAGATGAGTTGAATGTGGATCAAAGTATTTTGTTTGGTGTGATTCCAGTTTTTTAAACCAAAGTATTTCAGTAGCCATAAAGCATCAGATTACAAAAATGAAGATAACAAGAGTAACTTAGCTTTAAAGGTCACATATTAGACTCCTTTTTAACTAATTCACAAGACATTTTTTTTAATTCTTTGCCCAAAAATGCTCTCAGATGATTTCTCCATGTCTATAAACCCCTGTTTCAACCCTGCTCATGAGATGCTAATGATCATACTCCTCTCAAGAAATGGACATGCAGCTTTCTAGCTCTGTGCTCTAATGTTTACTGTGGCAGCACAAACATGCCTGGATATGTTCCTTCCACTGGTGCGGTCTGTAGGCCAGTGGTTCCTTAACTTTTTCTGCAGGGTACCCCTTGGGAAGAAGAAAATGTTTTCAAGCCAAACCAAACCTTCACCATAAAGCCATAAATATATATACACACATAAAGAGCAAAATCAGTCATGATCTTTGCCTGTCCTGTAAGCTTTCCTTTGTCAAGACCGGCCCCTCTTAGTAACTAGTTTTGAAAAAAATAACAGCATCATTAGTGGAACATGTCAAACAGACTGAAAGGTGGAGCAATTAGGAGATGAAAAATAGTGATTTTTCTCATGTTGGGGGTTTGTAGACAAGCCGTGGACACTTATTTTGGGGGAAAAAAAAACATTAAGAAGTGTATTTTGCATAATATGTGACCTTTAAAGCTTGATGTGCTGCAGCGTATGATGTTTCTCATTGTAGTTAACCTATAGATTAAAACACACAAAAAATGTCTAATTATTTAAAACACCAGTTGCAAACAACAACTAAAAATGTAAGCCTAGAGTCCATGTCATTCCAGAAAAATCTGCTTTTAAGTGGCAATATTCTGCTTTTTTGAGTGTTACACATTTGAGCAGCTTTGTTGTGCTTGGAAAAGTACAGTGCGACAGCTAAAGAACCAAACGAAAAATTCCAAACAACATCAACCATGAAAAACAGTTCTCACTGAAAATGAATGCTAGCTCTTTGAATTAATATCACTGTTGAGTTATTGGTTAAACGTTTAAGTATCTGCATACATGTAAGAGAAGGTTAACAGCCGGTAATTTCAATAAATGACAGTTGAACTGTTAAAGCACGGTTTAACAGAGGATGTGTTTATTTATTCCTTTATGAACATGTTATGAAGTAAACTTGATGCCTTTAGATATACTGTATGTTGGCTCTAGTACTGACTGATGTCAATGTGATTTTTTTAAACTAATATTTAAAAAGGAAATTCCTTTTCTTGTTTTAAATATATCTAAAACAATATAAATGGTATTTACCCACAGAGGGACTTTTTTCATGTCTATCTTTTATCTGTAATGACTTCGCCTGTCATCGTTTCTTTTTCATTTGTCTGAGTTTTAAAACGATGTGTGAATCGAACTGGAGTTTGAGTGTGTGCACACTGACTGTATTTGATGTTTTCGAGTCAAAGTCAGACGACAGTTTCTCCAGGTGTTTGTCTCTTTTCTTTACATTTTACAAACACGGGATCTAGTGTATCTACCTTCATGTGGGTGAGCTCCCAGGATCATAACACAGTTGGGATGTTGAAGAAGTTGTGGTGCTTTAGTCACAATGTTTTTATACTGGAGTGTGGATGGACTGGATGAATGAACAGTGTGGAAACAGGATAATAAGTGTGTTTTTATTTGTTTTGTAACTGTTGTATACTTGTTTATACTGACAATGAGAAGCTTCTTCACAGGAAAGACAAATGAGTGAGAATTGGAGTTTGCCTGTAATTTCCCGATGTTGCATCATTGTACATAAGACATTTGATGACTTTTGTTACAGCTGAAAGTTAAGAGAATAAAAAGATTTGTAAATCCCTTCAGTTCACAATATCTTTTTTCTTTTTTACCCTCTGCTGTATGAGTTTGCTTTAGACTGGAATCAGTATTTATATATTTCTCTGAGCTATAAAAGCAAAAAGACCCATCAGGAGGAAGATTGACTTTTTTAATGATTGTTACCACTGCCACAGTTTCAGACAAAGACATCCTGAACATGCAAAACAATGTCTGTTCTGGGAAGGTGCTTTATCATAAACTTAACTTACTGACTGGTTTAAGGCTCCTGTGAGGACTCGTCCGCTGGTCATAAATAAGACCAAAATTAACATTCAAGATTCAAGATTCAATTTTATTAGTGTCCCAGAGGGCAAACTGTGCTGCAGCGAGAGGAATGAAAAAACACATCTGACATGGAGTGACAGTACAAACATATAACATGCACACAGATAAGCTGTTACTGAGCTATATGCCAGCACTCGCAAGTCATCACAAGTGCCACTGACTCAGAATAAATTGACATTAATGACTTTTTAGAGGTTTGTTAAAGTAAAAGAGAATCGTATGGGTATCATTAGTAGTTTCCTGAGTATTTCATACATCTATCAGAGAACAGTTCACTAAGGGGGCTTCCATGAAGGAGTCTGTGCAGATGCTGGGCGAATAAAAAGTAATCAAGGGGCCCCCTGATGATGATGGGGCCTCTTATTCAGGGTCTGATGAGGTTCTGCAGTTGCCTTATTGTTCCAACTCAAGACACTTGGCCAAACAAAAGTAAACCTTTAAAAAACTGGGTTTATGACATGCATCTCGTCTTTAACTTAATTTTATTGTTTTTATTTATTCCTTTTTATTTACTATCTATTGTAAAGCACTTTGGTTCACCAAAGGGGTTGTTGTAAAGGGGTGTATAAATAAAGAACATTTACATTTATAGTCACGTGAATGCTGTCAGATTGAGCTCCTGCAGCCTCCTGCTGCCTCAGGCTGTGCCGAGTTTCTGCCACCAGATGCTGCTAAAGCTCCACTTTGTTACTCACTGCAAACCAGAATAGTCAAGCTATCCTGCAGGCAAAACACACCACAAATGCTGCACAAATAACTTTTGCTCAACGAAGTTTTCCCTCCTATAAAATCCTGCATGTGTCTTTTATTGTCCTTTCTTTTTTGGCTGGGTAATACAAAGAGATTTTTAAAATTAGACTGATAGAGTTAAAACTTCATACAGGATAAGACAACAATGTTCATACTACAGTAGCTGACTTTTATTTGTAATATAAAATATATGATAGCCATAATGCTCAGTAAGTAGTAACCTAGCTCAGCAGCTGCATTCGCCTGATTCAATGTCGGTAATCAGGACTAGTGAAATGCAGTATAATGAACAGTCCATCTGGTGTGTCAGGTTAAGTAAGCAGAGCCACTAACAGTAATATGCTTATTGGCCTCCCGTCTGAGCTACGAGAGGAATTATCATTTTATTGTTTCATTTAAGGAGCACTAATATCATTAGTAAAAAACAGATGATATTGATATCTGTTTGAAGTAACCACAATGAAAAGATAAGCCCTAATCACCAATTACAGGATTACCTATTGGTTTTAGTTTTCAGCCTCTTGCACACTATCTAAATGAGATATATATGTTGGCTTCTCTCTTTAACACTTCAACCCAGTTTCCCAAATGTTCCCAACAGATTTGAGCATTTTAGACTGTGATCTGACTCTTGGTTGAAAATATAATGGATCATCCAGTGTTGGTACTTTTTGATTGTTGATCAGGAAAAAGGTGATGGGGATTTTTCTGCATGGAAAACATGTTATTTATTACTGTAATAAATTCAACAAATGAACCTAAATAAACAATCGTGCTGCCATTTTTGCACAGACGGTATACAGGAGTTTGTCTGCAATGTGTGATATTTAAAAGATCCAATACTGATTGTGTAGAGATTTCGGTTTTGGTTTCTGTGATATCACATTGGTATCAATACTTTATTGATACTGATGCTGGTAATGTGACCACAATTTGTTATTTCCTTGTAAAGAAAACATCAGGATATCTTTAGTGCATCTTTAACAGCTTAAAAAATGAGATGTGAGTTTTGGTCCACATTGCCAAAATCTGATCATATCCTGCAAAACCAGGATCAAGTCCAGTTAGCAACACTTTAAACTGCGCATCTCACATTTCAGCTGGACCTAAAATGGTTAAGCCACAAGTCCAGCTGCAAAGAAAGTGTTTGAAAAGAAAGATTATTCATGGCATTTGCTAAGTGATTATGGTATTTTCTGTTAGATCTTGATCATTATATTTGCCTTAAAAGATGCCTTAATTCTTCACTTGCTCTTTAATGTAACAACTGTGATCACTGTTTTGCACATTTATACATTCACCTCCAAGCAAAGCATGTTTTTATTTCAGTTAATTCTTTACATTTAGTAAAGCCTGTAGTGTTTACAGGTTTTAGTTTCATATAATTATTTTGAATTTACTTTTTTTTTGGGAAAGATCAATCAGTCTATCAATCCATCTGTATTTTTACCAAACAAATTTTTAATTTGTCTTTTCCACGCGTGCGTTTTCTTGGTCTTCCGTCTTTAACTCATATGTTCATCATCATGTCATTTTGTACCCATGAATAGTTAGTGGAGTTAAAACCAAAGATAAAAAAACACATTGAAAATAGGGAAGTACATCTTTTATGCTCAAAAGACTTCATTGTTTTTATACTTCAGACTTGATGGATGGATAAATGTGTTTATGTCTCTTTTCATTTGCTAGAGCTTATTCAAACAAGTAAAGCAATGAAGAAACAGATTGATCTTAAATTAAGGACAGGTTCTCCACAAGACTTGGTCATATTCTTTTATATTTTCAAATGGCAGCACTGAATGCAATAAATACATCAACTATTAAGTTTTAGTAATTTAATGATTATTGGGGCTAAGTGTTATCTAGTTGTATTTATATAATCAGCACTTATGTTCGTTTATCAAAACCTGATAAACCTGTGCAAAAATTAAATGAATATTTAGTACCTCATTTCATATTTATATAAGGGCATTGCTTCTCTGTCTTTAAATGATATGGGTTGAATATTATTATACATTATACTATTATATACTGAATCAATAACTGATAGACTCAATACACTCTTGCTTTTCCTTTTTGCACAATAGTGGAAAATGCAGAGAAATTAAGTATATTTTCTTTTACTGGAGTAGGTTTATAAAGTGCTTTTAATTGAGTAATGCACCTTTATTTCAGGGCTTAATTTGTGTTCTCCAGCCACCCCGATTCTTTGTTACCATGGTGACCAGGTAGGGCAAGGGGATCAATTAAAAGTGACAGCAATCAAACATCAACACAAAAACCTATTTTGATTTTATCTAAATGTAACCTCTAAAATTTGGACCAAAACTCCTCATTTATAACCCATTTATTTTGGCAGCATCTCTCGCGCTCGCAGAGGTCACTTCCATGTCTGCAACAGTTCATTATTTGTCGACCTTTGACACGGACTGTGTGTGTGTTTGGACCCCGAATGAAAAAGGCGTATTCCCAGCGGCACGCGGAAAAAAAAGGCAAAGCAGAGCACGATGCGCGCGCTGAATAATCAATTAGAGAGAGGAAGAGTGAAGCTGCGTGCCAGTCCTTCATCTTACATTACTGATTAGCTGTTAAACACATTATACACAGATGAATGGGTCTAAATGTTCAGCAGAAAACACTGAGATCAAGGCGATGTGGAGCTGTTTAATTCCTCTGACACTTCAGCAGAAAGGACATTTTGGAAACACAAACAGCGTCCGTGGTGCCAAAGTTACTTACTTATGTTTACGCTTTGACAACTCGCCTTTTTTTTAAAAGCATCTAGTTTAAGTTAAATTTATCCAATTTGTCCTATATATAGATATAAGGAAGACGATGTGCCATTGTGTTTAAAGCTCTCCAATTTTGAACCAAATTTCCAACTCAGAATTGCGTAAAACTGATATCTCTCCCATTTTTACACATAAAACATTCTCAGATTTCTATATTTTCAGCTTTTTATATTTTTTAACAATTTATTTGTGAAAAAACAAAATCAGAATGAATAAAAAAAACAGGACGCATCATAAAGTGCATAAATATAAAGCCAAAACTATGTAAATCTGTTAAATTCCTGTTTAAAAACCATCGTTTACAGATTAGTCTCCCCTCTTCCAACAACAGCTCCATACTATGCATCCACAGGCGAGGGTGGGAGCGCGGAGGAAAGCCTGCATTTGTGCCTACAAACGAGTAAAATAAACACGTTTAAAATGAGATAAAGTGTCCAAAAGTTGATAAAGTGTTTAGTTAAAGTCTGCAGGTTAACATGTTTGCTTTACTCCCCGTATTTACTAAGCTGTATAAGTTTAAAGTAGTTGAATGTGCAGTGCCACAGCAAGCCACGCGGGTCCAAAAGAGCTCTCATTGAGAAGCCACGTGTCCGTTTCCAAAGCCTCTCCAACTTAACCACCTCCATTGTACGACTAACCCACATCGGCAGCGTCCCTCCACATAAAGGGATTTGCAATTTCAAGATATTTCAGCTTAAATGTTTTTGACAGTTCCCTCGCTTTTACCTCGGCTTGGTTATTTTAACTGTGCCAAATGGGTCACCTTGGGTTGCTGTCTGCGCGCAAAGGGCTTTTGCGCGCATTCAGTCTGAATTTTTTCCAACTTTCCTTGACGGGGAAACCAGCTGCTGGTCGTGAAAAGACGGCTTATTAATTGTCCTTTGTCATGCAGAATTGCTTGATTTCTAAAGAAACGTACAAAGGCTCTTTTTCAGGATTCAAGTATTTTGTTTCGTGCGTATTTTCAAACCATCGAATCAGCTGCAGCGCCGCGCCGTCTACCAGACTCTCAGGTACTGACTGCCTGCTCCCTTTGTCCCCTTTTAATGCTGTTGTAAATCGTGCAGACTGATTTGTTACAAGCTGTTCTTTTAATCTGATAGATAAGAGACATGTCAAAGAAAAGCCGTAAATAAAAAATTAGCCAGAATAAAGACAAGGGCGAGTCTGCTAGATGGGCGCCTGTTGACTCAAGCGGCTCTCCAGCGTCAGGGGAGCCCTCTCCTCAGCCCCGTCAAGGTTACGTCCACAATTCCCTTTTCTTCTTTTTAAAAAGACACCGTAGTCCTTTTTGCTTCAATGAATTGATCGGCACAAAATTAAGAATAAATAAATTGAGCATTTGGAGCAGCGAGCGTATAAGCTCCCCCAGGGCGCATACCCCCGGGCTATTGAATGGATGAAGGGCGCTTTGCAGAGGACGTTGTGAGCAAAATGGGGCTCTATGGTGCAATTAACAAAATAGTCTAATCCCGTATCTTAACAAATGCAAATATTAGAGTTTTGTAAAAATGCTTAAGTGAACAATTAAATGAAAGTTTACAAGGGAAACTTCACATCCAAAGGCACACTGATGGAGATAACGTGCTGTACGCAATTTAAAAACAGTTTTTACACTCTTTAAATGAATGTATGGAACATTTATATTAAACCAGACAGAATTTAGAGCCTGTTCAGACTTATAAATGTAGTTTTGAGAGCCGTGGCTTCAGTCAAAGAGCAGCTGTAGCGGTGCGTAAAGTAGGTGAATACCGGGGACTTTTGCGCTTAACTATTTTTGCGTCTTTTTTGGATACATTAATAGCAATAAGATATCTTATCCAAATGTTCTGCAATAAAAATTAGCATATTTTCTGAAAGGTTTCCTGAATGAAAGTGGCTTATAAATTCTTTGAAAGTTACAAATAATAAATTGATTTTGGAACAAAATGCGCACAATCTAACTCTGCATTTAGTTTCATTTTGAGGATTTAATTTTTTACCATAGTACTCGATTTTATGCTTATTGATGATGATGCTTTTAAAATAAAATGACTGTCGTCTGACACAAGAGGCTATTATTAAGTCTGAGACACACCTGCAGCTCATAAAAACGGCAATAAACTTGACCACACTGGTGCGTCAACAATAAGAACAATACGGGTCATGGACACCAAACTGAGTCTTTCCCTCATTTATTTTCATGTTAGATCGATATCTTAAGTTATGCACGCTCCTGATGCACCATTATATACCCTCAGTGGTTATTAGCTCAGTCACACGAGACGGATCACTTCAGATGGGGTGAACCTTGAAAGGGGCTCCAAAGGGCCAGTCATTGATATCTGTTGTTCGTGCCCCTGTGGGAAAGCGCATTAGAAGGAGCCCAGAATAAGGTCTTTATCACCTCTAAGTGATGAAGATTATTGAGCATTTCATTTACTCATCCAGGAGTGAGTTAAGCTCATATGGACTCATGTATCTTTAGTTACACAATCATATTTTGTCTCTGTGTGTGTGTGTGTGTGTGTGTGTGGCGCACAGGCTGGGAGTCTCTCTCTATTTCATTTACTTTTTTTCTCTTTAAGCTAAAAATCTGACTTTAAAAATATTAATTATCTTTTGATCAGTACCTGAACACCTACATAGTGCTTCAAATCCTCGAGAAATTATTCTGGAAATAGATTTTGAGATTTACAATACACCGAGTGCTCCGTCTGAAATTACGCACGGGAACATTACGCACAGTAGAGATTTTAAATGCGAACAGAAGTATTTTCATACTATCATTTAATAAAATAATCCCACACTAGTCGGTGCTTTATTTTTCTGCAATCTCATTATATTTGTAGGAACACTTTAAAAAGCCCAAACTCCAAATATTTACGGGGCATGACGCGCGCCACAGTGCGCACGAAGTGGCGCGCAAAAAAACAGAATAAACAACTCACAGGACAACACAGTCTGTCACTCAGAAATATTTTTATTTAAGTATCAACATTTTTAAATAAATAAATATTTTCAATTACATTGAGATATAATTTCAGAGTGATCTCAGCAATATTCCTCCAGCTTTTCACATTTGAAGTCACAGTTCCATTCACACGGAATGAATCTAAGCAGTATGGTAACCATGTATACAAAATACTGTCTTCCCCAAAATACTAATAAACAATGTTGCTATTGTTTTTTGTCTTTCATCATTTGGGTTTGTCTGTACAAATATGCCTACCACACTCATAGGATTGGCAACAACAAATGAACCGTTTTCAGAAAAAAACTACATACAAAACGTACAACATGTATACAGCTATACAATAGTTCAGGGAAACCCTGATTAAATATTCTCTGTCTATGTACAGACGTCTGAACACTGATGGGTCAGTCTTTTTTGGCTGTTTAAAATCATGAGGACCAAAATCTTTCAGTTTGGGATTTAGAGAGTTCAGGGGGAGACAGAAAGGTCCACGTCCTCCTTTTCGGATGAAGATGGAGAGATGGGCATGTCATCCTCCTCCTCCTCCGAGCACCTCGCCGTGGACAGGGACGAGCATTTGCAGTTATGTGATCCAGTCCTTTGGCCGCTGCTCTTTCCCTCCTTTTTGTGCTTCACTCTGCGGTTCTGGAACCAGATTTTCACCTGTTTCTCGGACAAGTTCAGGTACGTGGCGATCTCGATGCGCCTCAGTCTGGACAGGTACATGTTGGAGGTGAACTCGCGCTCCAGCTCCAAAAGTTGTGTGCTGGTGAAGGCCGTGCGCATGCGCTTGCTGCTCTGAAGTTTGCTGTTACTGTTTTCTGTAAAAAAAAGAGACACTGTCAGTCACTGTGAAACTGAAAATATAAGTAAGAAATATGCCTTTTACGCACGCAAACAGGTTAAATGAGTTTGTGCTCACCAATGGAGATGCAGTGGAACTGTCTGGGGTCTGGCACCGAGTACGCAGCCTGGTAAATCCCGGGTCCGTGGCTCAGGTTGACGCTGTTGGATGTGGAGTGTTGCCTGGACAGAGCTGAGTGACAGTACTGCGCGCTGAAGGGAGGGAAAGACGCCTTGAGCAGGGGCAGGGTCGGTGGAGACGGGTGGAGCTGGGATGCGGTCATGCACAGCGGACAGAAGCACAGCAGCCCGGCTTTCCTGGAGTGGCACGATCCCGTCAGCCCGTGCGGGTGGTGCTGCGAATGCACGGCGTAGGGGAATAAAGGTGGGCTGTTCTCGTTGCCCTTTTCGTTGGCCTCCCTTAAAATCAAGGAATCCACGAGAAAAGACCTCGGCATGTTTGCAAACTTGTTGCTGAGAGTGTCTGAAGTTGATCCCGCGCGGTGGTGTCAGCGTGCTCTCGTGGTGACTGTGGACAGCGAAGTGGTGCTGAAGGCGCAGCGCCGCCCTTTAAATAGGCGCCGTGGACTCGGTTCGGCCATGTGACGGTTACGCTGTAAGCGGCCAAGAGCTCTCAATAGGGTTTTGTGCCTTTCTCTCGGCATTCCCACTGCACGCTTCCCCATTATTTCACTTGTTAACTAAATGAACTGCATAATGTAGTCTATTCTTGTCAGCCCCACCCACGCCGCAAGAGGCGGCACTGCCCATTCTCCCTTTTATCATCACTCTCATTTTATCATAGAGCTGAGCCTCAATGTGCCACAGAAAACCTTTCTGTCACATTCAGAAAGCCACAGGATTTCTTCAAGCTCTGTCTAAGTTACTAAAGAGCCATCGGGTATTAATAGGGCTGGGAAAATATCCAGCTTTTTCTTCGATGTTTTGATATATTTTCAGACCAGATACAGGGTGTTGTTTACATCAATATGCGCTGATCCAAGAAAATAGATTGTTGTTTACAAAATGAATCAGTCCTGATATGTTTGATAAGTGAATCTATTTGTTTGTTACCTCTAAGCTGGAAACAAATTTAAAAAATCTTTAAAATTGAAGTCTCATTGGGTGTTACTGACTTAGGGGCACACAAACGCTGCTAAATATGTTAACATGATATAATGATGACTGTTGGAAATTCTGATCGACATAAGCAGCATAAATTTGTTACTGTGTCCTAATGCATCTTTACTATACTGAATATAATGTTTCTGTGAATGTCTGCTAAGACAAAAAATGTTTAAGAAAAACATGTATTATAGTTTAGCCTCTAGCCACTAGTTGGCAGCACTCACTTGACACTCCACATTATTTCTAACACCAGGACTCACATTAAAGGTTAAGCACGCTAAAGGGAGCGTTCCTTATATAAATAACACTAATAGGAAACTTTATTGTTTCTCAAAAACACTTTTCCTCATTGCCAAATTTTCCAGGATACTCTCATCTAAACAATTACAATCACTCCTTAAATAAGGAATGGAACTCCTACAACTTCAGTAGCAGGCTATCACATCAATATTTCTGCATTAAAACTAAAATGAAATACTGAAACTTAATTCAATAAACTGATAACAGGATTTAAGCCAGTTTATGCCACTTTTTAAATCTAAGTAACTTGTTGTTAAAGTCTACCTTACTAAAATTTCATCTTTTTCACAAATGCATTTAATAACATGTAAACAATGAGTTTATGAAAACAATACACAGACAAGTCA
This sequence comes from Cetoscarus ocellatus, assembly GCA_037902135.1. Taxonomy (NCBI): domain Eukaryota; kingdom Metazoa; phylum Chordata; class Actinopteri; order Labriformes; family Labridae; genus Cetoscarus; species Cetoscarus ocellatus. The sequence continues at coordinate 86,790 of JBAMNC010000170.1, read as the reverse complement.
ACTTTAATTTCATTTAAGAAATTGCTCTATTTTAAGGATTTACAAATTTAATTGCTTTTTCATTTTATATTTGTTTATTACAATTTATATTAACTCGTGGGCCACTTTTTGGGGGTAATTGGGGGCTGCAACCAGATATCGAACCCTAACATTTTGGATTCTTAATACTATAAGAATGCTGAAAAATTATTCTATCATATGGTATATGGGTTTGTCATTAGTGTACTGCAATATGTATCAATTTGCCAGATTCTTGCCAATGCAAACTGTGTTTCTCCAGAAATCTCTACTTTTCAGGAGAAATGCTCTACTACTGAATGAATTAATATTGTCCTGTCCTCATAACAAATTCTGTTTTTGTACTGTAAACCCCACTCATCAATATGGAAGGTAACCAATAACACTGTTTTATGAAAGAACATAAAAATCGTATAAATGCAGATAAGTTTGTGCTCGACTACAACAATACTCTTATGCAGTTGTCATGTACATGTTAAATAATGTAACTGTTAATAAAAGTGTTTGTGACATTTGGCCTTTGTGGATTTGACTTAACATCTCTTTCACAGAAAAAAATATTGAGATAGTTATTGAGTATTGTCATCCAGCTAAAAAATACTGATATCTGATTTTTGGTCCTTATTGCCCGGCCCTTTTTTGATCTATACATTGTGCTTTTTGCTGCACTTATCTATTTAACACATTTATTGCAAATTTGTTTCATAGAAAAAAGCATGAGAATCAAATATTTGATGTGATTTTTGGGCCATATCACCCCGCCCTAGAGTAAATCCCTGCAAGTCATGGCCTGAAATGGGATTGTATTCCCAGGACAAACTTGCACCCATAAAAAGATAGATTCAGTCCCATCCGAAATCAGCTCTGCAGTTTCTCAAACCAAGCATCTGTAAAGCACATTGAAAATCAGTATGATAGTATTTCTAATTGATACTTTTACTTATTACAGCCAAGTTATGCTGTTTAGAGAATTAGCATTAAACAGTGGTGAAACATTCTTAAGCTATAATAGTAGAATAAATTTAAGGACGTACCATGCAGAACTTTCTGACATCTGAATTATTTTAAGCATTTAAAATGTTTTTTTCTTCATCATAAAACCAGTGCTTGTGAATCTATGATCTAATAACACTCTGAAAGATTCTAAACTTGTGCAGATTGTACATTTGTCTGCTGTATAATGTGTTTTTTTTCCTGTAGATCCAAACATGTTAACGTGCTGCAAAAGCATAAATAAACATAGCCTATAAAAATGTTCATCTTTTTTATTTGTTATATTTTTGGAGTTAACTGAGGCAAAGGATATCTGAATTGTACTTTTTTGCAATCAAAAACAAGAAAGAGTGGTATTTTTGTATAGAAATAAAAAAGAGAGCTTTAAAGACCAATGGCAAAACATTAAGTAGATATCTAAAAAATAATGATAATATAATCATTTTAAGGCCCCTGTTAGTCATGGGCCACTAGAATCCTCCCAACTTCTCCCCTTTGGATGAGACTAATGCTATATGTCAGGAAAGAGATCATAAAAAGGTTCATTTATGTCTGTACCTGCTGGGGTGTGTAAAGTTTTCAGCAGACTGGTTCATTAGCATCTGTAGGTGCCTGTATTGCATTTCCATGAATAAACTCATTTTTCTAAAATCTAATTTGAAGTGAATTATTTGCGTGACATCTCTGCTCCCGTGTGGCTATTCCACTGACTGTGGAGTCGACACATAAACGCAACAGCTGAATGTAAAGTTTATGCATATCCATTTTAAGGTTAATGTGTCATTTCTGGGCACAAAAAAAGGGACAAGTCATCGCCTGGAGGCAGCGCTGTTAAAGAGCAGTGATTAATTCCTTTGCTCGGGCCCCTGCCGAGTCGGGGGGGAAAGAATATGTAAAAATAACCAGGTTTTCACTCTGCGGCCCTTATTGAATGTCATTGTGGAGGGTTTTCAATGAGAGAGAAAGAGAGTCGAATTAAAGTGTGTGACAGCGGCGGATAGACGCAACAAAGGCGACTCTGTCATGGAGGAGCCCAGTGCACCGCGCGCGTGAAGCCCCCGCCTCACCGCCTCGCGCTCTGATTGAATTAAGTAATAGGAAAACATTTTCTTTCACTTTAAGAGGTCCGAACAAGACCTTCAAAGAAAACAGACCCTAATGTGTGAGTAAATAGTGGTAAAAAAGACCCCTCTCTCCTCTCTGGATGTTATATGACTTTATATGGAGTGGCCAAACTGGAGCATATTAATAACTGGTTCATTTTGATTAATTACGCAAAGGTTAAAATACATTTAACGCCATTATAGTGTGATTAATAATCCAACCCTCCTTGTAAATAAGATGTAAACAAATGAATAACATTTCCTGGTCCTCAGTGTAATTATCAATGTTTGTTATTGGTTAATCCATCTTACAATAAAACAGTAAAAACAAATTATAAATATGATTAAAGTGAGACTGAATCAAGGTAAAGCACAAAGCTGAGTCTACCTGCAGTGCAATCCCTCATGCACTTAATGGGTTATCAATGACACTTAATCAATTAACCATTAAGCCTACACTTAATAGATTTGTTAATTATTGACAACGCTAGCAAAGGAAAAATTAGTGTGTGAAAATTTGTTATAAATTCAAACACATAACATAGTTAATCACCTCCTTGCTATACATGTTGCATTCAGTCGTCCCTGCAAATAAAGGGGAGACTTTGAATAACAGCACCGATAATGAGCAGTAACATGGGTTTTGCACCATTACACAGTTTGTGTTGTGTTTTTCCCCCCAAAATATCTAATTAATATAAGGGTTGTCATCCTTACATCATTTTCAGAACATCATTTTGTTAGTAATAACAGGATCAGCACAGCAGGTGGGTCAACCTACTGTTGAGACATATTTACCATTGTGTTTAACTATTATATCAACACAATTTTGAATGCAGGATTTGTCACATTTCACTTTCATATTTTAAATCATGATCACTTAGTCTTATTGAAGTTATACATGTCTCTTTCACATTTTTAAAGGGGTGCTTCAGCCACCCTAAAAAGGGTTAAAATTAGTTATGTATCAGTTCATTCTTCTTTTGTTTGTCTTTATCAAAACCTCTCACATCAAGTTTCTGCATTATTTGCCATAATAATCCAGAACAAAATTAGCATTTTAGTTCCACAATTAGGTCTTTTCCTGCAAGGTAAAGCATAAAAAGACTGCTAATAACTAAAATCAGTGATATATTTGACTTCATAACATACATTTAATATGCAAATGCTGAATCCTCTGAGGTTTTTATACTCATTTTGCAGAAAATTCGTGGTAGCAGTATATTCTAAGGTGCTATGGGTTGTCTTATCACAGCTCTGCTGTCTTTATCAATACATTTCATAAGGTTCATTTTCATAATAATTACTTTATAATTATCTCTTGGCTCCACAGCAGACACGTGAAGGCTGTCTGGCATCTTTCATTTCTTTATATAAATTTAGCCTGCTGAAGTTTGAGATTTATATTGTAACATAAATTCACTGTATGAACACCTTCACACAGTTAAAAAGTCTTTTCTTTTAAATGAGTTTGGACTTTCTTTGCTCTATTATCCTGAATTTCTTGTTTATCCGTCTGTCTACTGTATACTTTCATATTATAAGCTAATGCATTAGGCCATTCCCCATCATAATCTCATCCAAAGATGTTCCTCTTCCTCTCACAACATACGCTACATACAGTCTATGGTGCACTTCATCTTTACTTCAAATAAATCATTAAAACAGCCTTCTGAAACCTAATTAGAGGGATTTATTTGACATACACTGATAAACAAACTATCATTTAAATTTAGACAGTGTTTGTTGCATTTTTCTTCCTCTTTGTGTTTTTTTCGGTGCCACAGTTTGTAAAGCCCCACCTCTCTCCTACATGTTTATCAGTATTATATTATGAGCTTACATTATCAATCAAGTTCAAATTTAATGTGTCAGCTCAATTAAATACCACATGTATGGACTATAACATCATTTTTTATAGATAAAATCATTGAAATACCCTGCTTTATAGTTGAGTATGCAAACGTTTACTTTGTCTCTGCAGTTTCTTCTTTAAGGAGTTAAGATGATTATTTTTGTGAATCTTTGTGTATTTTTAACTATAAGGTTGTTTTATCACTGATTTGTTGTATATAGGACAGTATTTTGTATATAGCTATAACTATTATTTATAGCTTATTCATTAAATTAAAACTGTAAATATCAATATTTAAATGATAGCACATTAGTTGCATTGCACTGTTATATTAAGCACTGACAACAGTACACTAGACAGTCTTCATATACCTTTGTGTAGCCTAAATATTACTTCATATTTTTATAGGCTATTTCTTATATCACCTACACATCTTTACTAATTTTATTTGCACTACTTGTCATAATAGCCTACGTCTTTCTTTTCCTCAAGCTATTTCATTATCATCATTGTTATTTTCATTCATGTCGACATTTTTATTTTAAGCTTCCTATATGTTAATTCCTTCTTTTTTGCACCACTACACCAAGTCAAATTCCTTGTATGTGTAAATGCACTTGGCAATAAAAAGCAATTCTGATAAACCTTTCTTGGTTAATATCAAACCCAAAAATCAGCTTTTTGACCAAACTGGTTGTCATATTCTTGTTATTTTCTTGTGTTTGGTAGGACTTCTCCTCCATGCAGGCTGGAGCAGTCGAGCCTGAAATAATCATTTCAGTCTGAATTAGAAGAACAGCGAGTTTCTGTTGAGAAGGACCTTTTTAGTTGATGTTTGTGTGATGCTGTCCTTGTAAATGAGGCCTAATTGCTGATCTTCACACTGCTAATCTTGCGCAAAGGCCAGCCCTGTAATTACCCTGCGCCATTAAAGTCGACACAAATTAAGGAGCCGTTTGCGCCACAGAATAACCCTCTAAATGGCCTTTCTCATTTGTTACATTAGACCCCATTCATTTCATGCTAGGAGTCAGCCATTACCTCATCTGTCAATCGTGTTTGCAATCATTTAAACATGTAAATACATCCTTTCTGTTCTTAATAAGATGAATTAACAATGGCTTGTTTTTATTCGAAGTTAAAATCGCATGAACACTCCCTGAAGGCTTCAGTAATACGCGTCATCTCCTCCAGCTTCTCCTGAACCCGCAGCGTTTTACAGCCGCATGCTGCTGGCAGATTGACGTACTGCTCGGCATAAAGATGTTATCAAAGGCCCTAATTTTCAAATTATGTACAGCAGTCACCCCGTGGATAGGAATAGAGGTATCACGGGTCGTCACGCAGGGGAGGCTCATCCTAATTTGCAATCCCAACTGGAGACTGACAAATAGTTTTGACCTCCCTCTGGAGGCGCAGGCCAGAAGTGCAAAGAATCTCATTCTCCATAATCACTTGTTACTGAGATAAATAATGGAGGGAAATAGCCCACTCACGTCACAACAACTCTATTACAGTTTTTTTGGGCAACTCTCAAGCCCAAAAATATACATTTATAGGCTTTTATGATCTGACACTCCTACAGCAGAGCAATCCACAATAATGTAAGTACTACCAGAGTTTCACATGGTTTTTCTGTCTTCATTGTTGTTTTTATACTATATTTAAGTCATTGTTGCCTTATTCTATTTGTTTTGCTCACAGTTTTCTTTTATTTTGAAAGTTTCTGCTACTCAGATCACCCCTTCACAGCCTCATAGTTATATCACTCCTTTGTTTGCTCTAGAGCAGAGGACCTCAGCAGGACCCACCTCTTCAACCAAAACTGCAACCCAGATTTTAGAAAATGTACAACCACTCAGTTTGTTATACGACAAACCATAATGCTGGATCTTAGATGATAAAAATACATCATAAAACTGAACAAATAAATGCTATAAACAATTATGATTTAAAAAGAGCATCATTTCTTGAGTCTGTGCATTCATTACCTGTGATACCGTGTTTATTGAAGTACAGAGATCTCAAGAAAGAAAAATAACAAAGCCGAGAACTCAAGAAAACAAACAAATTTGATAAAGGGGAAAGCCTTCTGGGGCCCAAAGCCATGTGAGGGCCCATGCAGGTTAGTATGTCCATCCTAAATTTAGTCTGCTAGCACTAATGTTAGCACTAATGTTACATATCATATGTGCACATAGTATTCATGTTTTTTTGGGACTTTTTCTGCCTTTATTTGAGTGATAAGACAGGTTAGGCTTAAAAGTTGGTGAGAAAGAGTATCATGATGTGGTAAAAGGGCCACAGGCCACTTCAGAGACTATAGCCTTTTATACAGGGTGTGCATCCATGAAGTTCTACTTATTTTTATAATTATGTGACATTTAAGGAGGGCCTTAAATTTTATTTTAGGGGGCCAGCCATTTCTGTGAACGGGCCTGGTTATCAAAGCAAAATAAATAAAATACACTGATATGTGTCCCCTCAACACTGAACTGCTGACAGAGTTTTTGCCCATAACTCTTTCTCTCAGACACATATAAAGGGATTCACTGAAAACAGATCTGTGACCCACTTTAGGGCCCCGACCCACCAGTTGAGAGCCACTGCTCTAGTAGCTCTGATTTATTAAAGAAAGTCTCTGCTATTCCACACAGGTTTTCTACACTAAGTTCATTATTTCTATTTTTTTTTTATTTACTTTTGCTCTTCTATTATTACTTTTGCTCTATCTGTTATGTTAACACTTGCATATATTGATATATATTTGCCTTCCGTCCTGACAGGGTCATACACTTGTTGAAGCACGTACAAGGTGCATTGTCAAGTTTTTGTAGCACCTGCCAGTTGTAAATTCTGCACTGATATAGGTACACTGAATTAGGGCTGGGAGACATATCAAGTTTATCAAAAAATCCATATATTTTAAAACAAGATATAAGTTTAGACAGTATCATTTATATATTGATATAGTTGTCAGTGTGCTAGAATAGCATTAAAAAAGGCACTATTGGGAATGCCAGCGCTGAAAATCCCAGAACAGGTGACAATAAAGTTTCAGCATGATGAATATTTCAGCATTTCATTTAAGCACCACTAAGTGTGATTACTAATGTAAAATGACAAGCTCCAGCTCCAAATCTCAAAGGTTTTTAGCCAGAACAATCCTACTTTAAGCTTCAACAACCTACGTTAAAAAATACATATATATGGAAAAAAAAACATTGAGATGCATATCAAATATCACCACTCAGCTTATGATCACTGAGGAATAAATTTGGTCTGTATCGTCCTGCCCTTCACTGAATATTTATTAAAGCTTTTTCACTTCCTTAGTGAAAAAGTTACAGAAAAAGATATTGTACTACACACAACCAAAGCTGTGCAAAGATGACTCATTAATGGAAAACCATCTTAAGTCAATGTACGCGTTTATAAAAACCCCTTTTTACAATCTAAATGAAAATGAGATCTCAAGTTTAATTGGTTACTCCATGTAAACTGGTAACATGGTAACACTATGCATACAGCCCTTCTTGATTCATATCATAGTTAATGCTTATATAATCATATTTTTGTACTTTCTGCTTCAATATCTTGCTGTAAGTATTAAGGGAGGGACAGCATATTGATGTTGCAAGTTATTGTCGTCCTGGAATGTGCACGCCAATAATCGATATACTGGCTCCAACAATCAAAATTTGATTTTGAAAATGTGATGCTCAATTTACAGATTTACACACAAGTGTTTGTCCAACAAATGCTCACAAGTGCTGTTAATAATTTAAGAACATACTTTTTTTCATCTCAGTCTTTGATTCTGTGAGAGTGACAATGAACTGCTAGGCAAAGAAAATAATCCTAAAGTTTACCTTATTAAAGCCATTACATTTTCTTCAGTTAATCAAATCTGTGATGTATTGTTTTATTATATTCCTGCAATATATCAATTATTCTCTGAGACATGATGCTATCAGTACTGTGGGCTATGTTTTGCAGATCAAATCGAGTCGTGAGCTACTCTGGGATTTCCAGTCATTATAAGTTGATTTATTTTCTTTATTTCTTGTTCCAATGTCTAAGGATTTCTGCATCTTGCCTAATCATTTTGATTCTTGCTTTTTCTTAAGTGTACATGTTACTACTGGAACTTTACATTTGGATCAATAAAGTATCTATCTATCTATCTATCTATCTATCTATCTATCTATCTATCTATCTATCTATCTATCTATCTATCTATCGTGTCTATTTTAGGACCCTCTGGGTTAATATATATCTCTATCTAGTGAGAAAACTGGTAATAGTTTGAAAGCTATTTTTATCATGACAGGTATACCCCTATAATCCAAACCATTTTAAATAGCTTTACTTTACAAATACCTGCTTTTAAAGTGTTTGTATTTTTCCCTTCACCATCAAAGTGTTCTGATTGTTACCACATTAATAGTGTTTCATTTCAACAAACATGTGCTGTGTGAATGTAAGATCACTGGGTAGTTGTGTTTAATAATCAGAGCATTCATATCAATCAGAACATTAGAGATTCAAAATATTCACTAAAATCGAGCAGCCCTATCCTCAGGCCATAAAGCACCTGCGTGAACCCTACACAGGGTTTTTTGGGTTTGATGTTGGAGTTCTTGCTTTTGCCACATGAGTCACAACCTCTGCACTCTGAACCCCCAAAGTGAAATTTACTCAAATTTACAAATCTTGGGAACAGAATACCTTGGGAGAATTCATTTAAGTGAATGTGTTGAGTTGTTCATATTTATTGAAGCTTTAATTTCAACATGTATCACTTAAGTAAGATGTACTTTTTATATTTATGAGACCTTTGTGTGTTTTTTATTATCATAACATTTACAATAATAATGAATAATAATGATAATCATAACTTTGTTTGTATAACACTTTTAAAGGAAAGGTTTACAGAGTGCACTGACAAACAGACAACTAAATAATAATTAATTCACTGATGTAAAAATCTATTTATGATTAGTCAATCAAAACATGAACAATAAGAGTTCAGTTCCCTTATTACATTCAGCCTTTATAAGCAGGCAACCCTTGATAGGCATCATTTGCTATACTTGATGTATCTTAGTTTGTTCGACATCATAACAGTTGTTGATGTAAGTAAGTACATATCACATAATGTTTTATATAACCCACAGAGTACCTTGGATCTATCTATTTATCTATTCATCTACCCATCTATCTGTCTGTTTGTCTATCTGTTTATCAGCCCTGTAGTATCCATCTATCTATCTATCCATCTATCTATCTATCTATTTCATGCATCATCACCTTCATATATCAGTGTGTTCTGCTCCCTCACAGACATGGTTAGAGCATGTTCAGCATACAGCTGGGAGTTAGTAAAGCTCCTTACCGTTTGTGTTTGATAGAGTGGAAAGCATTGCCCCTGAAATAGTAAATTATTTATAAGATATTAAGTTGGAACAATTGCCATCACTCAAAGTTCATCCCTGATGATAACGCTGACCAGGGCCTGCTGTGCTGCCGCAGAAGCACATTTTCAGGGGCTTTTACGCAATTATACCCAAAGATCTCGTGCCTGATGACATAAAGAGAGCAGTCTGTTTATGGAGATGTAGTCAATATCTCCTTTTCTTTCTAGTATGAATAATTCATAGTTTAAGACACTATCCCCCCGCACTTAATATGTACACACACTTAAACACCCACACATCTCTAATACAAATGATGGTTTTAGCTGACAGTGTAACAGGATTTAAGGTCCCAGTGGGGTTTGGCCCGGCCGCGGATGGGCGCTGTGACTGTCGACGTGACACAGAGGGCCGGCTGCCCCTCCTAATCTCCCCCTGAGGCAACATCACAGACCGCAGATCCTGCGGCACCTCTATGGGCACACAAAGGCCTGATTATCATTCATATGCTCAACCCAAACACCAGTCCAATAGATAACAGATGACACATAAGTACCAGCTGAATAGTGCAATATGTTGAGGCCGCTGGAGTCTAATGAATCCTTAAGAGCAAGGCCGACTGACAAAGAGATGCTGGTGGTTGAGGAGCCTTAATGTGACAGATATAAGGCTCCACAGGTGAACATGGGCTGGACTGAACCAGAGGAATCCAAACACTATATCAGTTCATAAACAAAAGGAACTAAAGAAGTTCTTTGTGTTTAAAAACATGGAGCAGACAGAGAGGCTGACAGTATCTACAAAGCAGAGGCTTTCCAGTAATTATTTTGAGGCAAGGGGACATTTAGAGATTATTTCAAGATCATAAAATCGTAACTCAGCATGACCTCACAATTAAAGAGATGAAAAAGCCTTTTCACATTACCTAAAGATACGAGAAAAAAAAATTAGGCAACAGTTTTCCACATCTGAGAAATAAATTCAAAGACTTTTCAATTCTCTATTTATGTAATGCCCATCATGGCTCATCAAGAGCACCAGAGAGTGACTCTTTGTTTCTACAGTGCTTGGATGTTTGACTGATGATGGAAGAACAGGCCTGCAGTGGGATGGCTGCTATTCTGGTTTATCTGTGGTTGATTACTAATTTTACTCTGAAGACAAGATGATTGTTGAGACATAAAGCATTATGACCAAATAATCAAATGCTTTGAAAACAGCAAGTTCACTACCACATAGGGAAATTGATTTTTAACAGTATTTCACAGAGGACAAGCTTAAAAACAGATGCCGTTATAGATCCTATACAAGCAGAAATGCTTTTTATAGACTGAAAATATGATCTATTTCCTACTGACATCATTGTAAACAAAACCTGAAGATGCTGTCTTACTGTAGAGCTGGGATGTGTCCAGAGATGTTGAGATGTACAGATATTTCAAAAAGATGTAGGGTTAGACAATATTGTTTATGTTTATGTATTTTATGTTGACGTAGACTCAGAAAAATAAAATGCATACAAAGTGTATATCCAGTAAGCATCACTTACAATAATACTCTTTGACCCAAAGATAATCATTTGGCAATGTCTTGTCTGAATGGAGAATTATTTATTTCATTTATCCTATTTTATTTGAGGAGCTAAAAGCATCAATAAACAAATGCTGCAAACATTTTTATAGTGTTGCCTAAACCAGACCTAAACAGATGTGATAAAGACAGTCTGGTCATAATTCTATCAACAATGTAAGACTTCTCATAAGATTAAAAAAAAGGCTGAAGACTGTTATGGCCTTATAAACATAAGTAAAAATAGTAATAATAAAAATAATAATAATGATAATAATAATAATAATAACTGGAGACTTTTTAAGAATCTGAAGGAGCTCTTTTAAGTGGGCTTGATGTTTTTTGTTTAAACATAGCAAATAGCTTGTACAAGATCACCATGAAAACAACATGTTAGATGATGGTTTATTAAAAAAAACAATTAATTTGTTTAATATATCTTTTAAAACACTTTAAATTTACAAAGAAAAAAATCCTAAATGCATAAATTAAATGTGCACTAAGTAAATGGCACAATTTTTTGGTCTAACAAAATACTTAGTTGATATGAGTAACAGCTCCTCCTTCACTAATAACTAACGTATATGTGCAAAAAATAAATCTGTAAAATTCAAACGTCCGTTCTGGGTGGGAAAACTTTCCAATAGTTTTGGAAAAGTATTATTTTAGTTAAATGTCTTTAACTTAATCTGACAGTTACACCTGGTTACTAAGTTAAAGAAATAACAGATACCCACATGTTTTGATTTGCTGGATTGTCGATATAAACGAAAGCAACTGTCTTATAAAACTAGAAAATTCAGTTTGAGTGTTCTGCTTCTTCAGGTCACTCTGAGCCTGCGGCAAAATATTGGAAATACTGTCTCATTTTTTGTTGACTTGCAGGAGTCTTTAGCAAAAGAACACAAGTGTGACAGACTGATTAGAAATGCCGTTTTTGTGATGCTTAGAGTAATTTGTCTTTGAACCGAGCTTGGGAAAATTTAGTAGAGAGAAGAGGTCACTCAAAGATGTGGAAATGTGAGTTGTGTAGAGAAGCCTTTTCCACAGCAAGGACAGCAGAGCTGAGGTGCAGACCCCTCACTGTGTCTTCAACAACAGTTAGCCTGATTAAGAGTTTGGAAAAGAAAGAGTAATTCATTAATACGAGAGAAAAGAGACACCAATGAAACACTCTGAACACATCTGTGACCATAGCAAGGGCTGAGCTTTGTATCCGGTAATTAAGATATATCAGTGTATTAATCAATATTATATCAATGAGATTAAGGGCAAGACAGTGTTGTTTTATAAGTGTAATTTATCTATATGGTAATATTAAAATGAATAATAATTATACACCAGGCAGAGGGGTGCACTGTGGTGCAGCAGGCAGCACTGGTGCCTCTAAGCAAGGAGGTTGCTGGCTCCACTCCATAAGCCTGTCTGTTTGGAATTTGCGTGTTCTCCCCATGCATGCACGGATCTTCTCCTAGTGACCCATGACCCTGTATGGTGTAAGTGGTAAAGATGATGGATGAATGGATGTGTCTTCAGTGAACAACTATTTAAAGAGACACTTATTAGAACACTTTCCGTCTATAAAAACTATCTGAACTGCAACAACGGAGGGCACTCAGGTCAGGTAATCAGATGGTTTTGGATGTTCCTCGATCCTTTTTAAAAACTACAGGAGAGCGAGCCTTCGCAGTTGCGGCGGTCGCATTACCTTCCACTGTGAGGACTGCAAATGGCCTCGCCACTTTTACAACACTGCTTAAGACACACTTGTTCACTTTGGCCTTTGGCGGAGTATAGTCGCTATTATTTTGTCTTTTATTTGTTAGGTTTCTCTGTATTGTTTGTTTTTATTGCTTTTATTGTTTTTATTGTTTCGGCCTATTTTACTGTAAAGCACTGTGGTAGGCCACTGGCTGTTTTAAATGTGCTGTATAAATGAAGATGACACTGACACTCAGCAGTGCAACATGAGCTTTTAGAGTGAAAAACAGAGCTGCTTGTTGACATTTGTTTAAAAGAAACACAAGGTACTTATAGATAGACAGATCCATCTTGCCAAGCTTTAAGCTGCGTTCCATTAACACTGGAACTGGGAAGAGGGAAGTGGGAATAACGTCATCTCAGAGTTATCAGCATTCCAGTTACAAAGTCAGAAAAAAACGTGCCGATCTACCAGGCTATTGTTAGCCGTTGTGTTAGCCGTTGTTAGCACACCCTGCATTGGAGTTCTCACATACCACGTGAAGAATGTAAATAACACTATGAAAGCATTTCCATAAATATAAGTCAAACAATACTATGTATACGGCTGATTTAGTGCGACAAACACTAGTCAGAAGTGCTGATAAATTGATTATTACAGGAGCTTGATAACTGTTTACAGTGGGGCAGCCATCTTCGATTGTCAACCCGGGGGTGGTGAGGATCCCCTGAGTTCCCAGTTGGAAATTCCGACCTCGGGGGGCGTTCCAGTTGAAATTTCCCACTCGGAAGCCAGAAATCCCGACTACACAGTACCACTGGATTGACCAAATGTGGCCCAGAGTGGCACAGCTCAATCAGAGTCATTTAGAGCAGGAAGAGGTGGGAGCTATGAGCAAGACGACAGCAGGAGCTGACTGAAAGCATACACTGAAAGCATTCGTAAGTAAAAAGGATACATTACGCTCCACTTCCAACACGTTTTGATTAGTTTGTTCTATGAAATGGCTCACGTTTTGTACTTCACACCACTTCAGCAGCATGTCTACTACATTACCTGGTTGGCCCATAGTGAATGTCATTGACAGAACGACCCTCCAATCATCTGCCAGATATGCTTTTAAAAAGTTCTGTCCATTCCCAAACACTGTTACCCAGAGGGACAAGTGAAATATATTCTGTATAGTTTATATCTAACTGTCCATCTGATGTGTCAGGTTGTTACCCCACCAGTATCCCAATAGATTTCTGATTTGTTGCCACAGCGTTACCGCCTTCAACTGACCCAGTCTCAGTTCATGAGAGCTCCAATGCTGATGCTACCTGCTCTAGCACACAGCCTCTTACCGGCCCTCCAACTCCACTGGGAGACCATCCGTCTTAGGTGTTTTGTCCAATTAGTCCTTCACTACCTAGTCTAATGCACTATAGGTAGATAGAACAATGCTGCCCAGTCACTCTAACAGTTTTTGGTATGTGGCCCTTGATGAAAAACAGTTTGAAAAGCTGAAAAACATGAAGATACTTTTTTTTTATCACCCTAACCTAACAACAGCATCAAACTCATTCTGACTTGAAAAAAATAAACATCAGAATAGTGAAAAAGTTCAAACAGGACTGAAAGATAAACAGCCAGTTTGTTTTCTGCTGCAGTGTCGCGTTTGTATTCCCCAAAATGCTTCAGTTGAATTGATTTGTAGGGCAAAGTCTGCAGTTCTGATGCTAACTTCAGTTTGATGCACACTCAGCACACACACAGCTCAGCTGAAAAGCTAGAGGCCATGCCACACACTGAAACATCTCTGTGTGAGAGAATATGACAAATGACGGATCATATGTCATGCTGACACAAGTCTATTGAGGGGCTTCGTAAAAAATCTCCTAGCAACCCCAATCAAAGAGGCTGACCTAAGTGAAAGCCTCACAGCGGGGAGGGATCAAAAGTGTAATTATGGGGAGATTCCTTTTCAGTCAACTGTGCCCATCATTAAAGCGTCATTTACTTTTAGTTATCACATTTAAATGAAGTGATCCTAATAAAAACCCTTCTTCTGTTATCTTATTTTGTTTAGTTTTAATGCAAATTGATTTTAAAATACAAACCTTACACAAAATCACAGCATGAAACTTAAAACTTTAGTTCAAATGTGCACATTACAACCTTATTCTGTCAAAGAAATCTGACTTAATATGAGTGAGATATGTTTTGGTCAAATAGTTATTGTTTTTTTTCTTGTTCTTAATCCCTTTTGGATGAGCATATTTTCTTTGTATTCTCATGATATGTCTCTGATGGTAATCCTGTTGTTGAATTTCTGCCTCAGTCTGCCATGTACACTCTCTCTGATGTGGTTGAGTCCAGGTCAAGAGCTGTTGCTAGGTCTGTCCTCTCAGCTATGGCTGCCTCCACACTGTCAGGCTCACCTTGACAGTCCCACTGTCACAACACAGCAACCAAACGGTAAACAAGTAGGGATGGGAACTGTCAATCCTTTATCAAAGCCATCAAGGCTCTGGTTCAAAAGTTAACTGATGGAGGGAAAAGGTCAAAGTCTGGTGCTCATCCCCTGCACATAAGATTTCTACGAATAATATAATCATTACTACCTGTCTGCACTTGTATTACTTTTTCCTTATTGATTTCTGTTGATTTTCTGTGGGCAGAAGTCCATCTTCTCAGGTTTTCAGTGGCAACAATGTCAAACGCGTCACTCCTGATATTTAGTGTCGTGCTGCATGCTTTTGCAAGCTGCTGGTGTTTCCTACCAAAACACATTGTGAAGGAAGTATCTTTTAGTCAAAAATTAAGCCTTCTGTTTGCCATAATAACATTTCCGACCTGTGTGTATCATTTCTGCTGCCTCTGATTAAAGCGAGGCATACTTGATTTACAAAACATGAGGACAAAGTGGAAGAAATTGACAAGAAAACATGTTTTTAAAAAAGACTAATGATATCGATTTCTTGATGGAGTTGTTATCGATTCTCAACTAGTTCTAGTCTCAGTTAATAACTGTTTTTCTTAGGGTAGCAGATAGAGGAAGAAACAGAGTAAAGGCTTCATTAATGACCTAACAAGCTTAACTTTGGGAAAACAAGCCATGCATCATCTTCTTTGGCTGTTTCTGCCCATACGTCTGTTTTGTCAGGAAATGTAATGTCGAGAGTAATGATCCTATAAAAAATCGGTCTAAATCCTCCATTAAAGCATCAAGATGCCTCAACAAATCAATGTATGTTTTTTTTTATTCTAATTAAAACATTAACATATAAATAAGGTAAAAAAAATCTACCTTTTAGTGCACTCGATCAGGGGGATCATGGGGTCATGGCTTGGTTTGATGGCAGAGTGAAACACAAGTCTAACAGGAAACGATAGTTTTTATGAACAGATCTAAATTTAATTTCCAAACAAACATTGTTGGAACTAGACCTAAGAGCAAGCAATTAACAGCTTGGACTTTAATATTCAGACATATACTACAGTGGATGTGCAGAATTACATCATTACACTAAATTATTCACCTTGTTGGAAGTCTACACTCGTTGAGTATCTCTCAGGTCTTGTCTGTGTCTATAAGTTGTGCTCGGAAATGAAGAACATATTTATATGCAGCAAAAATGTGTTTTAAATTTAAGCCGCTGCTGCCAAAGAGCCTCTTAATACACTTATGATATATTTTGCGTAAGATTGTCTTGCAATTTTTACAGTAAAAGCCTCTTTACCCTGAGGACATCTCTCTACCTTCTGAATCCCCCTTTAACTTTACAATAAGGTGTGAATCTACTGATGGCAGACATGATGTTGGGATTTTTAACAGTTTAACATGACAGATATATAGATAGATACTGTATGGTCGGTCCCAGTCAGTAACAGAGATTATTTGACAACAGCTGTAACAATAAATATTCACGTTCAGCACTCTCAACACACATTCAAACTCATAGGATAGAAACATGATCAAAGCATGGTTATCACAGCTCACACTGTATCATAGTTTCAAACATGTTTGGCAGTAGAGGCATCACAAATAGAAGGGTTAAGGCTAGTTTATCTACATTTCCAGTGGCTTTGTGATAGCGTTGTTTATGGGTCAAATAGCTTTTAATTAGCTTAGCATGTTTGATGAATGATAGAGTTGTGTTAAAGAAAAAAACAATGGCATCTTTCTTACAACGGAACAATTTACTCACACATGGTGGTGACGTCACTGTCTAATCCTCTTTGTCCGCCTTTGAGTGTGAGTTAACCTATCAATAATTATATCATAAGTACATCCCAAATAAACTAACATACTCATTAAGTTAAGGAAATAATGGAAACAATAAACACATTCTGAAACCCAAGCACTGGCTGTTGGTAGCTTACCTCATTCTTTTAAACTGTGTTTCAGAAATTGTGTGAAACCTGCCCATCATACTGGAATTAGTTGTTGTTCTATCAACATTACTCTCCCTGTTGTTACTTTTATTTTTGAGTATTTCTCCACTTAAGTAACACATCATTGGTGATTTTTCATTATCTTTTTTTTCTATCTCTTATTGCTTCCACCAAGGAGGTTATGTTTCTGCATATGTTAGTTTATTAGCAAGGTTACACAAAAAACTACTGGATGGATTTTGCTGAAATTTTCAGGAGTTGTTGGTAATGGCCCAACTTGAAAATTATTAGATTTTGGTGGTGACCCAGATAACCCCCATTCGCGAACAATAGATTTTGCTAAAAAAATGTCTAACTGTAATGATATCAGCATGATTCTGAGTGCTAGGTGTGGGTTTTCAGGGTCAATGAATCATATTATGACGGTCACTTTATCATGGAACTATTGCTTATAGATGTAGCAGCATTATGTGAGCTACCTTGGCGGAGGTTTGCACTCTCCTGATGCTTTCTAGTTCTCTATTATGATAAGAGCACTTCTACAATATATGCATAATATTTACATTTATGCTTTTCTCCTTGTTTTGAAAGTCATTATGATGGATCCTCTTTAATGTTTCAGTCATGTGATCCAAGGTATTTGGTAATAAAATATTAGCAATAAAAATAACAACAATGTCCATCCTGATAAGTTTCAGAGTGAAAATAGCTGGGATGTAGCGAGCTTTTCACATTTTCTTTCTGTTTGATTTTTAGTAACTTGGCACACAAGATATACAGTTATATATATATATATACATATATATATATATATTAGTGAATATATATTTCACTAGTCCATCTGGGAAGAAGCCAATAGGAAGTGTTTGTGGAGGGCTGAACCTTTCAGAGGCATATTCAGCAAGGGGACTGGATGATCGCTCCGTCAATCAACATTTATCATGGGCCACCAGATAATGTAATAGGCGAGCGTTACTGCACCACAGAACGTAAAACACTTAAAAACAAACTCTCATCAAAACGTGTCAGAAGTGAAGCGAAAGAGGAGTTTGTAGCGTTATTTGATTTTCATTTAAAGGAATGCTGTCACTATCTGATAAAACTACTACCAAAGCTGTTAGCATCTATGCTGATCCCTGCTGTTGTTTCCAGCTCATTCCTCTTCCTGCTGTAAAGGACGCTGACTGGACCATCCCACTTTGGAACTTGATAAGATGATTACAGACATTGAATCAGGCAGATCCGGCTGCTGTGCAAGGTTAGGCTTTCACTGAAGTAAAGCTCAATTTTTCTCAGTGAGAGAGGCTTATTACATGACTTCATACGAGGCAGAAAGTCTCTAAATTATAATATCTAGACCTCAACAGCCAAATGCCTGCTGTGGATCCGTCTTGTGTTTGACGGGAATTAATGAGAAATAGACGTTAAAGTGACAGTCTGGCCTCACTAATGAGCTCATTTACATTTAAATGTGACGATGTTATGGGAACTAAAATAGTCAAGTCTGTCTTCTTTGGACCTTTTTGCCTTCAGAGTGGGACATACACTAAAAAGCGATACCATTTAGAGTGCAATGTCCCTTATAGAAACACAATAAGCTTTTCGACTGATGAAGTTTCCAGCTGTGTTACTATCACACGAGTTTCATTAATCTTCATGAAAAGAACAAAAATTAGAAGTTGGGTTTTGCTTAAAAATATTGTTAGAAAAAAAACTCCAAAGCGCCATTAGAGGTCTAAATATCTTTGGATGATTTCAAATTCCCTTTTGATGTAAATCCATTGGTTCTGCCATAGATATGTCTCAAACTTCCCCTCTGACCCTATTCATACAAAAGCCTTGAAATGCTCTTCAAAAGGGTTTGTTACCCTGCGGAGGTCAGTAGGCTATTAAGTATGGCTGACTCACATTTTTCCAAATCAGCCGACTTTTGGCCTAGAAATAACAGGTCAAACCAATGAATTTAATGAACTCTCCCAGACACAATGAATGCCTCTTGCCATTTGAACCCCTATAAAGGGATATGGGCAGGTCAGCAAGCCCTTTCAAGAGGGTTTGTACACAAATGTGACAGGACGCAGATGCTTCAGTGTCCGCGCTGACAAGTTGTTCAAAGTGCCGGGGATGTCAGCGATAGTGCCTTCGTCCACACTGCCTTCTTTGTTCTCCATTTTGTGTCTGTTGCTCTTTCATGAACAGTCCCACAAGTACAAAAGCGAAAGAATGCAAAGCGTCTCTTTTTTCTTCTTTTCTATGTTCTGTTCGCCTCGTTTCTCCCTCTCGCCCAATGTTTCACTGCGGGTCCAACAAGTAGGAGACTTTATTGTGGAGAAAACAAAGCAGAATTAAGGCGAAGAACAACTTCTGATGGTGAATCGCAACTCCTCCCTCCTTTTCACCGATTTACTTTTCTGATCCTCCCCTCATTCACTCTCCCTCTTTATTGATTGTCACTTTCTTCTCTTTGAGGTTTCACTTTCAAAGCGCTGAGGGTTTCCAGTAGGTTCTCCCCACCGGCTTATTTGAAATTTTTCGGAAAATCAGTGAAGTTGTGGACTTTTTCACATTTTATCCTAAATGATCCGCAGTAAGTTTGGTTCCTTGGAGCAGCTGCCAAGTTGTTTTGTGCTCTGTTGAGAAAAAACATCTTTGAGCATATGGTATTTGTGTGTCCACTTAATTGAATCAATTGGAGGCCCATGGGAAACCTCCGAGGGGGGTAAGAGTTAGAAAGGAGGGAGGTCAGGGAGTTAGAGCCGGAGGGAGGGGGGATAAACACTCCACAACCTACTCATGTAACTTTAACTTACTAATTCTCAGCCCAGCACTTCATTATTCTTTCAATCTCAGAGTGTTTATCTAAACAACAGGATGAGGATGAGCTCCAGAGAGAGTCTTGAAGGAAGCAGACTCTGAAAGCACCCTGATTCCTTTAGGTTTATGGTTTTCTCATTAATGACCACCTGCAGCTTGGCCCATTTCCTCTCCATTCATGTCACATTAGCCTCCTTTCAGATGTCGCCATTGTTTCCAGGATTGTTTTCATTTTCTTAGGGACACAAATGTTTTGAGTGTCAACACAAACTTCCTCACATTTTAGCATTTAAATCCAAACTGCTCATTTGACTTTCAGTGCATTTTTGTAGAAAATAAAGACGAAAAGTATGAGAGGCTGGTCTGAATGTTGAGGTAGCTAACTTTTCTAAACATCAAACCATACTGGACTCTTTCAAAGGACAGAGTTGGGTCCGTTTCCTGGGTGAAAGCACCACTTTCAGGGCAATGAATAAAAAATTTAGACTGATTTGCATAAGTAAGAGCGGACCCTCTCTATGATTTTCATAACCCAATATCCTCTTTTCTTCTCAATTTTCTACTGCAGGCATTGTGGTTTCGAGTCCCCCTTTTGTTTGATTTTTCCCCCACTTTGTGCTCGTTATTTTTTACTTCTCCCCCCTCAGCCTGATGACCTCTGCGACGGCTTTTTACTCACTCTCACACGCTGCTTTTCACCAAACTGGGAATATATGGCTCTATTTCAACTTTCCATCAGGTGTTATGACGTAAGCAGTGTGAAAAACAGGTTTAGGCTAATTCGACGTCCATATGACCATATATGTGCGGGTCGGTGTGATGACGGGTCACTGCCCATCTAACGGGGTCCCTCAGTTATCTGCAGATGCGCTCTATTCAGGAGGCGACACGCGGCGGGACGCTGCTGGGAGGTAGTTACTATTTCTCTATTACCATAGAAACTTACACACTGGCTTTCAGCTGGTCTGGGCCAGGGGTCCACTCACACAGACTTTCACACTACTCTAAGTCCTGACAAAAACCCCTAAATGAATCTGAGCATACTGAATAATGCCCATTTGTGTGCTTTGACACCAAAAATAAAGAGGCCTCCTTTTTAGATACTTTTATAATGAACACATGATGGGAAAATTCTTTGGCACTTGTCAGCTGTGAATCAGACAGAGTTTACATTTTATGAATGTAAATGTATCCGTGTTAGAATCAGTTTTATCTTTTAAATATCAGTGTATTGTAATTAAAATAACAATTTTGGTTATCAGCATTAAATCAGCATTTATGCTTTATAGTAACAGTATAACCCAAAATGTTCCAAGTGCTAATTTTCATTTACTGATCCGCTCGCACACAGCATCAGGCTCCCTGTCTGTTACATGAGGCTTTTGAAAAAGTACAGGGCAATCTTTGTGTGCTAAAACTAATTTAAATCCTGACAAAACAAAACTCCTTCTATCGTTATGCCTCATGGTGATGACTGATTCTGTATCCCTTTACAAATACCTTGGGTTTGATATTGATCATTCTCCATTTTTAAAGTTTCGTACTGAGCAACTTGTAATGAAGTTAAAGCTGTGACTGGGCTTTTACTTCAGAAATAAGTCTTGTTTTTCTTTTGCTGCAAAAAAAGCACCTTGTTAGTGCTATGTTAGACCTCTGTTTGATTCTGGTGATGCTTTATATATGCATGTATCTTCTCAATGCCTTCTTACATATTGTTTATCATGGAGCTTCAAGATTCATAACAAATTCTAAGGCTCTAACTCATCATTGTGCTCTGTATGATCAAGTTGGCTAGCCCTCACTGGCCACTCAGGGACTGGATCAGTGATCCTTATTCATAAGGCTAAATTAACATCTACTTCCCTCGTACTTAAGTAATTGCATTCAAGTAAAAAGTTCTGGAAGCTATAATCTTGGCTCTGCCACTCAGTAACAAGGCTTATCTGTCCCCAGAGTGTGTCTTTATACCTAATGCAGACTGGAATCTGCCACAGGAACAACTGGGTCTGAGGGAACCTGTCTCTTTAAATACTTTTTTAAGCAGATAAAAAGGCAGTAGAGGAAGACGCTTCAGGTTGTAGATGCTTTGACTCTTGTCTTTCTGCTCTGACTCTGAGTTGATTAGTTCATATGTGTTAGATTAGATTAGATTAGATAGAACTTTTATTTATCCCTTTGGGAGACTCCCTCAGGGAAATTAAGATTCCAGTAGCACCATTCATAGCAGACATATATATATATATATATACGTATGTAAAGAAAATGTATATATATTTAATATCATTATGGTTATGCACTTATTATGATCCTCTTATATGTTTGTGTGAAAAACCGTCATGCTGAAACAAGAAACCAGAAACTGCAGACGACTGCGCCGTCATATCAGCAGAAGAACTCACAGTCTCTGAATGAGGAAGATGACCACTGCTGTGACGCATGTTTGTTTAGCTCTAAACTGCAATATTGTTGGTTGATGCTTGTGTGATAAAGTGCACCCATTTTTTGTTGATTGATAACTTGACATTGGTCTGACTTGAGGGGCGCTGATTGAGTTGGTCATACTGGGCGTGCTGTGATCCTGGACCTCTCCAGGTCAGTTCATGTGATTTGTGAGAAGCTTTGGGATTTTTCCCTTATGCCATTTCCATCTCTCTCACTAGACTAGTGGACCCTTTTCATGTTTGTAAACTGTGTGATGCTTTTTTTAAAGTGGGCTAGGTTTAGTGGAGGTAAGCAATCCTCCAGTGAAACTTACTCATGTCAGCAGTGTCAACCTACAATGTCAGCCAGTGCTAGCTGGTGAGTATTTTTAGCTTGATCTCAACAACTGTGCAACATTACACTGATCTCTCACAGGGTATAATCCCCAAAACTCTGAGTGTTTTGTGATTCTGAGAGAAAAAAATGACTTTGTTTTTATAGACACAAATCAACGTTCTCATGTCTTTACCTTCTTGATCATAGTAACTGTAATCATACATCTAAAGTACATTTATGTCAGTCCATTGATGCATTTTGAGGTTATGCTACAGGCAATGACTGGATCTCATTAGTACAAGTAAATAGTCCTTAAGTCTTATATTATAAAGTTTAGATTCTGGGATGCTAAATACTAGCATTAAGTCAGCATTATCAACAGAGCTAATGTGAGAACAGTTTTCAGTTTGAGATCCCTCTCTGAAACAATAAGGACAAAAACAAAATATCTGATTTTAATTGGTTTTCTTACCTGCTTAAAAATGTGAAACTAAAGTTGTACTCTTATTTTATCAATATCATTTAACAAAAATAAAGTGGATTTACCTTTTGGGGTTAAAATATAAGCTGTAAAATTGTCTTTAAAGTGCATCAGCGTCATTTAATTTAAAAATTAATGCAGATGTGTACATACATCGGTATTATTGACAATATTGATAGTTCCTCTATTTGTGCTTAATTACTCAGTCAATTCTCCTACTGGATCAATGTGAGACAAAGCTTTAGGGCACTTGTACAGGAAGTGTTTATTCCAGTGTCGACGCAGGGATGGTTAACTCTGGTTACCACGAGGGCTGCATCATTGTTATTCTAAACTTCAGAGGGCCACTCATTAAAAATAAAAGGATGTCATTAAAAAGGTAATCAAAAAGGCCTTTAAATGACCAAAAAAAAACAAATATCTGTCCACAGTCAACTTAAAACCAAACAGTAAAGCTAAATTTCATGATTTACATACAGAGTTAAAGCCAATTAAAAGTACTTTTCCAATTTTATAAACTAGTTTATATTGTTTTTCTTGATTAGATAATTTATCTCAACTCTATTTGACCTGTAAATCCCACAGAAAATAACTTTTACAAAAGTAACCTGGCCAAGGTAGTAGTTATAAAGTCTGAGTTACAGATGGTCCCCTCAGAAGAGTTGTAAATGCTTCCTAAAAGGCCTTAACAGTAACCGCTATGGAAAATTATTTCTCGCAAATTAGAAAAAATACATATATATCAAACACTTTCTTTAAGACTATTGTGGAAATATTTTTAATTTGCTTGTTGAAACACCTGTGTTGTCTTAGTGGCAAATCAGACTTATATGCATCATGGCATTTTTTTTTTTTTATGGTTGTAGTTTTTGTAAATTTGAAATTAACTGGTG
Organism: Cetoscarus ocellatus; assembly: GCA_037902135.1. NCBI lineage: Eukaryota > Metazoa > Chordata > Actinopteri > Labriformes > Labridae > Cetoscarus > Cetoscarus ocellatus. The sequence continues at coordinate 62,808 of JBAMNC010000170.1, read as the reverse complement.
GGCTGCAACCAGTTAGGAGGAGGGTCGCATGTGGCTCCTGGGCCAACAGTTGCCCACCCTAGTCTCCAGGAAAGTTTCAGAATAAGTGATATGAATGATCACTGAAAGTCAGTGTGATGTTTTTCCACCAGTTTGAGAACACTAGATGTAAAATGTGTAAATAAAAAGATGGATGATTTTGTTCACCTGCAGTGAAGATCAAGACAGTCTAGTTTTTCAAAACCTTGATTTCTAAACAAAGGATTGATCAATATGATTGATTTGTTGGCCTACCTCACAGTTAAATCTGTTTTTCTCTTCACTTGTCAAACTTATTTGTGCAGTGGTACGTCTCTGTGTTCTTACCCTGAAAGCATGATGTATATATTACATGGTATAAGTGATCATGTGGCATTGTAGAAGGTAAAAGGTTAGAGTTCACCGTTGATCCTCTCCCCCTCTGGCAGGTGCAGCTCACAGGAGTGAGAGGAGGCGGCCCCTCATCTCTCCCACCTCTTCACGCTGCTCAGCGAGAGAAAGGGAGGAGTGTAAATGAGTGCACTCCAGAAAGCCATCACCTGCTCCCTCCACCCTGAAATCCCCACTAACTCTGCCAGACAGAGATATCCTCCAACCCTGGCGCAGACTTCTCCACCTCTGATTAGCCTGGGAGGGGAGCAGGAGAGGAGGAATCAGGAATTTTAACTATTAGCATCCATGCCGGGATTTTAACTGTTGTTTTAATCTGTCATTTTCAGTATGAATGCATTCATGAGCAGCAAAATGTACATTTGTCATGCTTATAGAGGAAAGTGAATTGGGCTGGAAGGAGCTTTGAGTTTGTGCGTAGAGAGAGCCTAAGGGTGAGGTTGTGTATTGATGGGTGCCCCTCCCAGCTTCTCCCAGATTCCCCCTCTATTGTGGCTTTGAGTGAATGTATCCTCTTGCTAAGGGCACTGGAATGTGTCTTCTCAACCCCTGTGATGGATGGGGCCTTGTTTTGCACTCCTCCGCCCCTCCCTCTGAATCCCGCTTTCTCTGCCTCAGCCTTTGACGCTTTCATCACATCCTTTTATTCGGCACCAATAAAAGTCAGTGATTCTTCATCAGCCGTTGTGCAGATCTGAGGGCCGCTGTTATTTTTCATCAGGAGTGTGTCACACATCACCATTCAGCCCTGCCGTCACACAAATTCAGACACTGGCTCGAAGGCAGAAGCAGGTGGAGATACACCATCAATGAATTAGGCAAATGAGACACTGGCATATCCTTTAAATTTAATTTAAATACTGGCTTAATGCCGTTTAGTGGGTCTCTGTTGCCAATAAAGCACAAGGGTGATATACTGTTTAAGTTTAACATGGCACAATAGTGCAGAGGGTAAAAGAAATGCAAACACTTTTACTACTACTACTAATTGTAACGATAAATCAAAGAATAAAAAATAATAGTTTTCAGAGCAAAGGTGGATATAAAACAACATCTAAGCAAATGAAATTATTATAAAGGTTGTTGTTGCTGTAAAACAAACATTTTAACTATAATATTAAACATTTTAAACTTTGTTTTATGAAATGAATCCATAAATAAATATCCTAAGCAGATCATATCACATAAAAATCTAATTTCCTCAATAAAGATGTAAAAGAGAAACAACATCCCTGATCCAGCTCTAGCAAGAATTGCCTTTATAAATCCACAAAATAAAATTCTAAATAAAGCTTGCTGACATGTAATGTCTGTGACTGTGATTTCAAGCAAGAGTGAAAATGCCGCCCACATGCTAAAGCATTTATCAATGCACCATGGTGTTACAGTAAGAAGTGCCATGTTTTTGATGTTGTAGACACAGAAGACCTGTGAAGGACTACTTTTGATCTAGACACAATCTACAGGATTCAACAGAGAATACCTAAATTACTGGATCAATTAGCAGAATTGATAAAGGCACTAGTGTCACTTGTGATGATAAAACTGTTTATTAGAGGCCTCCTGTAAAACTAAATAATTTTAATGGACCTTATGAACTGCATATTATTCCACCAAACTAAACTGAAATGTCTTATGATGTTGCAAAGCAAGCTGATAATAAGGTTGTTAAATTTGTTGATACTTTTGAACTGTCTGGGAGCCTGTGCTTTAAAACTATACAATGTGTTAGTTGAATATACAATGATACGATCATATTTGATTCTGAAGACTGCTAAAGTATGTTCGCCATCACAAAACCTGGTTTTCATACAATGAGTACCACTAATCCAGCTCTTCTCAGTCTGTCTGAGAAGCTCTGAGCTCCTGCCCCTTTAAAGCTCCCTGTGGGCCAAGGCTGCTCTGACTGTTTGACTGGTCAGCTCAGTGCTGTTAGGCATGTTGTCAAAGACTCTGCATTAATTCTACAGTCTGTGCTCTGCACTGGGCTTACCAACCTGAGCAAATGGGCTTAAACAAAGTTGCAGGTGAATGACATGCATTAGGCAGCTACTGGCACCGCAAAGAGGGGAAGAAGGAGAGATCCAGATGCCACAGATGTTTTGTCTTGGGCATAGAAGTATTCTATCACACATATAAAACACACTAACATGTAAAACACATTAAAGAGCATAAAAAAATAAAAACAGCATAATATGACTTATTTAGAGTTATTTTATAGACATAATAAATCTGCATTACAAGTTGTTACATAAAAGACTGTTATTAACTACTAGAGCAAATTTAAGTGTTAAAACAAATCTCTGTTTATAAGATCATATTTGACTTAATGGCAATGAGGAAATATTATTTGCTGTAATTCACTGTGGGTATGTCACTTGAATACTCTGACACCACACTCACTCACTCACGTGCAAAATAATCCTCTCTAAACCCCCAACAAAGCTTCAACCAGACAACAGAGGCTCACCTGGCTGCAGTATTAATTTTTCAGTGTTACCTATCGTGATGTGCCATTCAGCAGCTTTGTGCTTGTTTGTGCATGAACAGAGCCACATTATAGCACATATAAACTTTCCCTACAGTAAATGGAGTGAGCAGTGATGTCATGTTAAGTAGGGCCTGACCAACATGGATTTTTTGAAGCCGATGCCGATGCCGATATTTGGCAGAAAAAAATACTGATTACCGATTAATCGACCGATTAATTACAAAAATATATATAAAACAATTTTTTTTTTTAAAAAGGCTCCAAAAACACTTACAACAATGAATGAATTACAGGCAGAACATTTTACCATTTTACAATACTTTGTCACTAAGTATTTGTTGAACTTTACAACAGAGGGGAATTTACAAGTACAAAAACATGCAAAGCATTAAACCTCTAGGGAAATTAGTTATAAAACCTTAAGTCGAGAGTCACTCTTTATCTTGTACTTCTTGTTGATGAAAATAATAAGAAGGTAGGTTATAGTTCAGGTAGAACAACTTTTAAAAAGTTGTAAACAGGTCATTGTGAGAGGAAAGCAACAACATTCTTTTCATAAGCCTCTTTTATTATTCTCCTCTGCAACTTTCAAGAGCAAATAACTTTCAAATACAAAATAAAATAGTGGGCAAAACTGCAGTCAATTCCTGCACAATGAAATAAATAACTTTATTTAAACTATATATTGTAAATATATAGATGAATTATGAACTCTTGTCCTGTCACATCTGCCTTTCAGTCCCAGAGTCCTCATTAGTGTATCAGAAGTAGGTTTTAGTGCAGGTAGAACCACTTTTTTATTGTAAAAAAGAGGTAATATGTGTGAGGAAATCAGAATATTTTGTGGGACACTGCACATATTGCACAAACTTCTTTAAACAGGCCTAATTAAAGTTCCCAGCTATGATGAAGGCTCCCCCCGATGACGTCAAACAGCTCTGAGGGAGCAATGCTAATGCTAGCATAGTTAGCTAGCTAGCTAGTTAGCTCAACTGCAGCGTTGGGGACAAGCAGGTGAAGCCAGGTTTATGTAATAATCATCACAGAACAGTCACAAATAAACTGATCCCCTGCCATCAGAAGGTCCAATCCGTCAGTTTTGTAAATGACAGATCTGGTGTTGGTCAGCTCATCAGCGTCGGTCTGGCGGCTGCTTCTGTAGCTGAGCAGAGAGCCCGGTGCCCTCGCTGTATCCAGCGGTATACTGTGCGAACGCTGAAAGTCGGTCATTATGTCGGACTTGCAGGCAAAAACAACATTCAGCAACTCTGTGTGACTGTAGGTGAGTTTACACTCCATACACTCCATCATCCATACACACAGCAGAGCTCAGAGCCGCTTTAACAATGCGCCGCCATCTTTCGCAACGTCATCATTCTGCAAAGTTTGGACGCCGAACAGTGTTTACTGTTTTATGAGAAATTAAGAATATATCAGCATTATATCGGCAAAACTCTGGCCGATGTTGAATCCTTTGAAGCTGGATATATCGGCCGGCTGGCCGATATATCGGTCGGGCCCTAATGTTAAGTGAAGGTATGCACTGAGAGTATTTTTTAAATGGGAATCGCATTTTTAAGCAGCAAGTCTTTTCCTGTCTGCTTTTAATTCAAGGTCACATTTCCCACTTGCAAATAAAACAGACAGTTGGTGGAGTAAGTCTCCATGGCATGCAAAGTCAACTCATGTCTTCTCTTGTCACGGCAAAACATCTAACTTTATTTTACATATAGTGGAAAGTAATTATTATGAAAAAGGCCGGGTGCTGGTTTGGCGGAGTGGTAAGCAACCAGGCGCGACCCCTGTATATGCTTCTGTCAGCCAGGGTCTGAATCCAGCCTGTGGCCTCCCCCTACTCTCTCTCTCGCCCACTTTCACAAGCCTATCCACTGTCTTCCTCCTGTCAATAAAGGCACAAAAAGCCCAAAAAATAATCTTAAAAAAGACTGATCCCGCTGTCATCTAATTCTGTCTGCGTCTTATTTGGCCTATCAACCCTCATTTACATTTTCTTGATTTAAATTAAGACAGAAATATGATTAAAGCCTATTTTTCACATAAAAATATTAATCTTCTGTGCCAGCATGCCAATCATTGGATTGCATGTGCCAGGATGATATAGATGACAATATCAATATTTTGTCCCATCCCTACTTTTCAGCATTTGTACTTTAATGTCCAAGTTTTATGAAGTTTCTGCTGCCTAATGTGCTGTTATTACAGACATCAAATTTGCAGAGTAAAAAAAACTATTTTCTGCCTCCTTTGCAGCATGTCAGATTTAAATTTAATGGCAGAGCTAACATAATGATGGTATTAATACGATGGTAATGGCTGTTTTTGGTTCTTCAATATGCAGAGCAGTGCAATTTGCAGAATGTTTTTACATTCAATGATACTGTCACACATTGAATATCGTATTACATGTTGGTCGCTGGCAGGTGTAAATACATGCAAAATCATATAATCAGTCCATAAAAAATAGAAACCAATACCATTCCCAATTTGCAACATTTTAAAAAAGCTAAAATGAGCTTTGAGAACTTTATACATTTTAAACAAGTTTGTTTGAGGTATAAGGTTTTACATGGACTTGTTCCACCTCCCATGTCTGACTTTCTTAAAATAAGGGCTCACAGTGATCTTAAGACTAGGGCCTCCCTTAGAGGGGACTGTGAGGGGCCACACAGCAGAAAAACAGCCTTTGGACAAAATGCTCTCTCCGTAAAGGCCAGTAAGATCTGGAACAGTCTCCCACTCTCCATTAGGGAGTGGCCCACATCACATCATCTTTCCAAATGCACCTCAAGCAGTCCTGTAAGCACTGACTTGAGTTTTTAGAAATGTGCTGTCTTGTGATGTGCTCTTATTGTGATCTATGGTCCTGTTCTATGTCCTGCTTTTGTGTGTGTGGAGTCTTTGGTATCACGTTTTTGTGTTACCTGGGAGGGACTGTGGATGTAAATTAGCATTGTTGCTGTAATTCAGCATATTTACATGTATTGCTTTCTGAAAAGATGTTCATTAATGTGCACTGCCTCTATCAAATAAATCACAAATATAAATTTGATTTTATGATCTGACTACTCACTGCCTTTCACCTTTAGGTTAAAGGGACCAAAGTTTTGCTACAAACTTGTAAAAATATAATCACATGCATCACCGTATTACCTTAATTATCTACCTCTCATTTCTTGTTTCCATTTATCTTCTATCAAAGGTCCCTCATACTCAGACATCATTTCCTTTGTTGAAAGCAAAAGTGTCTCTATTTAGAAAGTATTATTCAACCCCTCGTTACATAAGAAGCTCCAAACAGGAGTCAGGACCGGCAAATGAATCATCAGCTCAGTCATCACATTAAACAATGATCCTGTGGCACTCGCAGCACTTGATGATGATTTCACACAATCTAAAAAGACTCAAACACACCTAAATACAGGCAGGAGGATCACTTAGATGAGGATTAGTACATTTTACTCTCAGATTTATGTACCAACAGAGGAATGTCAATACTTTCAGTGGTAATGTGAAGCTCTCAACTAATTTGGGAGTACATCAAGTTTGGACTTTGTGAGGGCATCGTGATCATGAGCTGGGACACAATGATTTCAAAAATAGCCGCTGAGCTTGACAGCTCGAGAAAATGAAAATTATTTGAACCACAGCTGTCTTGATATTTTCGAGCCTAATGGCGATACACAAAATACAGAACATTTCATTTCTTCTGTGACAGAATTAGATTTATAAGCTTTAAAAGAACTCTAATAAAATTAAAATAATACTGATACATGTCTGATACCATGGCTACAAAATTGTAAGTCCTGGAGGAGTAAGGTCGCCCATTGGGGGAAAAAAGAGGAGCACTTTGTGGAGTTATGGAGGGGCCCATGGAGGTTTAAAAGACATGCTCTATCCTAACTTTAAGTTATGATGACCTTATATTTTAAACCTACACACGAACATGAGTTATCAAAGGAACAACATTATACATTTTGTTTATTGGTGCCCGTTTCAAAATATAAACACTCTCTGGTGAACATAGTACAACCCTTATTTTTGTGATATTAACAGAATGAATGGGACTATTGGTCTGAACTGTTCACGCAGTAAGGTTGGTGTTTCTAGAGCCACGCTTAGGCCTGCAACATAAAGCTGCTTGGAGACAGGCACGCAAGGCAAATGTTAGCCAGAACTAATGCTAATGCTAATACTACTCAATATCACTTAACAACATTCAATTGTTAATATTATTTTCTTTGTTAAAGTCCTACTTTCTGGGCTTTTTTGCATTTAATTGAGTGACAGGCCAGTCGATAAATCTGTATATTGGGAAGAGAGGAGTGGGGTGTTACATGTGCAGCAAAGGAGCCATAACGGGGGGAACTTCTTAAGGAAACTTAAGAAAGCAAAATTCCCACGCAAAGTTCCAGTCAGCTTCTACAAAGGAGCGACTGAAAGCATCCTGACTGGAAACATCACAAACTGGCATGGGATGTGCACGGCTCAGGACAGGAGGACTCTTCAAAGAGTGATAAAAACTGCCCAAAATATCATCAGTACCCGCATACCAATCATTGATTTTGGGGAGGTGAGGTGCCTGTGCAGAACCAAGAGGATACTGGAGAACAACAGGCACCCCAGCCACAGCCTGTTCACCCTGCTGCCATCAGGCTAAAGGCACAGAAGTTTCTGCTGTACCACCGGACTGTAGAACAGTTTGTTTCCTCAGGCTGTGAGATTGCTCAGTGCACCATCTGCACTCCTCCATGTCTAATGGTTTGTATTTGTTTTTTATTTATGTCTTAATACCACATTATAATTAAACTTTCTTGTACCTTGTATAAGTTGGATTTGAAAGTTGCTAGCAGCCCTAACCTCTATAGCCTCAGTGCATCTCCCAAGCACGGATATCAAGTATTGAAATCATCAAATTACATCTAAGAAGGGCCCATTTACATGTTTTCCAGGTAGGCCTATAGAGAAGACACCAAATCGGAGCTCATTTCTTATGTCTCATGACCAAAAAATGCAGACAGTATCCTCAACAGTGTTTCAGTTTTACAAAAAATGTCTACATTTCACTAGATTTAGGTAGTCAGAAGGTTTAATTCTCTTGGTTTCCATAATGATCTCCATTACTTGTTATTTAACAGTAAACACACTAAATCATTTTCTATTGAAACTCTAACCAAGAGAAAGAGCGCTGTCTGAATTGAACAAATACGCTGGCCACATTTAAAAAGGTGGATTGAAATGATGAGGGGTCCACCAGTTCCAGCTAATTTACTCAATGTTGTGTAATGTTTACAGGCTGCAGGTGTTTGCCTACATTTTGTAGGACAAAAAACAATAAAGAACACAACATTGGATGTTTAGGATTTCTACTTTGTTGCCATGGTATCAAACAGGTATCAGTGTAATTTGACTTGAAATGGAAATGAAAATGTTCCAACATGAAGTAGAGCAAATAAAGTACTGATTCTCAATTTAGACTAAACATCTCCTAATTCTAAGAATCATCTCTAACAGATTGACTTTTGGTCAATAAGCAAATCGTTGCTGTCATAGCTGTGCTAATTCCTGCCTAAATTATTGACTGATTCTAATAATATACAGTGAGATCTCTATGAGCAGCCTTGTGTTTTAAACTTCTAAAAGCATGCAGTTAAGACAGATTTCAAAGATGGAAAGTCTCCTAAAAAAACATCTTTGTTTACAGACATGTACAGAGTATTTGTATTATGATAATTAAGAGAAGGCTAACGAAAGAAAAATTCAACTAAAAGTCTGCAGTTAGCATGGTCATTCTCTTAACTGAGATCCTGCTGTATTTCTTATGGACATTGTCTGGAGCTTGTATGTTTATGCGTTAGTTACACACAATGTTTCATTGCACCTCAGTCCATCAAACAACAGATAAATGGCAGCATGACATGCTTCGAGTCACGTGACTGACATTGAAGATCCTGCTGTGCAACTATTGCTAATGCACAAAACATATAAAAACGACATATTGTTCAGCCCTTATAATAACGTAATGACAGAAGAAAATTAAGAACCACAGGCGTAAACATGAGGGGACGCCATGAGACACAAAAACACTGGAGCCTATGAGAGACTGAGTCAGAGATTTTTTCCCTGCATTTCACCGAGCAACAAGTTTTTGTTGTTTACAATGCTGCAGCTATAACAAAAAGTTAATATGAACCTATTGTTTAAATATTAAAAAAAGTCTTGATACATTCCCATGTAAGTTGCAGATATTTGAGGAGATCATAAAGATGTTGATGTCTTAACAAATGTCTCTTTATTTCAATATTCATGAAAACACATGAGGACTAAACAAGCCGAAAGTCTCCAAACACCATGATCACAAAACTCTCACGATACATGCTCCAATGGAACTACTGGGCATCATCATTTTAATGTAAAAATGACATACTGTTCAGCCCTCATATGTAATAACTGCATGTGTGTTGGAAAACTATTTAAATTACCTCAATGTATTTAATGGGCTAATGAATAAAGACACCCTATCTATCTTTCTGTCTTTCTATCTGTCCGTGGAGCTGCAGATGAGTGGTTGTCTTTTACTGTGGTAGTGGGTTCTCTCTTTCTTTATTTCTTCTCTTTTGGTCACAAATATTTAAAAAAGTAAAAAATAGATGATCCCATCTTTCATAAGACTGAATCATTTTATGATAAGTAAAAAAAAAAAGGATTTTTAAGGCAAATTCTTGAATTTCTGATGATCACAGGTGTCTTCGTTTGTCTCAAACAGCGCCCTCTGCAGGCTGTTACGCTACACAAGGAGACTCCTGACCACACAGCTCACTGACAGTAATGTCATTTATTATTTGCTCCATCTTCTTTGCTTTGCATTTTTTTACAACAGTCAATATTTTTGATAAAATTCTTTTTTTTAATGTTGTGAACACATAAAGAAACATTTAAAGTAATTAGATGTTTGAACTATTATCTAATAACCAAGGCATGCGTTTTTCCTTATGTATTAATTATTATATAAAAATTTTAATTATATAGTTTATCAATTTTTTTTTTCACTTTGTGAAAACCTATTAAATGATTAAAAATAAATAAGCATAAATGTATTTTTATCTTAACTCTAAAACTTCTAAGAGTGATTTCAGAACAAAAGCTCAGAAAAATTATTTTTACTTTTCCTAATCAAATACAATTTTCCAGAGCATAGTTGCTGCCTGTTTCAATACAGAAGCTCTAGTGTATTAGGATTATATCTGCATCTTTGTTTTTATGATTTAAATGTTCTACAGCATTTTTCATACCTGCACACTGGACCATGTCAGTTTTGCCTTTATTCCTCTGTCCTCCTCCACTTGCTCCCACTTCACGGCAGTTTGCCGACCGCTGGCAGTACATTGGAGGAAAGGGAGAGGAATTTCCAATTCTGCCATCTCTGCTGCAGACACAGTAAACAAAGTGTGTGCATAAGATCAAACCGTTTGTTGTTGTTTTGTCTCAGTGGTGCTGGAGGGTCAAATGGAGGCAGGGAGCGATCGACAGAGGCAGATCTAGGATCGCCTCCCTGCAACAGCTGCAGCTCCTGAGACCTCCAGCTGCAGCTGTCTAACTCCAGATCACATCATTCCTTCAAGATTTTACATAATATTCAGCAGTACATAAAAATCCTGTTAGTGAGATAGTTTTAAAGAAAAAAAGAATTATTGCAGTTTCCTCTAATTCAATTTCTTCCATTAGAAAATAAAACACACACTTTAAATTTTCATTTTTTTCATCCTTCAGCTACTTTAAATTTCAATCTTAGCTTTAACTTTTCTTTCATAATGTCTCATCAATCTACCATTTAACTATTTTAAAAATCTAATCCATTCGCATTTTACAGTTAATTTATCATTAACTTAAACAAAGCTTTTCTAAATGTGAGTTTACCTGTAATACCTTAAGGCTGATTAAAAAAAAAAAAATCATAATAAAAATGTTAATTTAAAATGATTAAAATATTATTTATTTAATTTACATTTGTGAAAAAAATAAAATTTGTCAGTGGTTGGTTAACTTATTTATCATGATATATTAACTCACATTTAAAAGAAAATCATGAAATCATTAAAAAAACAATTTAAACATGTTGGAATTATTGAAAGTTTTTATTAAGTGTGGTAATTCATAGCTAATATTTAAGAATTATTGTTTGGTTTTAAAGGTCACATTGTGTTCTCCATAGTGAGATGTTTTAAAGATTTAAAAATAAAGTAACACAAATGAGTGATGTATCTGTGAAAATGCATCAATACAAAGAGGAATTCTGAGATGTAAAGGATATTGATTGATTGTGAAGGACAACACAAAGCTAATAATGTAACCATATAAACTCATTTTAAAAATTATTGTGTAAAGTTGATCCACAGGTGATCAGAATGATTTAAAATAAAACTGCATAGCTGGTTTTATAGTGTTAAAAATGTTGTCATTAAATCCTGAGACAGGCAGTGATTTTTTTGTCATAGATATTGATGAATGTGACCTCTGTCTTTCACAAACTGAAAACATTTCAGGTTTAACAGACACTACAGTTGTTTAGAACAATGACTGATAGCTGCGGTGGCTTACAGATGTTTTAACAGATGTGCATGTGTTTATGTGTGTGTAAGGCAGAAGTCTAAATGTGCATGTTTTTAATCAGCACTGCTATAACCTCTTGAAGCACAGAAAAACGGCAGCGGCATTAAAAACATAAAAGGGAACAAGGGCAGTAATGAATTTAGAGGAAAATGGACATTAATGGTATTAGCATTACTCATGTTCCATATAACAAATGATTGGAAATTTGACAAGCACACCAAATTATCTCCTCATGCCTGCCGGGAGTGTGGTGAAGTCCTCTCTACCTGCTGAGGAAAGACAATTTCTGCTCATTTTACTATTTTTAACAATAGAACCAACCCATTAAGACAAATTAATGTCATTATCAAGTCTCTATGAAAATGACAAATACCACCATTTCGAGCAGCTTTAGAGGCTATTGACAATAATGAAATTCGCTGTACAGGTACTGAAAAGAAACACTCCAAGTAATTATTTTCTAGTAGCTTGTTTGTCTGCCATCCGTTCATTTGCTTTCAGCTCAATTATCTGACTCTGTGAGCATGTGGAGGCGCATAGTGCTCTGCGGCCCACAGAGCGAGGGCCCTAATTGGGCAATTACCGTTCTGTTTCGGGGCTTTTAGCTCCAGTGGAGAGTGGAGGGAGACCGCGGTGTGTAAAACCATGAGGACCTTACATGCACACAAAACCACACATATACACTGTTTAAACAAAAACAAAACCCCACGTCCTCTATACACATCGCACACAGATGTATACGCTGCAGCTTTAGAGCAGCTAGTGCAACAAACACTAAAAACATGAAAAGTGACGGGAGCCACAGGCCACAACAGTCCTTTCAGCCACACATAACGCAGGTGCAGCGCTAAATTATCTGCAACTTTTCAAACACGTGAAAATGTCTCGCTATGCTTCCTCATGTGCATTTGCATTCCTGCATGTTTCCCTTCAAACAACACTCTCTGCTCATCAGAGCATCCAGCAGCTATAAATAGCTGAGAGTGCTTACTGTATAACCCTGCTGCATTTCGGGAGAGGGGTGGGCTGAGGCAGCAGGGGTTGCAGTTATAGAGACTGCAGGGTCAACAGTAGGTACCACTTAAAAGTGTTGTGCATCATCAGACAGCTGGGAGCTACAAGATTCATTTCAGGGTTTAATAACCAGGCTGCAGCAATGCTTCCGCCATTTAAAGTCATTTTAACTACAGAGGAAAAGTGAAGGAAGCTTGGGATAGTTTCATGATGTCACTGTGTTGCTCCTACACAACTTGTGACACATCAGGAAACATTGACAAGGATAAATATGAAAGAACTTTGGGTGCAACTAAATAGCCGGTACTTTCACACTTGAATACAGAGTCACTAAATGGTGCTCTAGGTATACAAATGAATAATACTGAATGTTGAAGGTCCCATATTATGCAAAATACACTTTTACAAAAAAATGTGTCCATGGCCCGCATACAAACCACCCCCAACATGAAAAAATACTTCCTCTCCCTCTGCTGCTTTCTCCACCTCTCAGTAAATGAATGCTGAAACAATCCTCTTTAAAATGTTACACTAATAATGTCTTTAGGATCAGGGCTGAACGGTTTTAGGAAAAGATCTACTTGGGATTTTTCTGGCAGATAATGCGATTTCAATTCAATTCACGATTTTCTTCAAATCAAGCTTCAGTGCAATATTCACGATGTTTACAGTACAGACAACAGCAAGGAAATCAATGATCAAATGCACATAAAACATTATTCATCATCTAATATTGATGATCAATAATCTGTTTTCATTATTTAAGGGATACTCCAACTTCTACTCCTGAACAGAGGCTTTTTGTTGTAGACCTGCTTACCAGCACTTCCATAAATGCAAATTGCCTGCAAATTTGTAAAATAGTATGTGTAAAATAGTTGACACAACAGATCCTGTGTCAGTCAGGAGTGCTGCAAAAAACTGCAGCTTTGGCGATCACATGATTGCGTCGTTTGAAATTGCGATTTCGATCCGAAAACGATAAACCATTCAGCCCTATTAGGGATGTATTTACAGTAGAAAGACTTGGACAAAGCCTGTGATGTCATTTGTTGGATTATCAACCGAGGCCTTGTCAAGTCAAGTCAGTGGGGACCATACTGTATAAGCCCTTTCAACCTAACTTCAGATCAACCCACTCACAGACAGAGAGGCTGAGCTGAGGAAGGACGAGGGCAATCCAAAACTGTACATCCTTGAAAAATAAAAACAGGTACAATATTAAAAAAATTATCCACCATACAGTATATATTCAATCCCTGAACCAGGTGTTTGTTCAGCACACAATGGGCTACATTTAAAAAAGGATATGTCTATTCATGTCTGCACTGCCAAAGTAAACATAAGAGCACAGATAGGGCCCTATACAATCTGTGATCACTGAATCGCGGACAGATGACGGAATTAGACATTAAACGCGGAATTCAATATAAACACGGAATATCACGGAAATGGATGTGAAAGCGTTTTTTTCGGACTAAAAAGGAACACATCTCTTGGGAAAATGTCCCGAGGGGGTCACCAAGGCTGCAGACAATGCACGCTTCACTTCCTCTCCCCCTCGTCTTCCCCTCATTAACAATGTCAACAGCGGCCGTCTGAGACACCAACTGTCCCTGCGTTCAAACCAAAAGCGATCTGAGCATCCTCGGCCTCCAGCCACCATTCATTTTCAATGATCACTGCCATTGAGGGGCGACGAGCGGCGCAATGCAAGCGACACGAGCAACAGCGAGTGGCACGTAAGTCAGCAAAGAAGCTATGAAACACCCTGCTAACTCCAGAGTACAAGGCAGAGCAGTTTGCCAATGACTATTATGTGTCAGGATATCAAATGTTGTGCAAATTTTATCAACATACTGTTGACTGGACACATAAAGATACATGTGAGGACCACCTGAAAACTGAGTGTCTGTATTTTAATACTTTATACTGTGTCCCGGGGTTAAACTTGCGAAAAATACTAAAAACCGAATTCTCAAAAAATTAAAATGGAAAAAAACAAAATATGGGAACAACTAAAATGGAATTTGGGAAAAAATAACAGATTTTAAAGGGCTCTACAAAGAGCTGGAAAGCTGAAGCCATATCTACTCCCTGAGAGGGACGAGGTCAGCTACGGTTCATGATTTACACTAAAACAGCCTGTTCTGAGCAGGGCTGAAACAGGAGGATATATATGGCAAGATCCAACATGTGGGTAAATTTTCAGTCAAAAAAAATTGAAAATATGTACCAGAGATAATTAAGACAAGTGTAGACCTTTTTAAATGGAATAAAGTATGGGACCTAGAATGACTTACAGTGAGCAGATCTTAAACATAGAAAGCAGAAAGACTTATGAGACACTCAGTGTTATTATTCTTCATGTGGCTCTCTTCTTACCACAGACCAATACTCTCCCAAACATCACAGGGCAGTGTCTTCAAAGAAGTCTCAGTTATTCAACTGGAGTTAGAGAAAAACATTATTGTCAGGTGCTAAATCAAGAGAGAATGAGCTGTGTGTAATCTTTGCAGTGGGGTGTGTCTAGAAAGATCTTTGACATTACGCTGACCGTGTGGTCAGTTGCGACCTCTCAGATGCTTCAAGCATAAAAGCCAGAGTGATGTCTGATGTTTGGTTATTGAGGGGGCCTTTTGAGTCTACAGTGTGCAGTAGATGCCACGTGGAAAATGCTGTCTCAGACTAAGTTTAGATCACCCTGGTAACAAACAAATAAGTCGGGTCAAGCAAAGACTTAAGGTTGTCTGGCTTGAAGGAACATAGCCCGGGCTTGTAGTCATTCCCATCGTGTCCATATCTATGCGTAACATTAAGACTTAGTAAAATCATAGCAAGGGAGGCATATAAAAAAAATCACCCCTAGCCCTGTGGCAAGAAGTAAATACAAGAACTATTCAGATCAAAACAATTTTCTGAACCAGTCTTTATAAAACGTTTACCTCTGTTCTAGCAAACAGTTTTAATGCCACTCACCCGCTAATGAACTGAACCATAGCTTTTAATAAGGAAAGTAAAGCAATCAAGACCAATGAGTTACAAAAGAATTCAACCCCGAAACATATTTAAACAATTAGATAAGTTATAATAACATCTTTCTAAACCACAATGTGAACATTACTACGTCTGCTGTGAAAATTGAGTTATTTGGCATGTATATAATTATCTATATTTCCCCTTTTTTTAAACTTGCAGAATCTGCAAGGTGTTTAGTTTAAAAAATGATGTGATTCTCTGCCCATCACATTCAGATTTGACCCATATCTTGACTTCCTGGTTCAGTCTGAGGAAGTAAAGCCTGAGATTAACTTGCTGTTTAACTTCACTTTTGAATAATAATCCATGACATTAGCATAGCTGTAAATAGATTTGACTATGCGCAATGTATGCTACAAAAAGCTTCACAGGATATGAGAGAGCTCAGGCTGTACATAACTATCTGATGTGGGGAATACCATCACAAATATGGAGACAGTGCAGAGATAAGAACTAACAAATTACCTCCAATGATGGTTAATAACATCAGATCAGCCCTGGATGATGCCCATTCAAGTGAGGACAACGTCAACACTGTTATTTTTGTATTTACAACTTTCTCTGTGCATGTTGGCTGACATAACTGTATAGGTGTTATGATTTAATGAGTGACTGTGTTAACCTGTGCCTTTCAACCTTTCAGTGACTGAAACAGTAGAAGTCTTTGCAAATATTTCTTTTAGTTTTCATGATAATTTTATAACACCCTCACCAGATACTGTGTGTACTTAAAAAACAGACAAATACAAAAAGAGCCATGGAAAAATTCAGCTGAGAGCCTCCACATGGTCACTGGCTTAGTCAACACAACGATCTTATCTTCATTTAGTTTTTCAGAGAAACAGGCTCATTGCTTCTACTGATCCAGTGTTATGCTGTGGTTATTATGCAAATCATGTCTGTTTTTATGCAGACTAATTTCTCAAAGTCCGACTTACACAACAGGTAATGCTGTTGAAGTCGAGTTTACTTTTGCAAATATACATAAATGTGTATCAGAGCAGGAATAGTGTTGTCATCAGCTTTTGAATACTCCCCTAAGCAGGGGGATAAAGTCCAACATATATGCAACAAAACTGGAGCAGAGGGCATGTAAAAAAAGTATTCAGAGCTGTAAAGATGTTCATGTTTTTCCTTCGACATACACATACAACACACTAGTTGCTTGCCTTGTTAGCAAGGTCATGCCAAACTCGATCCCATGGTAACCAGCAAAAAAAGAGGGATGGATAATATAACTAATAAAGATGAGGTAGGACATACTTCCATAAATGCACTGGTTTTTCTCCTATCGATTGTATTGTGGGATCCCAATAGATATCCCAATAAAAAAGCTACATCTGTAGCTAAAGTACGCTTAAAATTATAAACCTGAGGCAGACAAAACGGTACAGATACAAAACATTGTAAACTGATAGCTTTCAGTTAAGTGATAAGCAAGGAAGCCTTGTCATTTCAATCGGAAGTTTCAGAGCACATTGGACTCTTATGCAACAACTGGATTCTATCTCAATGGCTTAAAAAGGCAATGTACTTTTTTAATAGATTTTTGAGGTTTATCTGCTTGTACTAGATAACAGTGAACAGCGAACAGAGTTGGAAAGGGGGTTAGAGAGCTGAATTATTATTATTATGTTATTTATTGTTTATTTGATGTGGACATCACAATTACATTGGACATCACAATTACATTGGACAAACCAGATGCACTGTTTGAGTGTTTTAGCACATGTGCTAATACGCAACACTTGTCCACAGGAGGCTTTTGAAATGATGAAATAGTAAAAGTAATAAGAGAAGAAAGAGGAAAAAAATGTAGTGTACAATAATAATAAGAAGAAGATATGTGGCAAAGGTCCAAGACCTAGATATGAACCCAGATCAGGAATTCTGAACATAGGGAAATGTTCACCTAAGAAATGTCATAAGCATGGTCAAATGTAGGAGGTAAATGACAGTAATAATGATAATAATAATAATAATAATAATTCTTATCGTTATGTTGCCTGATTATTAGTCAAGCTACACAGACTAATATGAGAGGATGCAGTCATCCTTTCAAAATAAAACACCTCCAGTCTGTTTTAGTCAAAATAGGGTGATTAAATTGATAAATGTTGTTTCTCTATGGCCCTGTACCACATCAGCTACAGCCTGGTGCTGGTCCACAGCCCAGTGGTTGGGTACCTCTGCAGTAATCAGTGCATCAAATTGAAAAACAGAGTTCTTCCAAACAAGACAATAAAAATGAAATGGTTTACAATACATATGTGGCAACTTAAATTACTCCAGAGCCAACACAGAGGGGAGTCTTATCTGCCCAACAAGGAATGTATTCATCAATGTGCGACACCACATGAAAACTATCAATAACTATACAAGTAGTTGTTGTACTTAAAGAGGAAACAACTATTAAACCAGCAGTGTGTTTTTATCAACACTGAAGATGAAGTAAGACTTCCAAAACTGACATCTTTGTTAAATGAAAATGGATGCATGAGGCTGCATGAGTGGACTTAGTGAATAAAAATCAAAAGATTTTTGATTTTGAGGTTATTGGAAATTTGCTTGCTATCATATGCAGGAGGAATATGCAGGTTAACATCATAAAATCAAACTACATTCAGGATCTGGTGGCCTTCATTCTGTGTTTATACCAGCCCTGATGATGTTTGTGACAGTCACGCTGCTGTATTGTGTGAAAACAAGAACAAATTCTCGACTTTAAACCTGTGAAACAAAAGTTGGCACCCCCTCCCTCCCCCCGCCTTTCCCCACCTCACCCTCCTCCTCACTAATTTTCATATTATCCCTGCGCTGTGTGCTCTCCCCCTCACTTTAGCATGCTGTCATGCGCTCCCTGGATCATGTAGCTTGTGTTAATTAAACCCTCTTTCAGATCATTTTCTTGCTCAAGTGGCCTCAGTGCAGCACCCATTAGGCAGAAAGCTCTGTTATCTGAATTTCCAAATGTAGCTCAACATTTATTAAAGTGAAATTCATCCAGTAATTGCCCGCCTCGGTATGCCCCATGTCTCCCTCTTACCTCCAGGGCCACCTGCTCAGAGACACCTCCAACTATTTACCAGCATGACGCAGGGTAATTAGACCCCGCTGACCCCAGCCACTAAGAGCCCGGTAATTGCGTTAATAAAAAAATTAACAGCAGCAGCATGAGGATCATTATGTAAAAATACTCGGTAATGAAGCATTAGCCTTGATTTTATTTGGATTAAAAACAGCTATAGGTATTTAAAGGTTACAGTGTCTGCTGAAAAAATATCTTTTCATTAAATCCCTGTGAAACTGAGGAGCAGCTCGGGTGACATTTTAGCAGCAACATTTAAGACTGCTACACAACTCCACTGTGACGAGGGAGTCTTTGTTAATGGAGACATGAAGCCTAAACAGGATAAACTTACCAGTGCAGTATGGTTATATAAGCCTGAGCTTTATTTTATCAGACAATCAAGCAGGGATATCAGTGTTTTTTTATACGGATATTAATACTCAAACAGCCAATTGTTACCAATAATTAACAACCTTTACTGATAGAACTCTCATGATTTGATGTAAAAATAAACAAATGACATGAGATATGTGAATTTATGAGACAAATCTCAGTTAAAGAACTGCTTTAAAGAACCCATATTATGCTTTTTCATGTATTAAATGCCACTACACGTGCTAACATGTCTCTTCCTAGCGGTGGAGTCCTGCTAAACACAAGACAAAAAGTCCATGGCACTGGGACTTCTCCTTTCCCTCTGTTTACAGTACCAGTGGCTGCCTGAGGCTACATCCACATGTAGGTGGGTGTTTTAAATCTGAGGTTGTTCTGTGATTGGCTTTCTGTCCACACACAAATTGTTTATATATGTAAACCCATACTCCGGAAAACTCCAGCCAAGGTAAAGATTATTAAGACGCTGTTAAGGGTGTCTCCCTGTGGACCAGGAAAACAGCATTTTGGGCCTAAAACATCACACTCTGTGCCGACCTCCTCGGGTCGATGTTGCTGTTGTTTACGTGTGTTGCAGCCGTCACAGCAACAGTCATTAAACTGTTGTTGTTTTAAGTGCTGCTGACTGGACTGTTTGCATGCTCACAAAGACTCTCTGGCCCACTCTCATCTAATATTACAGCCAAACAAAGAAATCTAGGAATATCGTTTGATTCAGAACTGAACAAAATTCTCCAGTCTTGTTTCGCACAATTCAGATCCATTTTCAAACTTATGTCAATCCAATATTTTTGTGCTTTATCCATCAGAGCTCCTCAACTTTAAAAAAGTTACCTGAGGAGATAAGGTGTGCAAAATCAGTGACATCTTAATATTCACCCCATAAAATTCACTTTATAAACTGTTTTACATGGTTCTAACTTTATTTGCCTTCATTACCATATTTTTGTTTATTCAATTTTTGAATCTCTGATTCTCATTTAAACAATTTCTTTTCTTCTTTGTCCTTTTTTCATCTTTTTTAGTTCATTCATCTACATCTCTTTTTCATCTGTTCTCACTTTAGTTTTGTCTTAACTTACGTGATGTTGTCCTATTATATGATCAGATATTATTTTAAAAATACTTTCATGTGTTCTTTAGCTTTCAGTCACATAATTGATCCTGTGCTCCGCCTGTTATTTATTTCGTTTTCATTATTCCTTTTATTTGCCTCAGTCTAGTTGATCCTGCTGTATTTTTATTGCTGCCACCAAGCAGGTTATGTTTTTGCCAGCATTTATTAGTTTATTTGATGACAGGATAGCTCAAAAATAGTTAATGGAATTTGATGAAATTGTTTTGGCTGAGGAACTTCTTGTTTTATTTTATTTTATCCTTTTTTGAATTTTGTTGACTTTACTCTGTTTGGCCTGAAAGTTGATGTTAACTTTATTTCCTGAATTAAGGCCTGACTTTGTATGTAAAGCATGTGTGAAAATATTACCTTTTACAGGTTTATATAAATTATGTTGATATTATTATTATATTTATCATTATCAAGCTGGACATTTTTGTTGAAAAATAGACAAAAATGCACAATACTTTTGAGGATAGGTTTTCTACATTTTATTTTCACCATTTCTTTTACCCTTTAAATCCCACCTCATTGCACCAGTTTATGTTACAAGATATATATATTTGTTTATATTACAAATCAACAGCAGCCATTCCACTGCTGACATTAAAATGTGGAAATCATTTTAAGACAATACCAGACAGTACTGTATATTTTTTTGATAATTATTGATTGGGTAAGAAATTTACCTTGGTGCAACATGTTTAATTTCCATCACAGTAAAACTGTTGTCATCACAGCTTTTGTAAATATTTGATGGTAGCCTGGAAAAACTGAAATAATCAATAAACAATGTTTATTTTGTAACAAAAGAATTTGTCACAGAAATTCAAAGTTTTTTCAACTTGAAGGGGTATAGACATGACCTGTGAGGAACAATCAAGCCCCATCAGGAGCTCACTAACCTGTCCCACAGGGCGTCAGTGAGGCCTCAGAGATAATCGTCTATATAGTGACACCCTATGGACAAACAGAGGAACTGCAGTGACCCGCACCATCAGGCTTTTACAACAGGAACACAACATGTTCTCAGTGATGTGCCTTTACGATCTGCAATAACTTTGGCCAAAGATTTGAGATAATGTACCCGTTTTGACTGCATTTCCCCTTCTTTACTTGTTAAGTCTTCTGTTGTGCATAATCATGTTTTTTTTTTATTTGTTCTGGTTCTCTTTTTATTTGTTTTAATTGTATTTTCAGCCTTATCTATAATGAGGACATACACAACATTTTTTCTGATTAAACGGTCAAATTAATCAAATATACCCATCCTGACTGCCTGTTACATATGGTTTAACCAGGAGCTACTGAACTGTAATGTCTTCTAAGAGTGACTGCTGTAGCAATGAAATACTAAGGAAAAAACTGTTACTTAGTGTCAGGGCTGGACAATGTATTGAGTTATTAAGATTGCTGGTTATATTTCCAAAAAGATAATAATAAGGACATGACTGTTGAATAGCTATATCACTACACATTCCCTCATTATCTGTACAGCGGTGAGTGCCACTAAGAGTGAAAAGAAACACTCAGTAATATAATTATTGGTGACAACATGATTTGTTGAAGTGTGAAGTCTAAATGGGGATTACTGTAATATTTATCATGTCACTTACAAATCAAAATAAAAGAGCTTCTTTAGCGTCTTTTTTAACAAAAGACACATTTTTTCCCTTACAAATGTTTTGACTCTTTCTTTCATAAAACAATTAAAGTCAAAAATTCACCAATTTATTAGCCATTATCAGGCAAGGCTTTGTGCTGATGTTAAATAAATTAACCTGCAAACTGCTCTTCAAAGGAAATTCTGGGATGATGGCATAAACAACTTAGTCTTGAGCCCCGCAGGAAGTCATATGTTCAATTTCTTTTAATAAAGATGCTAAACTCCTTTTCAAAACTGTTGACACAAAACTAGGAAAGATGATCCATCAATCTCACATTAATCCATCTCAGATGTAGACAATTGTTGCTTATGATTTGCTGTCCTGATTCACTTCTGCTTTTGGTTAAAATCTTGACTTAAGACTTCAGTTTTTCTTTCCAAATTGGTGGTCATTAAACTAACAGAGATTTATTGTTTTGAATTTTTTTTTTTTTTAAATAAGTGCTGATTCTTTTCAATCGGCTCTTAAACCTTTTACATATTCCCATAAAGTGGCTGCAGCTGGAATTGCAGACAAGATTAATTAGTGATCAATAGCAATTAGCCTCTCATTTTGAGTATTGTCAAAGCATCTCTTTTTATGAGAGTCTTTGTTGAGGAAAAACGCTCTCCTCTGTTCAGTTTCTTTGGTGAAATGGTTGAATAGAGCGCTGGGCCGTGGCCTCACTCATTACCAACCAGCCCTGTTAGTATTTACAGCATCACAGCGGGTTGACCTCACAGTATTCATAGCTTCACACCTCGCAGCCATTCACTGTTAGAAAATCAACACAGGCTGCAGGAGGCCACAAAAAGACCCGTTTCCTCTGAAAAGATAAAAAGATACCAAAAGGTTTTGTGGTTAAACTCTACGTTCTGTTGGTTTGCAGCTACAATGCAGGATGCTGCACGAGGAGGCAGAATCCAAACACTAATTAGGAAATGAGGAACACGGCCTTTCTCCTGCTAAATGCTCTTTCAGGCATCGTTTTCTGTGTGATCAGTCAGCCATGCACAGAAATCCACCTGCTATGTCTAAACGATGTGCTGTTTTGCTTTCCTTTTTTCAGATTCTGCCAATAAGAATTTAAATGGGTGACAAAAATGTGGACTTTTTGTAAAACTACACAGAAAGAACTGCCCGGCTGCTGGGATTCTGTTAGATTGTTGTGCTTTCTTACAAAACTTGCTACAACTTCCATGGTTTTGCTTAAGGCTAAATTTTTCCTTAGTTAGCAAATTGAAAAGGAACAAGATCTCCTCTTTTTGAAGCAAACACATGGTCCTGTAACAGAGTTTGTTTTTCAAGTTATTAGCAGCAGTGTGTAATAGGCTGTTATGTTACTAACATTAGTTACCTCTACCAAGGAGATTATGTTTTCGCCAGGGTCTGTCTATGTTTGTTTGTTTGTCTGTTAGCAAGATTACGCAAAAACCACTGGATGGATATACATGAAAATTTTACCAGAGGTGTGGTTTGGTCCAAGGAAGAAGCCTATACATTTTGGTGGTGATCCACAATAAATTCCCAAAAATTTGCGAAAAATCCCATAACTTAACATTAGGCTGTATTTTAAAAAAATCATATCTCTGACATCACTTGATGGATTCACTTCAAAATTTACACGATTATACATATAATAAGTCTCCATCATCACCATAAATTCATCTGGATCTGATCCAGATTGACATCATAAAAACACATTGAAGTTTAAAATGGCAAATCCCGTTCATTTCTCCTTGGCTGCTGTGAAGGTTCTGCCCCTTTACGTCATTATGGGAATTGTAGTTAATTTGCAGACTCACATCAACGTTTTTCAAGCCTAAGTCACTACATTACCCAGCTTCCCTTGCAATGCCAGCGGAGGAGTTCTCCACATGGACAGACATGAGCGGAGACTCAGCCGTCATATCGGAGCGCGTGGTGATCCAGAATTGTATGTTGGCGGAGGTCTGCACCCTCCAAGTGCTTTTCTAGTTATATCAACTTTTTGATGCACAGGGCAGCATTATAACATGTTAAGCTTCCTTACTGGAAAATAATGTACTATGTAGTGATCAAACTGTCCCACTTCCACTGTCAAATTGTTGATTTTTTCCTTATTTGTTTTTTATATTTGTTTCTATCATATTTGTTTGTACTTTATTCCCTTAATCTTTTCATGAATTCGTATTTATTATGACGTGTGCTGCTGACCTCTTGGCCAGGTTGCCCTTGTGAATGAGATCCTGATCTCAGTGGGACTTATCCGGTTAAATAAAGGTTAAATAGAAATAGGGCTGAAAATGATGCACATGCAGAAGTGCCAAAAACTGTAGTTCCTCGAGTCTCCACTTGAGGCTGGCTGCAGGAACCCTGGAGGTTTTATGATTGTTAGCAGGGAGCAGATAGTTCTTACAGCCTAAATAAACATCCTTACAGCCTGGTTAAAAAAAAACACTTCAGTCTTTGGCCTAAATAAATAAAGCAGCTCTCACTGTATGGGGTGTTGAGTTTTTCTCTATCCTGCCTGTATTTATTTTTTTTTGAGGATTTCTGGTTCAGGAAATTAGGGTCATGATTGAATGGCTTCAAGTCTGCACAGAGTCACTTTTGGTCAGACGGTTTTAAGTCCTTTTCTTTCCACAGTTAAGAGTAGTGATAAAACGTAAAGTTCCACGCTGGGAGTGTTATTTGAGAGGTAATACTGATAACTTCAGCTTATAACATATTTCAACAAAGCAGTGGGTCTCTGAGTCTTCTTGCATTTCCTTTAAGTCACTTCACTCCTATTGTAAAAAGGCACTGGTTTCAGTTTTGGCATCACCCATACTGCAGCGCATTTCCCACTCATAAATAAAACAGGCAGTCTAATGCTGGGGTCAGACTGCACGATTTATGCTCGATTATGGCCTGACCTGACAGTCGTAGGGTTTCAGGACCCGTCAGCTTTTTACAGACTGTAAAAGAGGAACGTTGAAGAGAAACGGCAGAGGATCATGGTGAGTGACTGCTAATACTTATCAACAAACTAACATCATGTTTGGAGATACGAACAGAAGTCTCGTACTCTAAATACAGTATGTTGGTTTGCCATCTTCAGTGTCGTCCCTCCTTCTTCCACCGTCATCACATCAGCTGTTACACATGCACTCGGCTTCAGCGGTGTAGTCTGTCATGCTCGTCAGGCAAGTCAAAGCACGAATTTATGGCTCTGTGGTCGCCTAGTCTGACATACCGAACGTCGCTACAGACAACAAAATCATGTAGTCTGACCTCAGCATAAGAAGAAAGACTTCATGGCAAAACACTGACCCAGGTGGCCAACTGGTGGTCTCCATCCTCCATCTTTTCTCTCTGAGAGCCTTTACTGTTTAACCTCTCCTGTGATTTCCGTCATCTGTTAGCCCAGATCCCTGCTGTCATCTGTTTCTCTTTTTTCCCCTGTCCACTTATTATTTGGCCCATTAACCACGCCTATGATACTCTCATTTATCTTTTAGGTCCTGCCATGAGGAGACATCAAGTACTGGGGCTGCTTGATTATGAAAAATTACAATCATGATTATTTTGCTTGATATTGATATCATGATTAGTTGGCATGATTACTCAGTGATCTGACATCTGTGAAAGAATCTTAAGCGAGTAAAAACACAAAAGCTGTGTAAATAATTCAGCACACTGTTTTGCATTGCCTTAAAAACTATTTTAAATTAATACTTTATCTATATAATAGGACGGAAAGTTGAAGAGCCATGTGATCATCTTAATTGTAATCAATATATGAAATAAACATGTAAAATAACGTTTTACAAGCCGTAAAATGAATAAAATATCTTTTCAGAGGTGTTTAAGAGGTTTCAAGGTTTCTCATTGACATTGAAAACATGGACCTAAGTGACAAACAGGCACAAAAAAAACTGCATGCAGGGAAAAATGGATAGGTGTAAATAGGGAGATCCCTAATTAAACATCACCACTGTTACAATCATTTCATGTTGTTTCAACAGCACGTACAATCACCTTTGTCATTTAAAACTGATGTGTAGTTGAGAAGAGAGATTAGGGGAGACAACCAAGACAACAGAAAAGTGGTAAACAGCTTTGTGAGTCACACCAGTTACATTAATAACTGAATATCTAGCCTATGCACAGTAAAATCATCTTGTAAATACGCAGGTAGTCTCAAAATTGAATACGACAGACCGGCCTTTTACTGTGAAATACACCGTGGAAGTCTTATCGCTCTATGTGGAAGGAGGAGCTGGCATGCCCAAAGCAGACTTACAGTCAAGCCTTGGCAAACGCACAGCTTGAAACTTCCAGCATCTTTCGAAAGCACACGCACTCAGTTTCTGTTTTTACAAAGAATTTCCCTCTTTACTACATCTCATCCACACTGACCTGTTTTATCCTCCATTCATCAATTATGAGTCTTTTTTATTACTATGATTTGATTCGCTTTTTTATATTTTAATGAAAATATTGTCTAGTTTACCAATAATAGAATTAAACATGCCAAGACGAAAATATTTCACCATTACAAAGATTCTGTTCCACCCCTATTAAATATCAAAACATTAAAACATTTTTATTCTAAACAAACTTTGGATGGAAATGCGAGTGCAAACTAAAAGAGGGGACACCTGTTTGAAGAGCAGGTGACAGAGTTTCATTCAAAAAAGTTGTTTAAAATACTTCACTCGCCCTCTTGACTCTTATGTTAAAGCCACAGAAGAAAGCAAAGATTAGACTTCCTTTGTGCTGAGAGGCATTAAACAAATTAACCTTTTGCTGTTCATTTGACTGTGAAATCTCTTGGATCAACGTTTTTAAAGACCAATAAAAGTGGCTTGTGATTAACCGCTTCATGAAAAGTTTCCTGACATCATGAGCTCAAGAAAACTGGCAGAACTTTAGCCTGAAGTGTTACAATCCACCTCATGAGATACAGTTTTAAATTGTTTGTTTCTAAACATCTAAGTAAAGCTAATAACAATAGCCTTTTCTTTATGTGTTTCTTTGAAGAGCAGGCTGAGAGAAACGATTCTGTCAGGCCCCCAGCCTCAGTGAAGGTCTACAAAGGCTGATCTCTGAAAGGGCGAGGAGTCCTGAGAAATAATAGAAAAGCAAATGTTGAGAAATGAGAGCTCAGAAGAGAGGAAAATTTAATGGAATCTGTGAGGATAGTATTAAATGCAGTTCCCAGGAGAGACGCTGAAAACAAAGCGCAGCAGCGAGGGGTATCAGCTGAGGTCAAATTGTGTCAGGCTGAGTTAGGTTCAGATGAGCGCACTGAAGCTGACCTGTGGACCAAGTGTAAGGCTGTGCCGGACTGTTTAAAAAGCCCTCATTCACTGCTGCGCCTTCATGTCATTATATCTCCAGTGGGCCATGTGCTTATAGCTGACAGCCGCCTGGTTGGACGACTTCATTTTTTCACAGCCGCCTGTTGGTATATGCATTTAAGAAATAGGCTGCATTTGTGAAACAGCTTTTTGAAATCTGGTAACAAATTAGACCATTCATAACTTCTGAACAATGACAAGAATTCAGTGTTTGGTCTGTGGCTTTCAATGGTTGCGTTCAGCAGAAAAGCAAAGGCACGAAAGATCCTCATCAGAGCAAAGGAAGTGTTTGAAAAATTTGAGTTATTAGGACATTTTGTAAATGTGATTAAGGGGTTGGGTGTGCGGTCAAAATAAAAAAACTTTGATTTTAAATAGACATTTGAAATACCAGTTAGCGCTTCAGACAAACTCCTGCTTTCTGCATAGCGGTTTTAAACTTTCAGAAACACGTATACATCAAAAGAAATTTGAGGGTGTCACAAAGAAAGTGGTGACAGAGAAATGAGTTTTCTCTCCTGAAGGGTGTTTTGTGTTGTGTTTTGGCTCATGACTAAAACAGGTCTCAAAAGACTTTGATGAAATTTTCAGGGAATGTCGGTCATGGTCAGAGGATAAAGTGATGTTATTTTAGAGGTGATCCGAACATGGGTGCAGATCCAGACATTTTTTAAAGGATTTATTAGAGCAAGAGCGCAGTTTTCCACATAATCCAGCTGTGAGAAAGAATGTCAGAAATGCCTTGGCAGAGGTTTGTGTTTTCTGAGCACTTCTAGTTCACTTTATTTTTCTATCAGTTTGTTTTTTTCATGGATGCTACCTTGGCCAGGTCTTTATTGTTTTAGAGATTATTTTACCCATGCTTTGCCTTTTTAACATCTCAATCCATCTCACCCATTTTGATAAAAAACTGAAGTTTTAAAAAAGGTTAGGGAGGAATTAGGGCTGCTCAATAACTTCAAAAATCACAATCATGATTATTTTGATAGATATTGGCATCACAACTATAAAACACAATGACTGCCTGATTTGACATCACGCACCACAAGCTATCACTGAAATAAAACACTTTCAATGCTATCATTTTGAACATTCAAGTCAGACAATATCTGAAAAATGTATGTGAAAAATACAAATGTCTGAAAATATTGATGAGGATAACAATGGAAGAAACATGTCATGCAGCACAGAGATCTTTAAATCTTGATGATTTGCTTTTCATAATCGTAGAAAGCTTTAACTGTAATAGACCGAACCTCAATAGATTGCCCTGCTCTAAGAGGTAACTTTTAGACAAACAGGTTTGTTTCAGTGATTTTATAATATTCACTCTAGGACTACAATATGTCGCTTTACCGTTGGATTTGTAATGTGTGCATGTGCAACAGTCATCACAGGGTGTGCAGCGTCAGTCATGTGACTAAAAGCACATCATGCTGCCATCTGTGTGTTTTTAATTAATCATATTTCCTTGTCCATCTACAATAAAAGCCGATCAGATTTTGCCAAAGGTGGGCTCAGCTCAGAGACCACTGAGGCAGTCCCACATGACTGCAGGGCTCAGTTCATTTAGTTAGATATCCCCCTTGTGGTCAAAGCAGAGTACTGCAGCCTCCAGCCCATCGGACAGATGTGACCATTTGTTGATGACTTTTTGTTTTAACTTTGACACTAAGACAGGCTAAAAAATATACCTAAAGTATATTTGAGTGGCTTTAGGGTTTTAACCACTTGTAATGACTTATTCTGAATGACTGATTAAGAATAAAGAATTGGAGTGAAGGTGCCAGATAGCAGATGAGCATAACCAGTTAAATGAATTTTCTAAAGCTGTCTGGCCCACTGGTCCATCAAAGGATTTGACTAAACTGCTTTCATAAATGCAGCATTAAGTTACATATGATATCTTAAATTGACATGTATATATTAATATGATCTACTGAGGGCATTAACAGACATAAATGGGTGACTCCTCTTGATGGTTTAAGTTCCCTTCTATCTAAAGATTTAATATGGATAATATTAATCTTTAGTTAAGCTTCACAGTGCTTTTTCGCAAAAATCAGGAGGAAATTGAAATTTATTAGTTGATTTCATGTGTGCTCTTACTTAAATTATTTGAAATTTACTTACACAAGGAATGTTGTTGTGCTGCAAAGAATTACACTTGTGTTACAACATGGGCTCTGAAAAACAGCTGTAATACCATAATTGCAAAATGAGCTTTCTTTAATGCAAACTTCTGAATTTATGGTAAAAATAATAATAATATATTATATGCAAAAAATGTATTGTGTTTCACTTGGCAGTGGCTGGTTGGATACAAGCCTGCGTGCAGGGATGGGAAAAGCTAAGATCATGATTCTGCTTATTGATCAAATTCTTTATCAGTTCCTGTGGATTTTCTCTGTGAAAAAATGATCCTACACACGTTTTCTGTGGTCAACATCAAACACAGAACACTCTTTATATTTACTGACATGGTGCTTCTTCAAATGTTTCAGCATGTTGCTGGTGTTTCTGCACTTGTCTGATATCAGAGACATTTGCACGTTGAACTTTTCAGCATCATAGCAACACTTTGGGGCGTTTATGTCTCCGTGATTTCTCCCTCAATTTCTTCAATGATATCGATATTTATACAGCTACCTAATGTAAGAGCATGGCCTCCTTGTTTGCAAGGCATGTGAAATTTCTTGGTATTAACAAGTAAATTAATGTACATAAAAATTATCGTCTTCTAAAACTAGTTGGAGGAAATTCTCGGTTGGAGCAGGTTTCCAACCCTTCCTGGTGTGATGGTCGAGCATTCACACAAATTGTGATGCAGGGAGATGAAGATGAGGCTCAGCGGACTTAATTGGGGCCTGCTTCGCAGAGACAAAATATTTAGGGATGCACAATATTATTGGGGCAATATTGGTATTGGCAAATACCTGCTTAAAAAGTTGATAATCATTATTGGCAGATATTAATGTTTTTGCTAATATTTACAGTTGATATTTTGCAGATTAAATTAGCCAAAAATATCCTATTTATTGTCTGTAATACTGGAATAATGAACAATGGTATCATAAATGTTTACCTAACCATTACTGAATTTCCACTTTAATAAATCAAAAGTGTCCATTATTAAAGAATAAGATGTTGTTTTTCTTGTTCAACATTTGTTTCTTACACAAATGGACTGAACTCATAGCCATTGGTATGGTGCTAATGACAATGCTCCAATGTGACCACAATAATATTACCATATTATCATAATATCACTTTCTGAAAATTTCAGGAGCTTAGCCATTTATGTGGGGGGACCTGATACAGGTTGCACATGGACTTATCCACTAGGCCAGGGATTCCCTAACTCCCCTTTTCCATCCCCAAAATGACAGAAACAGAGACCCGACACTGTCAGAGAGAGCGGTATACCAAATGTAGGCTGGAGCAACAGCCTACAAACCAAACAAAGGTATTTGTAATTTACACAACACTACATCAGTTTCAGAATACATCTCACTGAATGGCCTAAGTTTTGTTGTAAATTAAACTACAAAGTTCTATTTTTTAAACATAGAACATTTATCAAGTTGAAGTCGTTTCCAGCATTTTTGAGTCACTACACCACAACACCAGTGCCCTAACACCTGTTGTATTTCACAGGACACGGACAAAGACGCTGTGCTTTAACTTTCAACACAATGCTCTTTAAGATCTGTTTACCTTCTAGCGATGGTATCAGCTGTTCCATTTTATTCTCACTTGGTAAAGGTTCACTGAAAACTTGGACTACCAACCTGTTCTTCTTACTCTACCTTTCAAGTTCAGTCATAATATAATGTACAGGTCACACTGTGTAGATGCTTTGTGTTCTGTCATAACTGAACAAGTTTGCCTTTGGTTTCTGACGTTCCTCTAACTGTATCCTTTACATTTACTCTCACTGCCATGTTTACAGTGCTTTAAGCTTCAGCAAGCTTCTGCCCTGATTGTTTATTGTTCCACTCCATGAGAAAAACAGAGATAACATGCTCAGCTGTCCTTCACACATGAGGATTCCTGATGACTACTGAACATGATCGATTTTTACATCTTCAAGTCAGGGCGTCCTGATCCTCTCCTGATGATCGGGGAGGATAACATCACTCTGAACACACCTCACAGCACACAATAATCAGGTGATAAAAACTTGAGGACCACCACAAAATTGGGATTTGCCAACTTTGGTCAGAAGGGAGGATTCAGCGCAGAAAATCTGGCCAAATATCATAAAGAGAGCTGGCTCCCATTTGATGGAGTGTTTTCAACTTTTACTTATATTACCTCCACCAAGGAGGTTACGTTTTTGCCGGCGTATGTTTGTTTGTTTGTTAGCAAGATTACGCAAAAACTGCAGGACAGATTTTACTGAAATTTTCAAGAGTTGTTGGTAATGGCCCAACTTAAAAATGATTAGATTTTGGTGGTGATCCAGATAACTGCCATTAGCCAACGATCATTTTTGCCCAATAACTATCTTATAATGATATCAACATGATTCTGAGTGCTAGGTGTGGGTTTTCAGGGTCAAGGAAATCATATTATGATGGTAACTTTATCATGGAACTATTGCTGACAGATGTAACAGCAATTTGTGAGCTACCTTAGCGGAGTGTTTTGCTCTCTGAGTACTTTCTATTTTTTTGTGGTTGTTGATTCATGAACATCTAAACCTTTAAAGTCCAAGTGAAGAGCCATTTGAAAGGTGAAAGGCCAGACCCTATTACAACGCTGATTCAAATGCGGCAATTCATCTTCTCCTCCAGGATAGCTATGTCAGGATAGCGATGTTTTGGCTCGAATGAATGCTTTGACATCACAGTGACACAGGCACTGATAAACAGACCCAGTGTCACAGGTTAAGCAGTGTTGAATTAACTGGTGACTCTGCAAAATATCTTACATCAACTCTAACTTCCTGACATTAAAGAGATAGTTCACTATTTTTGAAACTGGGTTGTATCGGGTACTTAACAGTCAGTAAAGTGGCTGAAAGGGCTCCTAGCAGCGCTGCACCTTTAAGGAGAATGAGCTCAGATTAGCGGTAAGGTACACTGCTTAATGGGTACAGATATTTTGCGCAACTGTGAGTTTAACATTAAAAACAGGCAACGGATCAATGTTGGGTAGAATCAAAATTGTATTTATTGCCAAGTACATTCTTATGTAAGGAATTTGACTTGGTAAATTGGTGCAAAAACAATCAACATATAATTAGAGTAAAAATGAAAATAAGGGTCAGAACCTGGGGTGGTGGCTTCGACAGTGAAAGGAAACCTCGTTGTCACTTATCACCCATAATGATATTAAGGAAAAATAAGCCACTGAAATTTTTTTTCACCCAATCATACATTCGATCCAACATAGTTTTATGGCTCATTTTACATAAAACTCACACAATTACACAAATAACTATAAACATTAATTATAGTGTACCTCTCAGGTGGTTTATCTGATGACTATAGGCA
Source organism: Cetoscarus ocellatus (assembly GCA_037902135.1). Taxonomy (NCBI): domain Eukaryota; kingdom Metazoa; phylum Chordata; class Actinopteri; order Labriformes; family Labridae; genus Cetoscarus; species Cetoscarus ocellatus. The sequence continues at coordinate 30,174 of JBAMNC010000170.1, read as the reverse complement.
GGCTAACACTACCCCTTGACTCCCAGTGTTTGAGCTATAGCTAACTAGCGGTGGGCGAGCTCTGCCTGTCTCTTCTTTGTTACTGCACACACAGTTGAGAAAATAGTGTCTATCTGCTTGTCATGAACTCTGGAGTGAGGCAAGACACGAAAATAAAATAAATGTTGGGGGATACAACCCAACTTCAAAAATACTGAAGTCTCCCTTTAAGAGTTATTTGTGCCTTTAGAGACGATAGTGTCACAAAGAAAGAGTTTGTTGAGTCACAGAGTATGAATAAAAAGATAATTTACAAAAGACACTGTTGGTGCTAGATGAGACATTTACAATGAAGTCTGTTAATGACAAAGTAGAGAGGTTAGAACTAGATAATAAATGTTTGGTTGTGTGGAGGTCTTGGTGGGCCCCTGATCATTCTTCAGTTAAAGGAACATGCCAACATTTTTGTTTTTTTTGTGTCTTGCCTCAGTCCCGAGTTCATGACAAGCAGATAGACACTGTTCTTTCAACTGTACGTGCAGCAACAAGGAAAAGACGGACAAAGCTCACCAACACCCCTGTTTTGTTGACCTACTTCTCCAGTGGTTTTCGCTACAGATGTGATGTTCACAAATGAGTCGAGTCTTTTGAACAGCTCTTTTAAGTTGTGAGTGAGCCGTTCGTTTGCGAGCCACTCTTAAATTTGTAGGCAATTTGCATTTAATAATGGCTCGCAAACGAACAGCTCACTCTTAACTGTCAAGAGGTTCTCATCGTTCACTTAAAAGAGCTGTTCAAAAGACTTGACTCATTCGCGAATATCACATCTCTAGCAAGAACCACCACAGAAGTAGGTCAATAAAACAAAGCCTGTTTAGGAGAAAGAGAAGAGAATATGAAGTTACCGTAACATAACTTGGTAAAAAAAAAAAAAAAACAAGTTACAACTAGCACGCAGGACTGTTTAGAGATGCTGAAGAGTTTATCTGATGACTGTAGGCAGAGGAAGGCTAGCACTACCCATTGACTCCCAGGGTTTGAGCTAAAGCTAACTAGCGATGGGCGAGCTTTGTCTATCTTTTCCTTGTTACCGCATGCACAGACAAAAGAATGGTGTCTACCTGTTTAGCGTGGACTCGGGAGTGAGGCAAGACATGAAAACAACAAAAATGTTGGTGTGTCCCTTTATTATAGCTGCAGCTTACTCAGGTTTGGAAAAGACTGTTTTGGATCTTTAAACTGACATATTGATTGGGCAAGAGCAAAACCTTGTGTTTTATCATATTTTTGAGAGCAGCTTAAGTTTATCTGTGTAAAATAAACTGAAAAATGTGTCAAGAACGTTGGCCTCCTCCTTCTTCCCTCTTAGTGACGCTGTTAGGACTGCAGAGCCTGAGAGTCTCACGTGCCTCCTGAGATCTGCTGTGATGGTGGTAGACTTAGGTTTTTTTTTTCTTGGCTGAACTTTACACCCTCGTCTGCTTTGCTCAGATATTGTCCTTTCTTCCTACCACCCAGCACACACGATGAGATTCCTCAGCGCACACAGTCACACAGGCTTTTAGACACTCATTAGCTCTTACTAATACAATAAGTGTCACCCTCCATTACATGGTGCTGGGCTGGATATCAGGATTGGAAACCGACCAAATCTCCACACAAGAGACACTACCCCCTCATGAACAGCATTGTCTTTGTCACAATGTCGGATTGTTTTCTTTTTGCTCTTTTATGCCTCAAAATAAAATATAAACTCTTTCAATAGAGTTTGGATAAATTAAAAAGTTTTAATGTTATGTTGGCAGTTTTCTGAGTTTTTCAGGAATGTAGTAGAGAGAAAAATTCCTTCATGGTGTGAATCCTCATGTTAAAGTTTGGTGTTTGTTTCACAGCAGCTGTTTAAAGGATTCACCAAACCCCACCCCCAGTCCTGTCTGTTGTCTCGCTTGTGAACAGCACATGCAGAGTTGTACAAAATCTTAATTAAGACTCTTAATTCTCCGTGCCGTCGCCTGACGGAGGCTGTGCGCTCACGTGAGCACAGCATGAGCGTTCATGGGGGGACAGGGACGGTCTCTTTCCTTTTGACAAGAGCTTTGAACAGAACTGGGTTTAAATTAATAATTTTTTTATGAAATGAACAGATATTTGGCTATTAGTTTGGTAACTATTGTTATAACATAATTTCTTTTTAGCAAATTAGCTGTTATTGTGGGGGTAATTATTATCTAAGACACTCTAACTTTGAGGATTCAACATATATATGTGTGTGTGTGTGTGTGTGTGTGTGTGTGCATTATTATTACATATTATCTGTTCAACATTTAATATGTTATAATATTACCTTCTGATGCAAGTTTCCAAAAACTTCAAAATCAAATTCAAGACTTTCCAAGATCTTTTTAAACCCAAATTTTGCTTGCTATTAAGTGCCAAACACTGATTAGTTAAAGTGTGATAGAAACTAGAGCTGGGCAATTGATCAAGTTTTAATCTCAATACAATTACCGTCTTTTAAAATTGTGAACACTGAGTAATCAAGATTTAAAAATGACTGTTTAAAAAGATGTGCTAAACTTTTTGTCTTTTCCCAGAATTAATATTAGTATTATTCTGAGGTATTTTGATTTTTTTAAAGTATATTTCTATGCCTGTTCTTTAGGGTTTAAAAAGATGATCTTGATCTCTATTAAAATAGTTGCATTTATGATTCTTGCCTTAGTCAAGCAGCCCTAATAGATATAGTAATGGGACATTCAAGGTGCAATATCATGCTTTAACAACTCGATATCAGGTAAACTGTTCTCCAGGGATGAAGACATATGACGGATTTATTATTATGGTTTCTTTACACCACTGGAAATGAAATTATGACCTTTTAAAACATTTGTAAGACTCAGACTGAGGGACTTTTCTTGCAGTGCAGAACAAATGGTGTGGTACATTTTTTTCCTGCTATGTGCTAAAATGCCGATTTGTTAAAGTGAGACTGTTGTGTCACCAAAAAAGGCAAAAGCCAGGGTGGAAAAACACTTCACTGTTCGATGTAAAAGCATCACAGTGCTGCCAGTTTTCTCTGACGCATCCCGATGAAACCCTTAAAATACCACTAAACAGAGGTTTGAGAGATGGGGTGCATCCAGGAGTATGTTTTTTGGTCTGTGGGAGGAAGCTGGAGTACCTGGGGAAAACCCACGCATGCACAGGAGGACATAAACAGTCCATACAGAAAGGCCCGACCAGGCTGGAGTCAGACCAGCAACCCCTCTTGCTGTGAAGCAGTTGCACTACCTGCTGCACCACCGTGCAGCCCAGTACATTTACACTTTACCACGCTGCACAACATTTAATATCACGGTTCCCAAACACTACTTCAAATCTAATTTAAGATTTTTAAGGACTTTTTAAGTCTTTTTAAGTATTTTTTCTATAATATGCTAAAAATACTGATCTGTTAGAGTAAGATTGTTATTTTACTAAACATAACGATTCATGGTGATAAATATTAATATAATAATCACAGCGGAAGTGCGTGGTTCTCCAAAATGTAGGAAAGAGCTATAGTCATGAGAAACAGCATGCATACGTACTGTATGGACAGAAAACTTTGTTTTTGGTAATGGTAAAACCAACAAACTCAGTTATTGTCTTGTTATGTTAGTTATTTTTCCTATAACAGCCCAAAATGTATTTGAGAACATCTGTTAGCTGATGTGCCATCTAAAATCCACAACATCTTGCTTGTAAAATTAGACTTTATGGGCTTAATTTAAAATATTCCAATTTTAGACTTCCATAACTTTTTATGCATCTGTAAGAACCTTTTGCTTTCTAATATTTTATGGTGCAATAACAATTAAAACAATTTTAACCATTTCAAACCACATTTAATATAGACTGCAGTTCTCATTTCTTGAGAAAAGTCTTAACTCCAATATCACTTGTAACATATAATGGTATGCAAGACAGATATGCAATCTTATTGCAAATATGTATTTTTTGTAATGCACTATACCGTACCAACTACATGAATAGTCTTCACTTCTGAAACAAGACTTTTATTGGTTTGCTGGCTTGGCCCTGGCAAAAGAGAAATAACTTAAAGTAAATACTTTTAAAGATTAATTAAAAAAAAAAACCTAAAGATGTTATTTTCGTCTTCATCTTAAAAGGATGCAGCAATTTTGTTGTACAGTGTTCGATGACAGTAATGGCGTACTACCCTGTTCTGTTCTTGTAATTGATTTGTTCCGATTGTAACAGGCAGGTTTGAATTTAAATATGCAAAAATGCTGATCCCTCGCTCCTGGAGTTCAGCCGGGTTTAGGAGTCTGGTTTGTTAACATGTTAATGAATTTCCTCATTATACTGAGAGGCTTCAGTCTGCTGTACATCAGCACACATGTAAAAATGTGAAGTGACAAGTGTTTTCACTGTAAAGGTGATTTGAGGTTGGGGTTTTTGTATGTAGCTCTTTTGGTGCTGAGGCTGCTCCCTGTGAGCTGTGGCAGAGGGCATGTGGTCCTTCCTCCGTGTGCAGCAGATGCCCTGACGACGAGTTGCGACAGACGAGTCGAAAATGAGCGTGACATGTGTTAAACAGGCGAAGCCCCAGCGCAGTGACATTTGACAAGATGATGGGCGTAGGCAATTATTTTCTCCACTTAAGAAAGCAGTGAATATTCAGGGCTGGGGTCTGTGAAAGCAGAGGCAGTCATACAAATCAGCCTGAACAGATCTTCATTTATGAGAGACATGTTTGAATAGTGATCAGACTGAAACACTGACGCCTGCGAGGAGATTGTTCTTATAACAGGGGTGGGCAAAAAGGACCAAAACTCATTTTTAACTGAATAGCAATAACTAAGTGTCTATTAGAGATGTATTGTCCTATTGGAATGATAACAGTATTGGCAAATAATATAGTTTAAAAGTCAGTTATCTATATCTGCAAACAGGAACATTTCTGCCAATGAATATCAATATTATGTCTTTATATCAGAAAAAGGTTAGTGGAGGTTTTAAAAATTACACATGGAAGTAAAAGTGCCATAGAAACCAGGAAAATGTTCTAACAGCTGGTTTTTAATCTGTAGTTTGAAGCATTTAAAAAGGGCAAATGAAGCATAATTTTACTGCTAGTGTTAAAAACACATTTTACATATGATGTTTGTTTTATGTATAAAAGAACCAAACTTAAAATCATCTGAATATATCACTATCAGCTGAAATACGTTTGGAAAATTAGACTAATTGAATATCAGCAAAAATCCAATATTGTGCATCCCTGATACATATTAATCCCGATATTTTGTTCTAAAAAGAAATGTCACATAGTCGTCTCAATATTAGAATTCTTAACTCTAATGACTCTTGGAATATTAAAAAAAAAATCAAAAATCACAAAAACTTAATGACACTAAGTCATATTTTAAGCCAAGAGAGTGAAAAAATATCGACTGAATTAGGCTAGAGGGCAATAATAGGGTCTGCTGGCACTGTGCTGTGGCACAAGCCTTACAATTTTTCATCTTTACAAAATATCATGTTTACACACCATATATACCACAGCAGAACTGGGATGTTTATGTAAACTTTGAATTTTAGGTTTGTCTGAGCTTGTGAGCCTAATTATTTCTCTCAAAACAGTAGAGTCTTTGCCACAATATGTCTTCATATATGCTGACATACCTCACCGTTGGAAAATTCCTTCCCACCACTGCAAGGATTGAAATCTACAGATAAATGGGCAGTTTTATTATTTTCTGTGTTTAATTCAACAACTCTGTTTGCTGTCTGAGTAGCAAGGAACAATAAAATCCTCGTCAGTATAAGTAGTGAGCTAACATTAAGCTCACTGATGTTGTTTATTGATGGTATCAGGATCATTTCCAACTGTCAATATCAGTCAGTGTTTTAAGGCAGGTAATATTCTGATCAAGCAAACAGTACGTTATGTCTTGATAAGGAGAAGTCTGTCTTTGTGATGCTCAGACCAGTGGAGCGTCTGACAGTATCAATCTGCTATTTGCTCTCCTCTGCCTTTTCTCCCTAAGATTAAGCTCTGCTGAAGTAAAATTCAGGCTTTTCTCCTCAGTAGTGCATCCAAAAAATCAAATTAAAACACTTAGCTGGCCTCATGATATTCACCTTAGTGTAAAGAAGAGGGGAGCATTTCTTGTATGGTATGGAAGCATCACATAATTGAGTGGTGTCATGTAAAAGCGATCAGTTTGCAGGAGTTGTTGTCTTTCCCTGTATCTTGTTTGGAAATATCTAATTACATCCTGAAATTTGAAATGCATTTATTTAAAAAAGGGACAGCGCATAATGACGAACATATCAATGTAAATGTGCCAGAATTAGCCAAAAGGCTACTTTACATATGTTGGCCCTGGCAGGTCAGACAAAAACAACAAAGTCAACAACTAAATAATAATTAAACTGACACACCGCCAAACAGTGCACAGTACAATAGACAATTCACTACAAGAAAGAGACTCCACGGTACAATAAGAGAACATACAAAAACAACAAATACAAATGAAGAACAGACAGCATCAGATATGACACATACTGGCATAAAATCAGTGATCACAGATCTGGTTCCTCTTCAGCCATCGTTTGAGGTGGGTTTTAAATGTACTGAAGGTCGTACATTCTCTTATTGCAGCTGGAATGTTATTCCAAGTTTCACCACCTTTGATAAAACCAGTTTACTGAGTGTTGTACGTCTATGAGGTATTGCACAATCACCCCCAAGTAGAGGCTCTGGTCACTTTTCTGCTACCAGTAATACTAGATTTTTACAGGATGAACTCACAGTGGAGGTGGAGCAAGTCCATGTAAGATCCTAGAAATGGAAGAGACTAGTTTGATTTTTAAAAAGTTTCCAAAACTAAGGATATTATGTTTCTTAGTATAAGGCAATGATGAACGGAGAGAGGCTTTCGATCCAACACCTGTAGAGCCTTTCACTTTCCCTACCAAACATATGTGTGAATAGCCAAAAAGATCAATGATCAATTCTGAGACAAGTAAATCCAGCAACAAGATAGATAAGAAATAACAAAATTTGACATTAAACCCCAAGTCTGACTCTGCATTTCTTCCTGTAGCTACTGTACTCATCTCCTCACCCTAACAGACCTTCGACCTTGCTCCTTCCTGCGTGACAACAGTGCCAACGATAGCAAGTCAGGCCTGGGGAGAACATGCCAAGGAGGTGCCCCCCTCCTCCGCTCCCCTTCTTCAGAACCATTTGGACCACAGGGAATGGGTTAATCACATTAGAGGCCCAGAAGAGAGATGGGAAGTAGACAGTACCGTGACAGCCGGGGTAGCACTGGCACGACTAATCCCGTTAGGCCGAGGAAAAAGGGGGACGCCATCGCGCCTACGAGGCTGAGAAAGAAAAAAACATTTTCCCAGGAATGAGTTCACCTGTATGGTAACACAGAGAAGTTGGCCTGTTGATGCCTATTAGAAGAAACAATCGCACTTGGCACGTACAAATGTTTTTTTCATGCTGGGCACCATTTTATTGTCAGTGCTTGAAAAAAAAAATCAGCAGCAGCAGCAGACAGTGGCATTGCATGAGATCCTCTTTCATGCCACGGAGAAGCAGCCGCTTTCAACTCAGCACTATCAGTCTCCCAAACAGTGAGAAGATGGGGAGGGGTGCTGTAAGAAGGACAGGGCTTACTTCATCTGCCATTGTAAGTGCACCCGAGTTCAACCTTAATGTAAACCTTTGCAGGCAGGATATGAATAGGATGCTCTCTATAAAAACATATCCTGCTGGGTAATCCGGCAGATGGCCTCAGCAGTGGACACTACGAGCGCGGCTGGCCACTGCAGGGGTAACAGGGGACGTCCGATCAGCAGCCACTCCTCTGCCTGAGAGATGTGGAATCAAGATTCTTAGCTCCCCTTGGCAACGCTGGGAAACAGAGCCGTCACTTCAGATCCATCAAGTTTCCACTTAATCTGGCCCACCACTTTTCTCTCTCCATTTTCTCCTTTTTTGTGTCTTCCTCTTTTGTTGAGGGGATTAAGCCAAGTGGTAAAACAGTGATTTAATGATCTTTCCATGGCTATGTGCACCACTTAAACCATGAGACAAACAAGCCGAGGCATTCTAAGAGTCACCCCCTCTAAAGGCGGCCGCTCAGGAACTGTGAGGCTTTTGATAGGGCGTTAAGCTGCGCCTGATTATTTTTCCCACTGTCGTGTGGTGTGCAGCGCTCTGCTATGGGAAAATTTAAGGTTTTGTGTTTTGTAAAGGCCCATTGTAGAAAAGATGAGAAAAAAGCTGTTGGATTATTACTTGATGATAGCTTTATAATGATTAGGTATGGAGAATTTTACTGATTTGTTAACATAGAAGAAAGGCAGCACTGTTCCTTTAGACGAGGGGTTCCCAAAACTTTTTCAGCCCAGGACCCAAATGAGAAGTCTGTTCTCTTTCCTGGATCCAGACTTACAAAAAAACACGCAATGCCCCAACATTTTCATATCAGGAATATAAAATGTATAATTGTTGTGCTATTGGAGATACATTTGTGGTATATTTCATTAAACACATGTAAGATTTTAATTTTTGTATTAATGTGAAACTTGAATATATATTTTTACATTGCAAACTATGATTTGGCTGTTTTTAACTAGTGCATTCATTTGTGCACTTCTTTAAATTTGGGTTGAGTAAAAGGGAAAACAAATAAATAATTGGTGTAAAAACAGTCACAAGAAAGGCAGTGCCTTCTTCTAAAAGACATTAAGAAGGAAGACACACTTGTATAAAATGTATTGATAATAATCTGATATTTGCATTTAGAGCAGGACAGTAATTCAACCTATTTCTCGAAACCCTCCCTTGCTGTACCAAAAAATAACAGTAAAAGTAATACACTGCTCGATTTACTGGTTCAAATTTTTCTCATTGATTAAAAATCCAAGTAACATGCGCTCTCAGCCAAAAAACCTGCAGAGGAAGTTATCTTCATCCCTTACAGAGCTGGTCGGCAGCTTGATCCATCAAAGGAAGTCATGGCTGCATGAAAACAATCCTGCATTTGTGCTTCAATCCAAACACTTCCCTGTTAGATAGTTAACATATTACAAAATAAATCTCCTCAATTTCATCATCAAGAGACCGACAACCTTTTAATCAGTCCCTCCAACAGATGGCATCAAAAGTGAAGATTTGTTCCATACTTTAAAGCTATACTGTATAGTTTGGGTTGGCAACCTAGGACACACTTGCCACGCTTGGCATCAAGTGAACCAGCCTGCTTCGCTTGAGATGAGGTCTCAAGCCGAGCAGGACAAATGGCACAGGAACCAGAGCTTAATCTTCTGCAAAAAATCATTTGAATCAATTGATTTAATCAATACATTGCCCAGCCCTACAGATAACCCACAGTATTACACACATAAAACACGCAGTCCAAGTAAATATGACAGAGAGACACAGTGTCAAAATTTCTGGTGCCAACTGATGGTCAAAGGTTGAACTAAAACGTCCAAAATGTCTGTAATCCATTTAAATGTCAATACTGCGCTGTAAATAAATATAAATACAAAAAAGTAAAATTATAAATACAGTAATTTGCAGCAAAACAACATAAAGTATTAGTGCACCTATATGTTCCTTCATCCCTAACTTTCTTTCATTACAGCTTAATGTCATGTCTGTGCGGGAACCTTGAACTGAAAAGTCACCTTTATGCTAAATAAAAAAATATTACAAAAAGATCATTCTTCTTTAGCCTTAACTTTAAATCAAGGGGAAACAGCAAAACCCAAAAGAAACACTGAGGATTATAACCTGATGCTCCTGACGAAGCTCAGTGTGTGGTTAAAAATGTGTGTATGACACTCTCAGTGGATAATAACTGGTAAGGCATTGGCTGTGATCAATATGGAGTTGGACTAGAAAGCCATAATAGGAGGACAAACATCTGAGGGGAGGCAGTCTGGGTGTCTGTGTGTAATGGATGATGGAGGTGTTAGAGTTAAGTGGTTAAGCCAGCGGTCTGCCGCATTGTGTGAAAACAGCGGGGTCAATAATGGTGATAATGGGGAGGGTAAGTACAGTATGTGGGTTAATACTTCTGAGCTTGCCAAGAGATTATAACACTGTTGAAAATATGAAGACCTCTAGGTGACAAGCTTTGCAATAAAACAACCATCAAACTACATGAACCAAAAGACAATAAGCAGCACAGCATAGCTTTCAAATTACACATTTACACACACAGGCCTGAGGGAAAATTAGGTTATCCTAATTAACAGCTTCTTAAATGTGAAAATTTAAAAGATTATTTTGGACATTATCTGTCTTCCGCTGGTCTAATTTGATTACTTTTTGCTTTTGGAAGTGGTAATACAACAGCCCTTCACTATGTTGAATTATTCATCAAAGTCTGGCATTGTTGCTTCATTTTTCTCCTTTCCTCTGCTGAGTTCTGCACAGAGAGCTCTATATACTATTGAAAAGAATATAAATTAATGTCCTGTTGGTCTAAAATGTTGAGACCAACACATTCAAATATTAATTTTATATTTATTAGTGTTAGTACAAAACACCACCTTGGATTAATCCAAAGTGAACCAAGCACGAGACCCTTTAAAGCAGCAGCATACTGCCCTGTCATATTTGATTCATTGTTATGACTTTTATGGGGCTTTTCCACTTACTGAAATAAAGTCTTTGTTTATCAAAGACACATTTTTCGAAATAAAAACTGATCCCAGAAGAACCAGAAAAAACAAAAGTTGGTATATTTCCAGCCTCAAACTTAAAGCATGAATCAACCTAGGTCTCTTTGGTCCATGGATGTTTTTTTTTTGGTTTTTTGTTGTTACAGTTTTCACTTTTTTGACAGAAGCAGAATTTTAGAGGCCTCGCAGAGCAAATGGATCAGCCTGACTCAATGTCTGTAATCACATGTTGTATTTCACACCACGGCAGAAGCGTCGCCTACTACATTATCTGATTGGCCAGTAATGAATGTGATTGATGGAACGATTGTCCAATCCCCTGCCAAATATGCTTTTGAAAGGTTCTGCCAATTCCCAAACACTTTCTATGGGTTATTGTCCAGATGGACTGGTGAAATATACTGAACAGTCCATCTGGTGTGTCAGGTTAGATTTTAGCTTTAGCAAGTAAACACCATCACTGTCCTCACTCATATTACACCCTCTGAAAATATGCAGCTACAGTGTAAAAATAAAACAAGGACATTGAAACTGAAGCACACAGATGATAATTATATCAACTATACACGGTCTCTTCCAGTGGTGTACATTCACTGGCTTATAGCACAGAGCAAAACAAGATTCAACTCATCTTGTCCAAGATCTTTGGTCTGAACTGGGATACAGCAAACTTAAACAACAGGGGGGCGTTTTATCCCATAACAGGCATTCCTCTCATGACACCCATAGAGGCAATAATCTGACTATTTAGTGGTCAGCAGAGTCCTAACATCACATCTTAATACTGCTCAGGTCACTTACAGCTAGGGCTGGGTGATATGGACCAAAGTTTATATCTCAATATTTTTTTGCTGTATGGTGATATTCTTCATATATCTTGATACTTCTATCCAGATAAACAATTTTAAAAACACAGGTATGAAGCTTAAAGCAGGATTGTTTTAATGCAGAGGGCAACAAAAGCTCGAGGTTTAGAGTCATAATGTTGAATTTTGTGAATTTTGAAGGATATTAGCCAAGCTATATCAGTCAGTCTGTGCAAAAACATCATTCAGCACATCCCCAGAGATCTTTAACATAAACACGAAAGAGAGACCTTTTTCCCTTCATGTTGGCGCTGTTGACGCGATTATTCTGGGTGAGAAGGGGATGGGGTTGGCTGCTGTATGTTTTAAATTTTGGTTTTGTGAAGGCAGGTAGGGCCAAACACACAGTCAAGAGAATTATCCAAAATGGTGGCTCACTTAACGCTAGTTAGTTCACCATATGGATATAAGCCATACTGCCTAAACTTATATCTCGTTTGAAAATATAGCGATATTTAAAGAAAAAAACTCAATAAATCTCTCCCAGCCCTACTTGGAGCTTTGCTGTTTTGACTTTTCTCTTTGGCCAATTCCCTCCGCCTCCAGTCTTAAAATTAGTTTTAAGTTGTGTGTTTCAATATGCTTCAATAACTTTTATCAAGACTGCATAAACACACTGGCCCTTCAAACAGAATCTTTATCCCCTCTAACCTCAAACTATCTTCAGGTCTTTTTGTCAACAACCTCCTACTTTAAGTGATGAAAATATTTTGTATTTTGTAAACCATGTATAATCCTGAACAATTTCTGGACTGTGTGATGTTGCTGTGAGGGTTGCTCTGCATACACCGTCTGCAAAAAGCCTTTTATTCCTGTAACCTAAAAATATTTAATCAAAGTGATCATTCAATGTTCTCATTCAGTCTGTTTATTTACTTGACCCACTATGTTATCAGCACTCTTTCTTTGTTTTACTGTATATAACTGTGTTTAATTTGTCTTAAATGTTCACCCTACTGCAAATCAAAATCTTAAGGTGGCTGAATTGAGCTCTGTCACTCCGATCCTTTTTTGTTTTTCATGCAACTCATTTCAGAAAGATAGTTCACTGGTGAGATGTCTTTTTTTTGGGCGGGAAATACACTCTTCAAATTTATGCAAAAACAGAAGTCAACTTGTAATGTCAACGAGTCAACAAAGGAGATTAGTACTGTACAAAGAGATACTTGGATTTGATAATGTCTTTGTCACACAATCCTTTCTCCAGTTAAATCTGTGAGTTATTGTATCATGGTGCGCTACTTAAGATTTAAGCCCTCATATCTGGGTTACACGAGTCCCTCCCGCCATCCAGATGAGGCCATCTGTGAGAAAAGAGCAGTGTGTGTGCGTGTGTGGGGCTTTCAAATCCAATACCGAGAGTCTCATTGCACTATTAATCCAGGTCGTCCCTGCTAAGATGCTGATCAGCAGGCAGGGACTGACATACACAGTTTATGAAAAAAAGATTTTAAAAATGAAATAAATCATTACCAAGACAGCTATAAAAGTTAATTAAATAATCACTCCATTGTAATAAGGGCAGATCCAGTTGGAATTTGGGATTTACAAGAAATAGTACTCAGAAAAGAAAACCGACTTGAGGAAATTAAAGTCAAAAGTGAAACACTTGATGCATCTTATTTTGATGCTGAGGTTGATGAAAGTTAATCAAGTCAAAAACTGTGACACAGTTTAGGTATTTTCCCTCATCGCTGTTTGTTTTCTCTTTTAAAAAGCAGCTATGCCTTTTATCTGTTATATATATCACTATGAATACTATAGTCTATATTTTTACTTTTCTCTGACTGGAGTTATGAGTGGATGGAGATTATAAACAGGTCATTGTGAACACATTGTAAATCACAGTAGGGTCATAATACTGGAGTTTAAACGTTAGGACCAGATTGGCCTAAATCAGATTGTACTGATATCTACTTTGATACTACAGCAACAAAAACAAAAGCCCCAGGCTTCCAATACTGGGAAAATGGCAGAAAAACTATACTTTGAGCATTTGTACTAATATGTTGAAATCAACAGATTTGAGTTGTTGCTTGTGTAAAAGGCATGTTACACAATGTGAGGGAGTGAGCTTGCATTTTTAAGGATTAATTCCTCTCAAAGCACCTGTTTTTCTACATTAATGCAGATTAAAAAGTTCTTCTCATCCTGATACAATATTCAGTAAAACAGGCAGTACTTCCCTAAGGGGTCTGCATGTCGGGACAGCAGGTAGTACTGGTATTTCAGAGCAAGAGATTGTTGGGTCAGCTCTTTGGTTAGACAGGCCTTTTTGTTTGGAGTCTGTATGTTCTCCCTGTACATGCATGGGTTTTCTCCAGATACTCTGGTTTCCTCCCACAGAACAAAAACATGCTCACTCAGTTCAATGGTGACTGTAAACAGACTGTAAAGATGAGTAAGTGTTTGAATGGTTATCATTCTCTAAGTGTCAGCCCTGTGATTAGCCTGTTACCGCTCCAGGGTGTAGCCCACTTCTTGCCCAATGTCATCAGGGATAGGCTCAAGCCCCGTCATGACCCCTAACAAGAGAGAAGCTGCGTAGATAATGGATGGATGGATGTGTTCAAAACCCCTAAACAGTAAAGGTGGTCCCCTTAACAACACGCACCCTCTATCTTTACTTCATTGTTGAAAAAATAAAATAAAATTGAATAAACTGCTTTGTATCATCAATTAATAAACACACACTGCTGCCTGTTCAGAGTCTCTTGCTTCTGTTCACTGTGCCACACTTAAACACACACCCTGTGCAACACACTGAGAAAATCTTAATATCCTGTATATTAATTCTCAAGTTTTCCTGATTAATAAAAACTTATGCCATTGCTTTTTACAGTGCAACAGTTAAAACACTCCATATGACGCTAATACGCTAATACGCATCATGCTCTGTTGCGTGATGCCATTTACATCAAGCTTTTCTCCTTGTGTGATTCAGCTAGAAAACAGTTTGTTAAACTCGAGTTACCATTTTAACTGACTAAATTTTCAGGGTTAAACACTTTCAGGGTTATCAAACTTTCTGCTAGCAACCCTCAAATTATATTGCCAGAGACTTGGGACCCCCACTGTTCTGGGAGGTAGCTAAAGTATTTACTGTCATGCACAAACAAGTGTACATGCAAATGTACATTTCAGGGTTTTTTCTAATACATAATTTCATGTTGGTTCATTCATCTCCCTAAATGACTGCACTTTTACTTCAAATTAAATATGATTAATAAATTCACACTTTGAAATAATCTAAATATTCTTGGAGGGCATTTTGTGACCTCCTTCAAGGGTCTTGCAACCCCAGGGGGTCGTCCCCCCCAGTTTGAGAACCAGTGAATTAATAAAATGGGGACTGTATTGTTTAAAATAGGTCAAAGGATAACACTGGTCAGAAAGACAGCCACATGAAGTAAAGTAAAATGTACTGCTGTCAGAGAATTCATTACTATCAACATTTATCTATTTAAACTCAAGTGCCATAACCGTTAAGTCAGTTTCGGCTACTTTTTTAATGCAAAGTACAAAGCATTAACTGGTTATTGAAGTCTATTTAACTTACATTTCTATTATTTGTTACAGATGGACTTAGGTTTTGATTGATAGATGTTATACAGAAACAATTACAGACAGCTAGAGCTCTATTTTCCCAGAATTATTACTATTTTAAACATTTTCCTGGCAGATTTTGTAATGAATTTTTTGTACATGCCATTGTTTTTTATGTATATTTCAAATTAACTGGAAGGCCACAGTGAAGGACAAGGGCCACATGTAGCCCCAGGTCACATCAGAAAGCACAGTAGCTTCAAAAACTTCACCATCTAGGTATGTGCAAGCAAAAGTTTTTTTTCCTGAAAAAAAGCCAAGCACTCACAAAAATAGTGTATACTCTTGAAAATGGGTACATATTTTGGAGTGTTATGATAATAAAAGCATTAAAGCAAACCTCAAAGCATAAAAAAACGGTAAAATGCAGCCCCTGCTATGTATATGAATGGTAACTGTAGTGTATACTTGTCCAAAAACAAACACATCTAAATTACCCTAACAAACTAAAGATAATGAAATGGCCTGGGATATATTATGGGCATGTAGAGTACACAGGCAAAAGAAGTCCAATGTCCATTCAAATAACTGCTATTTCATGATTTACTATCCAAAATACAAGTTAGTACAGAACAAGGGGAAGCACAGCGATGCCTCTCTTGCACTGTTAAAAAAACATGTAGGCTGTTCCTCTACCCACCCAAACTATATGACCTCAGGTGCATATGGCGTTACCCCATCACCAGATAAATAAATATTAATTATACTTACATAAAAACTCAATATACTGAGCAAATAATTAGCAAAAGAAAACATATTATGAAGAAAACTTCTAAATGAAAACTAACAAAAGCGAAATTATAACCAAATAAATGCCAAACTAAAAACCAACTCCAGATAAATAACTCCTACAGAAAATGCTTCATTAAAATGATTGTTTGAGGAAAAAAAAGATAAGTTCCTTCACATAAACAGGACACTAACTGTATTTAATACAAATTTAGAATAATGCACGAAACCATATTATCTGTAATGTAATACTAAAATGGTAAATTACCAAAGAAGACCTACCTTGACCGAGAAAGTTAAAAGCCTGTGCTATCTTTGTGGTCGACTGTATCTATTCATTGTTATGGTACATGTTTGTATTGATGCATTTGGGCTACCATACATGTAAATCTGTATAAAAGTATGATCAGAAGGGTAGAATTATCTGGCTGCAAATGTTTTGGCAAAATTGGCTGTCTAAAATTGTGACATTTTTTTCTTGATGTATTAAAGTCTTGTTTTATGTGTTTGTTGTTTTATTTTTATTTTATGATTGTGTTTGTTTGTCTTAAACTGTTGAATGTGCTGCTGTGTTGGCCAGAACACTCTTGAAAGAGAGAGATTTTTAATATCAGTGAGGTTTTCACGGTTAAATAAAGGTCAATAATAATAACAAAAAAATTATATACCTATTTATGATATGTATTTATATTATGATAAACATTTGTGTATATTTATGATAAAGAGCACCTTATGATATCCTTCGTATATTTGCTTTATACTTGAATCTGTAAACTGAAGCCTATGCAAACAAAATCTCATTCTGCATACACCTGCTGCATATGAATGATAATAAAGTCTGTCTAAGGTGTTTTAACCATCTTAATTATGTATGCAACAATAGTTTACTTCTTCACTGCTTATTTTAAAAGGGTGAATGTGGAAAAAAGCAATAAAGAAATGTTATCATCTTCTTATTTGAGAGGAAATGTTTTTATACACCAAATGATTTCACTGGGTAAAAATAACCTTATTTAGCAGATATGAGCAAACTGCAGTTGTGTGATATATCTTTCCTCACTGTTGATAATTAGAGACTAGACTGGCATGTTAATATAAATTCATAGAAGGCTGCCTCAGACTTACAGTAGGGCTCATAAAAATAGAACTAATACATCCTGAAATTAAAAATGTGGATGTCAATCGGCCGCATTACGCCGTGATTGGATGACAGGAGTAAATCTGCTGACTAAATCCTCTCATGGCTCAAGCTGTGATTTGGACCAGGGGGGATTTGTTGACAGAGTGAACTCCGCCCTGGAATGATGAGTGCTGTCCCCGTCACACACAGCACTGAGGCCGGTCACAAACGAGGTGAATTATGAGGATGTTTCAGTGAACCGTGGCTGCTCTGTACCTGCGTGCTGACGTGAAACACCCAAGGTAAGAGCACCAACGGACAAGCTAACACAGCGACATCTAATAGGATTAGACACCATTATTTATTTAAAAGCGTCCCCAGGCGACCAGTTAGCCGTGTTATCTTTTGGTTTTATGTTAGTGTGTTGTTAAACGTTACCTGCTGTGAAGTTTGAAGGCCACTTTATTTTAAAGTCTCTGTTAGCCACCCGGAAAAGAGGCTTCGGCAGTTTCGGCAGTTAGCTTCCGTTCAGCGCTGTGCTGACGTCACGCCGATCATTATGGGAATTTTCCGCCATGGATTCCCGCGTATTTACCTGGTATTTACCTTCTTATCAATGTATAATTAAAGGTGTAAAAACTTCCAAAACCTCGTTTCTTTTGGTCAAACTATTAATTTAGGAAAGACCATAGTTTTTAATCTTCGTTAATGAGTTTATAAAATGACAGAGACATTAAAACTAAACCAGCCTCAGGTGTGGGAGAAACATGTCCAGGGACACAACCCGAGAGGAGCACAGCCTGAGACATGTAAATTTAACTGAATAATTTAAAGAATATTTGCGTTTGAGAAGTCATTTTTTATAAATAACTGATCAAAACCTCTGCTCAAATGCTATCACAACCTTAATGCTGATGGTTAAGGCTGAAATATTATCACAAACCCCAACAAAAATACTATAAACAAATGTAGAAATGTTTGAGAGAGGGTGAAAGAAAGTGTACATTAAAATGAACCCTGAAAACAATGAACACTTAATGATATTGACTTGCTTGACTGATCAAGGTGCCATTTTTGTATGTATTACCTGTAAATTACTATCCTCTCCTCTTCAGAACTGTAGTTGCTAACCTGAACTTCCCAGTTTAAGCAGGACTCTTTTTCATAAATCAGGATTGAATACCTGAATTTTAAAGTTAGCCTTCATTACAATTCAAAGAACTTGAACATGCTAGAATTGTAGTAACATGATTTTACACTCCCATCTCCCATTGCTATGGTCCAGAAAGTAGTTTAATGTTTTCCTAACTTTTTGTGTTTGTTTTTCAGGATATGACAATTGTGTTTGTCACTGTAGTCACCATTATTAGTATTCTGACTCATCTCAGTCTGTAATTATTGGCAATTACTCAATCACTTGTTTCAAGTCGATGTAATAATCACTCGCTAAGTCACTTAAAAACTGGCAAATTTGCTGTCTTCACACCTCTCTGACCGCAAAGACCTCACTGAATAAAGCAGCTGTGCTGCAGATTAAATCATTTTTAAAATGCCAAATACCATACAATAGATTTACCACTTTGATGGGTGGTGACAAATTGTAGCAATAAACAGCAAATGGCCCACCATTCAACACTGAAATAAAACAAAACAATGACCAGTTAAATCTGATTTGAATGCCTGCTACACTTTTATGATGACGTCTTTTACTTTATCAAAAAATAGGAAATGCATACCCATTTCTGACTGCATTTTGGAGTCACTTCTAATAAAAAAAAAACAATATGTGTTTAAATAACAAAGTTCTTACATTGTCAATGTTCTGTTTTTCCTCACGTCAGTATATCTATCTATAAATTTATCTATTATCCTTACAATTGTCAATACTAAAGCATATTATGTTTAAAATTTCAGTACAGTTAAAGCTCTGTACGTGAACTTTTTTTCTAAATGTACAAGTCATGGTAGCCTTCAATTACAGATTTGAGTATGATTGATCTTTCCTCATGAATATTAATCAAAGTAACTCTATTATTACTCCTCAGGTATGTATCCTTGGTGCTGTCAGATCTGCACTCTGTCCACAAACAGGTGCTGAGTGTGAGATGTAAATCGGGTCATGCCTTTGGTAAAGAGGAACATCGAGCCTCGCCACCTGTGCCACAGCGCAGTGCCTGATGGGATTGGCAGCGAGCTGGAATGTGTTACCAATAACACGCTGTCTGCTATCATCCGTCAGCTTAGCAGTCTGAGTAAGACCCCGGTTTAATCATTTCTATAAATATTTATAAGATAGACAAATGTGTATCATACTGGCTTGAGACCTATTTTTGACCTTTGATCACAGGAAGGAGGCTGTTTGACCCCCAAACAATCAGTTTAGGGGAGTCACAACTCAAGAAAAAACTCATTTTGAATTGTATGACTATTATTGAATTAAAACAGGTAACAAAAGTCATAGACTGCTTTTAACACACTCAGCAATGCAGTGATCGTTTATGATTGCTTACACTTATTTCTTTATATTTTTGACTGTGTGTTTTTTGGATACCAAAAGCCAACATAAATACAAAGGCACATTGTCTAATCCTTCTTTGTGCTCTTAACAGGATTTGATCATGCAAAGTGACTTACATGTCCTAATATTTGATGTATAAAAAACTTAATCCCTGAGTCTCTTATCAAAAACAATAACAATGCCTCCCTGTCACCTGGTTGACTCTAAACTGGTCCCAAACATGAGATTTCACTGTTAAAGAACAGCAGTCATGGACTTACTCTTTAATTAATGTGCCTTATCATCCAAACTTGTATAAGTACAAACACCTTTCCACTCGTCAAAAGCCAATATGTAGTAAAGCTGACAGGCTGAAATGTTTGATGATTTATTCCGACGTCTGTTAAGATTCTAGGTGTTCATGTGCTGAACAAAAAAGTCTGCCAAAAAAATATGGAAGAAAACCTGTTTTAGCACACACACTGCATCCAGGACATCTGGCACAGGAGTGCTCTGATTAGTGTGAGTGTGTAGCCATGTGTGTGTGGGTTTAGTGAAGATGTAGGAGCTTAGGGCTTACCGTAAAGCTTTGTTTCACCGGCAGATAAGACGTGGAGTCAGTGGGTGGAGTCACAAACACAGGCATACTAATGTTAGCTCCTCCATTAAGTGTACTTAAGCTTTTTGGTGTGTTCCATTCATGCTGTTATGTGCAGGGACCTAACACTTAAAGCTCGCTCTTAATCCAGTGAAATATAAATGTTAAAGATTATAGATTACTTCCTAAGAGCTTGATATAGAATCTGCAGTAAAAGTTTAAAGCTGAACAGCATAGAGTAAAGCTGCTGCTAATGAAAAACAATTCAGTTTCAACTTTACTACAAATTCAAAGCCCAGACAAAAGACAATATATAATACAAAAGCACAGTAAAAGTTCATAACTTTTCAATAAATTAGGGGTCTCATGTCCAGCAAAATCAAATTTCTTTCCTTTAATGTTGTTATAAGGGGCTGAAGAACATGATTCCTTTTACTAAACTGTGCTATTCCTCTTGAAGAAAGAAAATGCCCCTTAAAACACTTATTTTCTTACTTCCTGGGTTTTATCATGTAATAGCTACACAGCCTCCACCTACATGTGTTTTCTACTTGTCACAGGCAGATGACATGACTGTTCTGAAAGTCCCCTCCACAGCCTACAACCAACAATATGTTGAAATAAAAGCAAAATTAAGAGAATGCAAGAAATACAAAAACAGAGACCACACAACTCTCTTGCTGAGGTAAAAGCCAACAAGTAAAAGTAAATATTTGAGATGCAGTTTCATGATTCATGTGTACGTTTTTTGGGATTTAATAAAAATGTATTGTACTCTAAATTTAATGTTAAAATGTCAATCCCACTTTACTTTACATGCTTGTTTTGTTTTACCTAAACTGACTTCTTTGTGTAAGGTGCTTTTTGTTATATTCTTGGGGGATTGAGCCAATATTCGTCACTGTCAGCCATCTCTGAGTGATGCTGTCATCATGCTGTAAATATTTGTTACACAGGACAGTAACCAGTGTCACTATATTAGTATCTATCAATCTGCTGACACTGCCCTCAAGTGGCTTGAAAAAATACCAACAATGGAGGAAACTTAACTGTGCACACATGCTGATACCGTGCATGACAGGGTCAATTTAAAAATTATTGATTTCTTTGTCCATCCTATTTTAATTTTCTTCAATACAGAGACTGTTCATAATGTCTTATTAGAAAAATAACCTTAAATATCTTTGCTTTGTTTGCAGGTACACATGCAGAAAATGTCTTCGGAGAGCTTTTTAATGAAGCAAACACCTTTTATGGGCGTGCCAACTCTCTCCAGGACCGTATCGACCGCTTGGCCGTCAAGGTCACCCAGCTGGACTCCAGCGTGGAGGAGGGTGAGTCCACTGGAAACCATCTGTCTGTCGATTAAATATCTTATTTTCTACCCTGTCATTCACTCTGTCATGCTTTTTATTAAACTCAAAAAACCTCTGCTGTCTGTTTTGTAGTCTCGCTTCAGGACATAAACATGAGGAAGGCGTTTAAAAGCTCTACTGTTCAGGACCAGCAGGTTTTGTCAAAGGGCAGCATACCCAGCTCGGTGGCTGAGATGCACAATCGCAGCGACAGGCCTCCTCCCCTCAGTGCCCTCTCTGCCTACAGGTACTGTACAGGTTTAGAAACTGCATCCTGAAATGTGCAGTGTGTGGGATTTTCACTTTTAAATGTCTGAAGTGTTTTGTTGTTTCTGTTGAGTAGTTTATAATGAAGAACTTACATGACCTCAGATCTTTTCAGCAGTGAATCAAGTTTTAATTGTTTTATTGGTCGGTGTCTGTTTGTGGTGGCTGTCATGACAGAGCCACCATGATGAGATACATCTTTGTTACTGCTGGTGATGGGAATTGATACTATATTATTGATGCCAGTGCCACTATTGATTCTGCTTATTGATTCAGATATTGATTCCTGTGGATTGTCCATGTGGCGATGAATAGGCTTATACAGAGTTTCAGTGTCAACAGCATCTTCCTAGTGTCACCCCTGATATGTAATGCCATACTGTAATAAAAACATTTAGCATGTTGCTTGTCTTTCAACCGCTTGAAATCACACAGCCGCTGATATTGCGCGATGCACTGTTGTGGTCATATTTATACTTCAGCTACACTTTGGACAGCCTCTGTCTCATATCTGCCATGATTATTTCAGTTTTTACCAAATTAAGTCCTCCATTCAAAACAAAGAAGGCAGCAGAGGTTGGCAGAGCAGACAGTATGTCCTTTTAATTGCAGGATTTGTATATACTATATGTTTAATGTGGAAAATTGTTCTTAACGCACAGGGAGGATTCCACAAATGCCATGAAATTTTACTCCGACCCCTCTTACTTCTTCGACCTGTGGAAAGAGAAAATGCTGCAGGACACCGAGGAGAAGCGGAAAGAAAGGCGACGGCAACGAGTGAGCACAGCACTGATTTCTGGTGATTTATTTTCTATCAGATATGTTCTTCAGTCTCCTTCTCTATCTCATCTGCCAGGAACAAAAGCGATGTGTGGAGAGCAGTACCATTCAGCGTGAGGTAAAGAAAGTGAGGAAGGTGAGAAATCGCAGGCAGGAGTGGAACATGATGGCATTCGATAAAGAGCTTCGTCCGGATCACCGCCACCCACAAACTCTCCGCAGGGGGGCTTCCTCTGAGGGCTCACTCTCTCCTGATGGCAGGTTAGTGGCTTTAATGAAGGAGGAGGAAGGGATGCATCCAGGGTCCAAAATTTAGTTTAAAGTGGAATTCAAGGAGGTTAGAAATACACACATGCAAATGAAAGTTCAGGGAACACTGAACAACTTTTTTAAAATTGATTCAGATTCAAATTAATAAAAGAGAAGAAGCTTGCTCAAAACATCATGGTAAAAAAAAATAGCTATCACCATGGTTTAATCCTACTTTTATCATTCATGGACATCAGATATTGAGTATTAGATTGTTATTATTTCTATTTTAAGTGTAATTTTTGTGTCAAATATTACGATACTGAAATTGGCATCAGTATTGAGGTTTTGGTATTCCAAATTACTGTGCTTTTTTAAGTATTTTGCTTTAATTCAGTATTGCCAACATACAGTGTAGTGCCCTCTCTTTTGGTTAGAAACATTGCAGGCAAATTCCTGCCCCTTTCCAAATGTTGCCAGTGGAGTTGTTCATTTTTATAACTGATTAAAGTAATGCGTTTCTAAGAAAAATAGTTTTGCTACCTTCAAAGATACTGAAAATTACGACTACATAAAGCTGGTCAAACCCTGCCAGTTTCCCCCCATTGTCCAGACATTGACAAGATACTTCTGCATTTTAAACTCTCTCTCACTCTTTTTGGTAACAGACCACAAAGACTAAAGATCTTGAAGTTCTGTTTTCTAAAAGTGCGTCCAAAAACCTCTGAATTTTTTTTTTTTTTTTAAATACTATGGTTGTCAGCTCACATTGGGCACAGCTCTTTAACAGCCAAGTAGGAACACTCACAAAAACAGAGATTGAGTGGAGAGAAGAAACATATTTTTTTAAGTTGATGCTTGTTGTTTTACTCAAAGAGCCATTTCGATGTTCAAAGTTGTTTGGTTGACGCAATCAGCATGATTTTGATTGTGCCTGTGACTCACACACCTTCAGCTGAAATCACACAACCACATGTCTGTGCAATTAATGGACTGCTTTTTTCCACCCCTACAATTAGCCAAAGTCAAAGTCACTTTTATTGTTTCTGCCATATGTACAGGACATTTAAATACAAGCAGGGGCACAAGGTGCTGCTGGTAGCTCAAGGACAACCACTCAGGATCTGCCTTGCAAGTGAATGCATCATATTGGTTTGTCTGTAACAGCAGCAGCATAACCTGCAGCCTGAATGTGCAGACAGGAGATACACAGACTCTGTATTTAGTGGTTCAGGGGTGACATATTTTTGTAGGCCAACCGGGAAGTTAGCATTGCACTGGTTCTCTTGACTAAAAGCCTATGTAATTTTCCACTGTGTTCTGGGATCATCGCTTATAAGGTCAGTCGCAAATGACAAAAATCATGCAGTTTACATGTTTTGGTCATCATGATAATCCACACGAACAAACGTGACCTTTAGTTTTAGGCTTAAATGTAATCGGTGAGAGTAAAAAGCTACAATTAAGCTCTTATGAAGCTACAACATCTAAGTTCGACTTAGGAGCACCTGCCACACTTCTAATGTGTATGCCATGCTGTGACCCCTTGTTTGAGAATTTCTTCTAAGTTAATCTAATGAACTGATCAAGTAGGTACCACTGACTGTAGCTATGATGTATGTGTTATAATTATATAAAAACAATCAGAAATGATTGCATTAGGGTCCCCAGCCATTTTTTGTCTTCCTGGTTAGAAATTCATAGGAACCATCCTTTTAAAAACACAGTATCTAATGTCTTATGTTGCCCAATGAAACTTTAAAGTTTCCCATGCATGTGTTCAGCACAAGCATTATTTCCAAAAAGCTATTCTGAAATCCCATATACTTTGCTACTTGCTAACTAAAATGCTGACACACTTTCGGTTTTTGGACTCATTCCTCAGACTGATTGATGTCAGAGTCAGGTGTTTCTTGGTGTTTAGTCATAGAAACGATCAAATCTGAGGTTTTTGGTTTCAGATTAACAACACAAGGGGCAGCATGACACGTAGATGGGCCACATATTGGTGTTTGCCTTGAGCCTCCATTTTACCAAAACCACCACTGTTCGTAGAGTAGACATGCCTGCTTGTATTTGTTAGATGACTTTGGAGCATTAAAACAGTGAAAAACATAAAATATTTCACAGCCTGTGACGTAACTTTAAAGGATTAAGAATTGTTTTGTCAGCTGCGGGGGTTCATGGCATATAAGATGCAAAGAATCTGCAGCACAAGGACAGCATTTCTAAAAGCAGTTATTGGAATAATAATATTGTTAAAACTGGGAACAAACAATATAAGGAAGAGCCACGTGCTGATAAAATATATCTTAGTCGCTGAGTTCTGTCAGCCTCTAGTATTCAGTATCTTTAATGAAAGGTCACAACTCTCTTCAAACTAAAAGAAAAGACAGTATGATAATCAAGAAAAAATATGTAGATTTATGTAAATTTTTGTAAATATTAAAGACAAGAGATTTGGTTGAATAAATCCTTGCAGAAAACTGTGGAGGGGGGTTTATTCCACTTTCCTTTAAAAAGGACCTTAGAGTCAAGTGGTAATTTCTCTTTTGTGTGGAGTTTCTTTTTTGATTTAGTAACAAACAAATCCACCATCTGGATATCATCTGAATGAGAAGCTTTTTGTCTTTCATTGTTTATCCAGGCCTGATCTCCCAGACTACCCCGTCCCTCCTGTGCCTGCCCACGCCGCTTGTAATTTTGCCAAGTCACACGATAAGCCACCCTCGTCACCACCTGTGGAGCATGAATACCACAGCATTGATGTTAACTACAAGAGGGAGAGCTACGACTCTGCGGAGCCCCACACTCTGAACGGCCGAACACATCCACCTGCAGACTACAAGTATGTTTGTGACTCATGAGAAAGAGAATTCACTTACATCGATCCCTCTGTGCAATAACTCTTTCTTTCTCTTCCTGTCACACAGCTCTCCTCCTCCACCTCCAGCCACAGGCCCACCCATCCCCTCCGCACAAACAGCCTTTGGTTTCCCCCCTCCCGCTCTCTCTCCAACATCACATAATGGAATTTCACATATAGGCCCGGGTTATCCGCTTCCACCTGTACCACCTCCAGGACTACACATGATCCCCCCTCCTCCAGGTCCCCCCTCCTCCACCCCTCCCTCCCCCAGCCGCACCCTCACATCTTGCAGGATGCGGTGACGGAGGCAGAGGGGAGGTGAAACCTGTGAGGGATGCCAGGAGTGACCTGTTGTCTGCCATTCGTATAGGTGAGTGGGGGATTTTTTACAGGTTATTTGGAAACAGCTTCAGACTTTGTCTTGACGTCACAGAATTGTCCTGTGAGGGCAAATCCAGCTGTTTAGGGGCAGGAAGTACAGACGAATGATTGAAATCTGTAGAAAGAAAGCAGTATATTGCTTTTATCCAGATTAGGCTTTTAGGTTATAGACCCTCAGCTAATACAATATGTTGATAAAACATTTTGAGCCTTAACCTAACTTTGAGAGATGCTGAAACTTGAATTTTTGCTCATATCAGATAAGCTGATATCCAATACAGATACCAATTTTTTGTCAAAATTGCAAAATATCGTGACTAAAATTGAGCTGCTATGGGTTGCACCAGCTGTTTGTAAGTTTAAAGGAAGCCCTGTTATTATGAAGTTAACACTCCTCTGTTGTTTGAGGTGTTGCACCACCTGAGATCATTTAAACGTAGGCTTAAGTCATGACTTAAATTTTACACCGATCTCCCAGCAGGTGTAAAGTCCTCAGTAAAACACACTTGTTATGACGTATTGTTGTTAAAGGTGAGATAACATCCCTCAGAAGTATATGATGTCCTTGCTCTCGCTTAGCAAAAAGTAGTTTATTCAAGTGTACAACGAGTGTACTTATTTTATAATAAAACTGAGGCACTATACTTTAAGTTTACTTTATTGTACTATATTTTATATACTTAAGAATAGTAAAGAGTAGTATACATGGCTTATACTGAAAAGTATAAAGAGAAGACTAAGTACATTAATACTAAGACTTACATATATACTTTAAAACTAAAACTTGTACTTTAATATACTTTTTACTTCTTTCTGCCACAAAGTACTTATTCTTAGTACATCTTGATCCAGGTACAGAGTAAGGTCAAGTCATTGAGCTTACATTTAATTTAGCAGAATAAAAATGTTTTTTACTACACACATTTGCTGTGTTGTAAACTTACATGTTCAAGGTCATATAGTGCTGGAGTTTAAAAGTTTACAGTAAATAGTATGTGTGCTCAATTTCATTATCTTTACGTACCTTAAAAACATACACATAAACAGAGAAACATGTGATTTGACTTTATTGTTCAAGTTCTAGTCCCTTTCATAAGGGTTTGGTGTTGTGTACACAGCATCATCTGTTTCAACAAGAACACATTTTGCTTTAATCATATCAGGCCAGACAGCATTAACAGTTTGATTTTTAACCTCATATATGAAAGTACTTTGTATATTGATCTGTGAATCTTTACATACAGGCCTGTCTGATTCACCTCAGCTAAAACACAATATAGTTTTGCACATGGACAAAAAGCAGAAATTTAATATGAACATGTTTGTTTAAAAAATAACCAAGTCATTAATTAAATAATATGTAATATATTTCAAGCATAAAGCACTGTTGTATCTCTTCTTCTTCGTCTGTCATAGTTTTGACTGTGATACGGAACTTTTTTGTTTAATCTGTGCTTGAAGGGGAATTACAAGAGAGTATAACTTACAAGTATACCTAAAGTTTAACAAGTAAACTAGTAATATAGCAAAAAATAGTATTTTTTAGTTCATAAAAGTATACCTAAAGTATACTTTAAAAAACTAAAGGCCATAAGTATATACCTAGTACATTAGTAGTATATAGATAAGTGTACTTGTTGTATACTCGAACATGTACTTTTGTAAACTTTAAATGACCTTATGAAGTATACTTTAAGTATACTTTTATAAACTTAAAAATGTTCTAATTTAGTCGGAAGTATTAAATTAGTATACTTTCTTTTACACTACAAGTACATGGCCCGTCGTGTACTTGCTATACTTATACTTACACTCAAGCATACTTAATAAAATGAACTTCAAGTATACTACTTTTTGCTAAGGGAAGACCTTGTTTACGTCGTCAGAGATTATTTCAGCTGTTCAGCAAAAAAGCTCTAGTAAATTCTCTCACATCCTTGTTAATTTAACTGCATGTTGTCCATGTTTTTACATTACTCTGTCTGTGGATGAAGGATCTAATATATTCATCTAAAATATTTTGACATAATTTACATACATTGTCATTCATTATCGATGAACAGCAGTTACCTGGAGTTATTTCCAGCCATTGTCTGTACTGCAATATAGGACATCCATTGGCCTCAGAATTCTGAGGCTGCACTTTAAAAAAAAAAAAAAAACACAAAATGCTCTTTACTGTTTGGACTAATGAAGTTCAAACGTCATGTCTCTGACAGTATTTTGCTTAGCTTGAACGTTACACTCTGCTGGTTAAGATGAACTTTACAACTCTGTGGTGCAACTGAACCGAGACACAACCTGTAAGGACTTAACTGAAGTTTCAGTATAGGTTTTAGAGTGGACTTCACACCATAACTTAAGATTGAAATCACACATCGCTGGTGCAACAAGCTGCAGCTCCTTTCACTGTGACTGTTAAATAGTTTTAGACACAGATGTTAAACAAGAAAAAGCAACACCGGATTTTCTCATGAATTATTGAAAATAGAGATTCATTAATAATAAGGTGAAGCATCTGAATACATGTTTACACTCTGCTGTTATTACAGCCAATATACGGGATGAAAATGGCTTTTATGTACGGTTGACATGAACTGTAAAATATCACAAGAATTTTTCACATCAGCCGATCATCAACACAAACCTCAATTAATCAAAACAGATACTGTAGTCATATAACAAGCTTTGATTCTTTATTTTAAACATCTGTATATAGTTTAAATTGTATTTATGCTTCATTTTAATGCTCTTGATGTTGTAAATATTCTATTTGACCCTTTAAAATGCTTTTATTGCTTTGTGTATGAATGGTGCTCCACAAAGGAGCTTGAAGTGTACGATCACCTTATCCAGTGTTAGATTGTTTAAGGAGTAAAATGAATGTCTGATTATTTGATACTTGGACTTTAATTCATCATACATATAGCAAATGTGGTACTGTCTTTACATAATCTGTTAAGCTTATCAATATATCCTTGGTTGACATTACTGACTCAGAGTGGGACTGGACAGCTCGTTCATATTTGCGTTGGAGTTAAAAATCTGCACATTTGCAGTATTAGAGGCTGAGTAAAGGATTATTTTCCCCACGCGAGCGCCCCACCCCCCAGCACTGATGTGACACTAACTGTATATATGGATGACAGTTGGACAGCATGATTTGCTTATGTGCGTGCTCTGTGTGTCCATCATCAGGCATCCAGCTGAAGAAAGTCCAGGAGCAGCAGAGCAGCAGAGCAAAAGGGAGCCTGTGGGAAACGACGTAGCCACCATCCTGTCACGTCGCATTGCAGTGGAGTACACTGACTCAGAGGACGACTCCGAGCTGGATGAGAACGAGTGGTCAGACTGAGCGGACACACAGAAAATCATCTGAAAAACTGATTTTAGTGAGACTCAGTGCACACACAGCAAAAACACTCTTTGGCTCCATCTAGTGGACTGTACGACCAGCCCTCTGCTGGCAGGGGTGCCATAGCCTCATCTTCACTGTGAAAACTGCACCGGGAAAATGTAGTTTTTTACCATCAGTGTTGATTTATATCACCAACCAACTGCTGATATTTTTATCCTGTGCTGCCTCTGATAAATATGAGCCATAACTGCTTTTTACTTTCTAAACCCCAAGATGTATGAAATGTCCCCTTGTAAGAACTTGTACCCTGAATTCACCATACTTGGGACACAGAAAAGGATAAAGGCCAGACAAGAGAGGAATAACTGGAAGAGATTGATAGTTATTTGATTATGTACTTTGAGAAAATAGTCAATATGTTGAGGGAAAAGTTTAAATTTTGATCTTCCCCAAGCTTGTGAGGTTTATGTATCTGAAGTTGATGTTTTTTCTAATTGTCAATTCAGAGTCTTGCGCTGATGCATACACGTGTTTCTAAACTAAAACAGAGTTCTGGTCCGTAAACTGAATGTTTTCTTTGTAATTAAAGCTGATTTAAGTTACAGTTTTACTTATTAATCTTTGCAAGGCATTTTATAGAAGAATTTAAAGTCTTTAATTTTTTCCATATTATTCAAGGACATAAAAATTCTCAATTAAACTCATTGACAAAGGTGAGAGGTTTCAAAAAAGATGGCCTCCTGACTAAGACAGTCTTTACCAAATATAGTTTGCAATGTCAGATGGCTG